>OZ020489.1:38785864-39163364 GCA_963971405.1 Psococerastis gibbosa | reverse complement strand
TTGGTAGCCTACTGTTTTTCTCACATTTGCTGGTGATTTTAGTCTAAGAAGACGGGCGATTTGAACGCTGGTGATTCGGTGAGAAATTTGGGAGCAAAGAGGTTTGTGGAAAATCCCAACGTCTCCTGTTGCTGACTTGTTGTTGTCTTGTCGGTGGCTTGCCGCTGGCTAGTCGTGGGCTTGTTGCTGGATTATCGCTGACATCACGCCGGTTCACGGGTTTCCCCTCGACGCGCCAGCAACACTCCATCGGTCAAGAAATCATCTGAGATGCGTTAAGAAATATATATATAGTATTTTGAGCCCATCAACCTTTTGGTAGAAATAATTAGATTACTCGTGACTTCATGGTATTTCATTTTAATAAACAAAAAATAACAAAAACTTATAGCCTAACCCAAATTATTAAAACCCAAATAATCGTTAAAAATTAACTTTGTCTAAGAAACCCACAACCCACTGGTGTTAGTATAAAACCCTGAGCGCTTTCGGCAAGAACTGGAATATACAGAGGGAAACCCACTATAGCACAGTTACACCTTATCTGCGATTTGAGACTTGCTCAACTCGAGGAGAAGATGAAAAATTCACATGACAAATAAAATTTCTCAACGCATCAGCCGCGTTGCGATCGTTCGTATGTACCGGCTCTTAAATAATGTCTACCCATTGCAGAAGTAACTTAAAATTGGACGTGAAAAATTAACCGTAACGCTATGTAGGCAGGATTTTGCGTACGGTATTTATTGTTAATACATTTATCTCCATTAATTTTGTCTTTTATGTGTCTCTGCCCATTGCCAACGACCCCATGGTATATAGGGACATTAATAATAATATAATAATAATAATAATAATAATAATAATCTTTATTTTTTCTGGAAGTAGCCTACAACAGTTGCAATTTAATTACATTTGGAAGGGGAGCCCAAAGGACAAGTCCCGTGCTGGGCCCCCCTTTTACAAAAGTTAAAGTGAAATATAATAAATTTACAATCTATAATCGTTACTATTGGATTTAATGAAAAGAAATAAATGAATAAAATAAAAAAAGGAATCACACAAGATAATAATATAGCAAACAATAATAAAATGCAAGACAAAGAGTAATATGAGGTATAGTGTGAATATTTAAGAATAAATATTATATATATACTGTACACACATCCACTCATATACATACATATATACAGTATATATACTTTTACGTATCTATATGTATACATATATATACGGTATGTATATTGAATACGGTAGGTAGATTTAAAGTTGTGGAGGTATGTCATTACTGAATCGCCACTCTGCTAATCCTGTGTTCGGGTCTGCATTGTAAACTATTAAATTTGTAAATTGGTGTAGAGATATCTCGTTATTATTGATATTGTTGCCGCATGCATTTGCCTGGTATTCCACCGACGTGCATTTTGAATGTGAATGTGTCATGACGTGGTGGCAGACATCATTAATAAGTCTCTGCCAGATTTTAAGGAGACTATTATGTAGATACTTAACTTATCTATTATATAGGTTATGGGCCCAGGCAACTACAAATACGGGAAGTATTTATAATAATATTGAAGAGATTTCATTCGAGGTTTATTTGTAATAGTGAATAAAGGAAAGTGCGGGAAGCACTAAATGCTAAGACAAAATGGCGCAGTGGAAGCGTGCTGGGCCCATAACCTATTAAATAAAACGGATTCTCGAGGATTTAAACATTAATATATTTGACAGATGTCAGGGCAGAGAGCCGACCAGGCGACGACACCACACACCACATTACACACAGTAAACAAAAACATTAAGATAACACTGCTGCCACTACAAATTATGGCGCGTAGTTCAGTTTGGATTAGTTAATTCCATAAATTAAGTTATAATATCGTAGAGATGACTTATTAATGATGTCTGCTACCACGTCATGACACATTCACATTCAAAATCGACGTCGGTGGAATAGCCGCCTTTCTGGACCTTGGCAAATACTGGCACGTGTCCTAGATGTCAACCCACACAGGCTAAGCTCTAATGGATAATGGACAAGCTGAGAAGAAGCTTAACATTCAAGGCCATGCCCAGGGGGGTGGTCCAGGGGGTCCGGATAAAATGATAAAAGGGCTTTACACGAGATAAAATGGACTTCAATTAATAAAACACGTAAAAAAATGTTTACGACCCCCTCCCTAACAAAACCCTGGGCACGGCCTTGTTAACATTGAGACAATGTGATAGGCGCAAGCATGACTTAACCACGAGTCCTCTGATGCTTAATATAAAGCCTATTGCCTCGATTTCAGCTCTACCCTTTGTGACCCATGGGAGATACGCCGAAAACAAAAAGTACGAATATGAAACTCACAATGCGCCATTTGAGTATGAGTCATACCATATCAATACACTCAACGACAATTTGAAAGGGACCGTCGATAAGGAAATGAAGGACCTGGTGGTATGTTCATTTTATTGTTAAACAAAAACCTGCAGATCTACCACCAAAGCAAAAGTATAACTTATCCAAGAATAAGTGTAAATTATTTTATAAATAAACCTCAATCAAGACCAACTGTTTGTCATTAGGGGTATTCACTGTTCAGTATTTGGCCGTGTTAAATATGTTTAAGGCGCCCATTCCACCGACCGGCTACGGCTATTTACAAAAACGGTGACGTGGTAGCAGACATTCAAGACTTAGGTGGCGTTTCCATCGACCTCGCATTGCAGAATGCAAATGACATTGACGGAAATTAGAATTTTTCTTTTCATAGAAATCTATTAAAATGTTTGTACTTAACATATCCCATGACGCCATTTTTTAATTTTAGTTTGTTTGTGATTTTACTGTATGATCATTGATCAATTTTAACTAGTCATAGAGAAAAATAAACATTTCCGTCTAAGAGAAATTGAGAAAGACCGTACGCATGAAAGACCCTTCTAGTAGTGAGGACTGAGGGGTCAACTTATAACGAGCCCAGCCGGTGCGTGAATTCAAAGAACTTGAAAGTATACGTGAGAAATTAGCCTCCTTCAATTAATGACGGGAAGCGGCATTACGAATGCATAATAAAGGCTATGATTGGTTAGGAAAAAATTGCATAGTATAAGTTTATCTCTTGATACTAGCAAGAGACCCTGCAAGAGCACCGCCGAAATGAAGACATGAGGTTGTCATTCTGAAGATAATAAGAAGAAGACTCAGCTGGGGGGGGGGGGGGCAGAGAGAGTAAAATTGGGGAGAGAGGGAGGGACAGAGAGAGTATCCGTTGAAATTATGAGCTGTACGTGATATACCAAAAACCTACGTTAGTTGCCGAAATCAAGAGAGCCCGCATCAGGTGTCTAGGGCGCGTGGTATGAATTCCAGACAATAGGGCTACAAGAGCTGACTTGCACAAGGTGCCCCAATGGAGAAGACGATGGGACGACCACGGATGCGATGGCTGGTCGACCTCGAAGATGGTTCTTGCGAACCTTAGTGTCGATGACCGGTGAAGGAGAGCGCAGGACCGCGCAGTAAAGTGGCCTACACTCATAAAAAATATAAATCCGGCACTGCTTCAGATTGCTGGAGAAGTGTTGATTGATGGTAACTCCAGTGATTAGAGTTTTATTACACTCGAGCAGGTACCAGCCACTAATGATGTGGGAGCCATCAGTAGGTGACGCATTTCTTGTAGACTTTATCGTTGTGACCGTTGCCCCCAGGAAATCAACTGTGTCCTACGCAACTGCACGACTTACTTCTATAGCCTATTGGCTACTCGTGCTTAGCATTTGTCAAAACCGGACTGGCAGAAGAGAATACAACTGTTTTTGGCCTGAAAGATTGGGGTGTATTTGTCCTACTCCAGGCCGAACACTTGTGTTTAGCATTTACCAAAAGCGGACTGGTAGAAGAGAATTCAATTGTTTTTAGCCGGAAAGATTCAGGAGTATTTCTCCTACTCCAGGCCGAACACTTGTGCTTTTACCAAAACCGGACTGGCAAAAGAGAATTCAATTATTTTTAGCCTGAAAGGTTGGGGAGTATGCAGGCGTGGCCTTAGAATTTTTTTTCTTCAGTTTTTCAGTTAGTTTTGGCCCTGATAATTAAATATTTTCTTCTGAAGATTATCCAATTGTTTTGGCCTACTACAGGCCGACCTGGCGTGGCCTTAGAATTTTTTCGGTGTGTTTTTAAAAATTAAACGTTTCCTTTCGTAAGACCCCTTCATGGTCCCTGATTTTTATCGTATTGGCTTTAAAATTAATAAAATAAAATAAAACGTGATACGATATGCCTCTCTGCATATGTTTATCATAAACGCTACTTTTGGGAATTGATCCCTCAATCAGATGACATTGTTTTTGTGTTTTTTCCTATAGGAAAGTTTATCATTGTCTGATTTCTAAATTAAATCACGTATCCTATGCTAATGAGCATCGAACTCTATATCGCAGCAAAAGTTCAACGAGGTCGGTGAGTGCAAGAACTCACAGGCTCATAAGACGAAAAAGTATAAAAAATCAATATGCACTCGGTTGTGCCGTAAGTGGCAAGGTCTAGACCGCAGGTTGGGCAAAGTCCTTAAAAACCTGCCTGTGGTTGTTTTTTGTTAACAAAAAATACTGTACGTTGGTTGGGCCTACTGTACTACCAAAGGCAGCGTAGCGTGCGTTCAAGGATGCACATCAGGAGCGAATATAATGCGCTTGGTTACGTCAATACTTTTTGCTGTTTAACACTTACAGTTGATAAAGGTTAATGGCAATTGTGTAATACTATTTTGACAAAGGGTTAGTTGGACTTACATTTCCTGCTGTGTTAATAGTGATTAAAGGCCATAGCGCCCTAATTGTTTGATGACTATGAGGCACATGCCTTTAATGACTATTACGGTAACACAACAGGCAATGGAAGGCCAATGCTAAATAGTACTTACAGTAGGCTTTAGTTGGGCTCAAATTGCGTATGGTAATTATGCATGTGTACATAACAGGAAAAACGCTGGAAGGATGAGTTGGAAACTTACCTTCGGCGGGGTTTCCACCGACCGGCTAGGGCTAAATACGAATACGGAGACGTGGTAACAGACATTCAAGACTTAGGCGGGGTTTCCATAGACCTCGCATTGCAGAATGCAAATGACATTGACGGAAATGTTTGTTTTTCTTTTTATAGAAATCTATTAAAATGTTTGTAATTAACATATCCCATGACGCCATTTTTTAATTTTAGTTTGTTTGCTTGTGATTTTACTGTATGATCATTGATCAATTTTAACTGTGGCATAGAGTAAAACAAACATTTCCGTCAATGTTATTTGCATCTGCAATGCGAGGTCGGTGGAAACCCCGTCTAAGTCTTGAATGTCTGTTACCACGTCACCGTATTTGGATTTAGCCCTAGCCGGTCGGTGGAAACCCCGCCTTAGCGAGTTGGGAGTCCGTAGATGGTGGAGCGTTGTACAAAACCGAGATGACTGGAGGAGTGCTGTCGAGCAGGCCAAATCTCATCAAAGGCTGTAGAGCCTGAAGAAGTAGAAGAATTACATGTGTTGACAATTTTTTTCTTTTATTATCTCCATATGTTAATTCATTAAGTTTGTCCGGCTTCCGTCTGTCTGTCCCAGACTGGCTCTAGGTGGTCTTATTCACAGGTGCTCATATTCAAGTAAGAGTAAAGTAATTCGTGATTATGGGTCTGGAATCTACTGGTGAAGGTTCATGGCAGATTATGGGAATAACTGCCAATATGTATAATTTGCAGCATGTTGGCCGCCCTGCCGTGGACTGCAACTGCAGACCTACTATGGCGATTATTTTTTATCTTAACCTGGGATTAAAAATGTAAACAAGATAATTTTACGATGGAAAGTGCTAATCAAAATTGGTTTGTTTACATTTTTAACCCAGGAGTAATACTAATCGCCATAATCGGCCCACAGCTAAAATGAATTATGAAGCAATGAGAGAGTGTGCAAAAAAGTTTTTGGCTCTAAAAGACTGATTCCCTTTTTTTTTCTTGCAGCCTTCTTCTATTGCGATGTAACGGCCAGCATAGAAGACAGTCTGCAAGACTTGAACATTCCTGGTCTGCCAGCAGGGATACCAACCGATTTGTCCAACATAACAAATGCGCTACCCATTGAAGAAGCGCAAAAAGTGCTGGAGGATAAATGCAGAGCTAACAGTGGTGGTGATGAGGCTTTCGCCTCAGCCAGGGTACGTTACATTAAATAAATTTGTAATTAGAACATATACTTCGGGGGCCAGATGGCAGCGTGCTTGTGCTAGGACTAGTGTGAGTTTCGGAGAACTGTCGTAACTCAACACCTACTGAGGTGACTGAAGAGGTCAATCGGATACATTCATTAAATTGCTTGTATGCAATTAACCTTTTAAAAAAAAAAGTCGAAGGGATCCTTGTGCTCAAAAGAATGTCCCATCCCTCCTATACAGAACTCTGGATGATTCTGTATACTTTTGTTTTAGCAAGCCAGCATAGAGGCGACTGAATGTCTGAAGAGTATTGTCGATATTGCCGAACTCCAGGAAGAGATTGAAAAGAGGAAAAAGACTGGTGACCTTGATCTCGTTTTTAAAAACTATTGTCAGTAAGTGTTTGAAAGCCAATGCTGGTACCAAGTGAGAAATTATTGCTTGAAATAGAAATAAGAGTTTTTTTCGAAGCTTGTCAGTTTTCATTGATGACGATTTTTATTTTACTATTTTTCTTTAATATTCTAATAATTATTTAAACAAGATTCAAGATGTCAGAGTGAAGTGGAACAGTACAAAATCCTGCTCAATCCTACCACTGCTTCCTCCCTCACCTTCCCTCACCTATGACCTCTACTATACATGGTTGCATGAAAAGTGTAAGAATAAAGTAGTTAAAGTACGCCCCTTTCTGCGCACGGCTGCTGGGCATGTTGGGTCTATGACCACATGTATCCAGATAGGCCGCTCTTGAGGGCAGAAGCTTTAAGCTAATTTATCAAAAGTAGAAACTGTGTACGAGAGAGGCGGGACATTCAAGGGTGCCAAAAGTACTATAATCCTGGGGCCACCTGATGCCACGTCTCCTGTGGCCAGCCTTTAAAAAAACGTACCAGGTGGTCCCAGGAGCGCTCGAATGTCCCATTTTTCATATACTTTACTTCCGCCAAGTCTGAATGTCAACCATTTCTTTTTCTTTTTTGTGCAGGAAAAAGACTACCTTGAAGGAATGTATTACCAACCTAACACGAGCATACGAACCGTGTTTGGATAAAAAAGAGGTTTCCACCCAGGATACCGCAGTCAACGTCTCCAATTCCCTGATTGACTTCATCTGCTTTAAAGATGGCGACCGTATAGCATGTAAGCTATGAACTAAGGTCCAGTACACACGGAAGATTCTCGCAGTCGTGAATTGCAGACGCATTGCCCCATTGTACTCATAGAAATAAAGTTCGTTCAATGGTCAATGTGTAGTCAATGGTTGGTGCAAACCCACAGCGTCTATGTCAGAAAATTTCTATGATCTGGCGTGTCTAGGGGAAACCGCGCAGTATCGTGCGATCGGCTATACGCCAGATTTCGAAATTTTCAAGAAATCTATAAGAAGTCTTCTGTTATAATAGAATGGCTACAGCCTAGTGGAAAAGACGTCAGCAAATCGCGACAGCGTGAATCGTCCGTGTGTACCGGGCTTTACACATATTCTACTTACCAATTCTGCTATCATTTTATGCCCTTGTTGCATTCATATGGAGAATGGAGGGGAAGATTTGCTTTCAAGAAATACATGAAATATCTGTCTGTTTCTTAACGTTAGCACCCTACGGGTAGACTCCTTCACCTCAGGGAGAAGGGGAGTTGCAGACAGGGTGGACCTCCTGATTATACCCGTATAGCACAGATTGGCTCGAAACACGATCGTGATGCGCTCGGACCTGGAGCGTAATGTGATCGGAATGAGAGCGCAAGCAGCTCGCGATCACTATCAAATTAGGAGTTATGACCGCTTTGTGCGCAGTTTCGCTCCTGTGCGGCCGAACCAGTTCCGCACCTCCGAGCCGATCGCGAGACGATTTCGCTCCTATCCTGATCACCTCCCGCTGCTGCATAATGTTACTGCGCTCCTATTGCGATCGTCTCATGCTTCTCTTCCGCGCCTTCTTTGATCATATTATGCTTCTATTATGAGTGACTCGCGATGCTATTTTAATCTTATTATGCTGCTATTATGAGCGACTTGCGATGCTATTTTAATCATATTATGCTGCTATTATGAGCGACTCTCGATGCTATTTTAATCATATTATGCTGCTAGTATGACCCTCTCATGACTGTAATGTGCACCTATTCTAATCGCTTTCCGAGCCTGCCTTAATCTTGTCATGCAGATGGTAGGATTTTTAATTACTACAAAAAACTTTTATTGTAGAAAAATAGTTTTTATTACGGTATGCAATAAGAAACAGATTACATAGCACTTTAATATTCAATACATACAAATAAATAGAACCCACTGAAATACTGAAATAAATCGTACTTACAGTACAAGTTCTTACTTAGCAGGCACGAGAAATACGCATGCCACAACAAATATTTCCGTAAATTTTTTTCTAACTTATTTTTTGACAATTAAATGTATACCAGTGACGGTAAAACATAGGATCTAAATGAAAATGACACATGTTATACTTAAAACGTAAGGCTAAGGCTACTGACAATGATTCTCCCACTTCCAAATTTTCATTTTAGCCTATTTCAATTTAAATATTATTTGATTGGAAATATCAGCCCAGAGTGGAAATGAAATCATATTGAGCTTATTTGCTTTTTGAGTTCTATTTGAACTACCGATTGAGATATCCACGTCATCATAGTGATGATAATATACTGTACAGTAGTCAGTAATATCATACAGTGCACTTAATATCAGAATAGTCTACTTGACAGTTCTTTCATTTCTTTATTACTATTTATAAAAGGTTAAATCGAGTACAAACAATTTAATGAATGTAGACCTATCATTGGTATATTGTAATATTTAAACATAAAATGTGCTTTACAAGCCAGCTTAATATTTCTTTTTCTTGTTTAGTATAATTAAGGCTGCATTGAAGAAAAAAAATGTAGATACAGTGAGCCTATGAGCTATGAGCCTATGGCCCTCTCTTACACCCAACTATACATATCAACGACAGTTTAATTGCAATGTAGGTTAACAATAATAATAGGCCTACAATAAGTTTGTATTGTACATTTTACTGTCATTTTTCACCCATTTTAACCATCAAATTTAAATTCATGGGAACAAATCTTTCTTTTCCCTACTACTAAAAATGACGTTTTTATGAAAAAAATAATTTTAAGGGGGATAAAATAAATCTGATAGGTAATGTTTTAAAATAGATTTTCTAACATTGTCAAGTAGCCTCTTTGTTAACACTACCCTTACTACTACTGTTTTTCTAATCATAAATATTCTTAAACTCCCCTTGTTTGCCATATATACTGTAAATAGTGCAAATATATATATATTCTTATAATTCTGCGGTATGTATATTGTAACCTAAAAAAATACTGAGCATAATCAAGGATAACAAGATATATATATGATATCATATATGCAGTATATCATCAGGCAAAGGTTGGTAGAAAGCATATCATACACCTTACAAAAATACACTCGTTCTGTGGCGGCTGCATAAAAGTCTGACACGATTGCATAGTCAATTTTTTTCAGGAGACGTGATAGGGTACCCAAAAACAGTCAACATTACATGTTAAAGAAAATGACATAGATTATACTGTTGGCTAAACATTATTAAAAACATTACTACAGCAAAAACTAGATTTACCTAGGCCTATTCTACCGTGCTAAGCTTAACCTAACACCAACCATAAAAACGAATAAAACGTTTTTGTTAATCTGAATCATGGATTTGACACTACTTGAGGACTATTGGTTGGTAGAAATAGTTAGTTAGGGCACTTAAAGGGCCAGCCGGAGTCGGCCATATTCCATTTTTGGTTCAAACTTCAATTTATCATGAACTATGGAATGCAGAACAATGAAAAAATGCAGAATCGCAAGAAGAATTTTTTCTCCTAATTTTGATATATAGTATGTGGCCCCCAATTCGCCACAGTTAATGAACTCCTTCAACTTGAACTCCTGAGTGACCGTTATTTTTTGCGTATCAAGTTCACTAACTATAGCCGATCGGTATTGATAATTGCAACATACTATGTATCAAAATTAGGAGAAAAAATTCTTCTTGTGTTTTTGTTTTTTGTTTGCGTTCCATATTACATGAGAAATTGAAGTTTGCACAGAAATGGAATATCGGTGACTTCGGTTTGCTCTTAAATGAATTTTGTAAAATTTCCAGCTGTGAGACATGGACTGAACTCACTAACTTCCGATATTACCAATGATTTTTTAATGCAATGCCGAAGTAGAAGAGAATGCGCCAACTCAACGATAACCACGCTAAATGAGAAAAAAGCTCCTTGCATTAGTCATAATATCATTTTTATATTAATTAATAAAAGTTTTATTGGCAGGAGTTGGGTTTTAAATTACGATTGCTTCAATAATAATAAGCGGATTTACTTAATGGCTCAATTTTAAAACGCGAATGTACTCCCGGTCTCAAACAAAAGGTGTCTCAGCGTTGTTTTTGATTCATAGCGTATTCTTTCAACATTAACACAATCTGATACTCAAGTTAGGGCCAACAAAAATTGTCAAATGTGTCAGGAAATAAATTTATTTATGGCCTTCGGTTGCGCTATGGAAAAATGTGTCTACCCCATCGGAATAGGAAAATGCCAAAATATAATTTCGAAAATATGTCTTTTAGCTTAGCACGGCAGTATTGGTCAGCTCTTACGTTATTGCGTTCACCTAATACACAAAGTAGACTATGCCGTTTTAGGAAGAAATAACATTGTCTTTGATTTCATTATGAGCTCATTTTGGTCCTTTCCGCCCACTCTTACAATTAACCGATTTTAATGCATAATGTATGATATTATCATGATGCCATAGCATACAGTTATAAGCATGATCCACTGAACCATCACTGTGTAAAATTTATCAGTTTAAGACAAAAAAAAAAAGTTCTAAACCTTAATAATTTGACCCACTTATTAACATAGAAAAAAAAGTACCTAGCAGGAAGATAAGTGAACTGTTTTAGATGGCCCAGTGCGCTACGGATAACAGTTTGTTCAAAATAAATTAGAGTAAACAGGTTACACAAAGAAATGGTGATGGCTGTATGTCCTCATTCCTCTTTAAAAAAAAACGTACAAAAATATTTCAGGCCAATTTGATCAAACAATTTCTCCAGGGGGCACCATTGGGCCCTCGTGTTTGCAGTTTTACGAATCTTGAATTTTTAGAAATTAAACCTAACGTTACTGCTTCAAAATGATTAAAAATCAGGTTTAACATGTGTATTAGTTACTTATACTTGGAACCTGACTACATGGGCTATAATTTTTTTTTCGTATAAGTACCTATTGTACTGTTGACAGATCCCCCATTCAAAATTCCTGGGCAAGGCATTGAATGTCTGCTTAATTGTATTCTACGGGGTAGTGGCTAGTTTATTCTAAGCTACTCAGAAGTCTCATACAATAATACTAAACTTGTTAAAAGTTAATACACCCTTCGGGTAATTGTTCATGGCTCAAATTTTATAGTTTCATTATATTATGCATTCGTTTACCGCATTGGGTCATAACAATAATATTTTTTACAATTTCAGTAGTCCTATCCAATATTTTACTCAAAACTTTGGTCTTATAGTTTCTAAAATAAAATAGAAATAGCCGCAACTGAAATCTTTTGACGGTCCTATTCCACTTCGTCTCTCCACAGGTCCCATGGTGTTCCTTGCCGACTGAAGTTCTCCATTCTCGCTCTAAAATGACAATCGAAGTATCTGAAACAAATGCAATTCCAGCATTATCAATGTCAGTATAGCCTATTCCAATGGCCGTAAGCATTATACATAATAGCAAAGTTTCAAAAAGTTCACCTTAATTGTTAGCGGCGTCATTATGATGTAGACCTATTTATAAGGTTGCAATAAAATTAGATAAATCAAATTTCACTCCTTTTTTACACTCATAGCAAAAATACACTAGCCTAGAGAATTTCACCTTTTTCGAAGTACAGTACTGTTCGTTGTGAAAAAAAAGTAAGACAGCGTCTATGGAAATGGCATACTAGCCAATACTTTTTAATGTAATGACAATAAATACAGCCTTATTGGGATAATAGGGTGAGAGTAAGAATTTTGAATGTGTAAGCTTCTAAGCTATTATATCAATGAAAATGCTAACATCGAAAATAGAACAAAATAATGGTGTAAGCAATTTATGAAGTTATACATAATAGCCACCTTATTAACTTTATGAAACTTAAATGTCACTCTTTTTATTTTGAAATACCTACTTTGGGCGGCCTATCTGAGGACTTGTTAATGCTACGCTCATCACTTACCCAGTAATGAATTCACTCTCTCGCTGGCAAGGTGGGGGCTCGGCTGTTAGAATTCCAATCTGGTCCCAAATTTTTCATAACTTCATTTCCCTAAATAACTTGTTTGTATGTTCGTAAGCTATCGCCCGAATAGGTAGTATTAATTCCTTCTGGTGATTCCTGCAAGGAAAAGATAAATAAATTAGGTATACCGAGCAGTTTTATTTAATAGTCTTTGTACAATAATGTGCTTGATAATAATTATGATTACAATAATCAAATTAATTACGGTATTTACAATTAATAAACACGACCCCCCCCCCCTAAAAATTGACGAGTTAAGTGTTAACACTAGATAGAATTATTAGGTTTCTTTGATGAATTTGCCCAAAATAAGAAAGTGCACGGAATTTCAACTAGATAAAATGAATAAGATTTTATTGATTAGTATATTCCAAAACATTTCAAATAACCCCTTGAAAACCAATCGATTTAAATGAACTTTTGCACCAATCATTCTGGAACCAATCCCAGCTTCGCCCATACCTATCGATGCTTTCTTACTTCAGCCCATGTTTAAGGTGCTAAATAAAATAACAAAAGAGAACCGGGTGCTTTCCAATGCAAGGTTCTGGTTTTGATGAAAAAATAATTTGTTGAAGAAATTATGGATAATTCATCCCCACGTGACAGCCTACCCTGCCATTTTCATCACTGTGTATTACCATTACGTATTATTATATTGATCTGCTCGTCTATGTAATATCGTGACTCAGTGATTTAGGGAAACGGAAAAATCGAGGCCACCGAAATTTATTGCAAATGCAACATTATTTAGCCTACCATGGAACTACTCAAATTATTTATTACATTTACGGTACTAATTGATGTATAAGAAAGCATGTACAGGTTCACTCGAACTTGTTCTAAGTGCAGAATGAAAAAAATGCCCGAAAGGGACTCGAAGTCTCGTTCTGGTAAGTAACCATGCAGCATGCGCATAATTATTACGAATGAACTAATCGGTCAGTCGACCCCATGTTTACAGTTCCCAAACTTTTTTGCTTTCCAATTTATACGGTAGTATAAGGAAAGCTTTGTGATGGTCGAAATTTTCGATTCCGAGATTTCAACGGATTTACACGTTTTGAGGTCCCAGGAACCCAAAACGGTGGTTTTTACGAAATGTTTGTCTGTCACTCTGTCTGTCTGTCTGTATGTCTGTTCATCGATTTCCGGGCAAACGACTCAGTCGATTTTGATTAAATTTGGTATGTAGGTTTACAAAAATCATACCTCAGGACCATTTTTTTTATTTTGGGCCAACTCAATTTGGGGGGGTTTTATTCTCAAAAAACTAAAAAAAAAACGTCTAAAAACATTATTTCTCCAAAACGGCTCCAACGATTTCTTTTAAATTCACATATGTTGTAGTCGTTAGTAATATTGACAAAATGCGGGGGGTCGCTTGCCCCTTGATAGGTTGCTTCTGGGGGTAAAAAAATAAAAATAACTAAATTTTAATGAAAAATGACTAAAAAATAATTTTCTGCGAAACCTTTCTATCGATGATTTCTACCTTCAGGCATGTTTTAGGTGTTAAATTGAGTAACGGTTGCTTTCCCAAAAAACTATTTGGTTTTGTGCAAAAAATTATTTTTTTGAAAAAAATGAAAATTCGCGCTCAAATGCATTGCGTGTCCTGCCATTATTGCTCCTCCAGTGACGTCAGGTGGACAATGCCCCCCCCCCCCCCCGAGATATCGGAAATCTGACCATAGGTAAATTTTTTACCATGAAATTACTCATTTTCTCGATCTACTAATGTTGTAAATTGGAAAGCATGTTCGAGTAAACTCGGACCGGTTCTTAGGAAGCAATACTCCAGATTTCCCCTGATTTTGCAGTAATACACTGCTATTGACTGCTTTACATCAAAATTTCCCCAGTTCCTTTATTGTAGTAGGGCCCTACAAAACTTGTTGTTATAAATGCTTTGAGCCCAATAATTTCGTACGGTAGTCAAAATGTTTCATACCGGTACCTGCTTGTATTTTTCTAACGATGGGATTTAGGAGGGTTCTGGGAGTTTATACCCCCCCCCCCCAAAAAAAAAATGCGGCATAGATATAATTTACAAATAATTCATACATTCATACGAAAAATTAGTGCTTCTGGGCAATGTAAAATATAAATTTGTCTGCTACACAAAATTACGCAAATCCCCACTACGGCATTGTTTTAAATCCCCCAGAGGAGACCCCCCCCCCCCCCCGAGCTTTATGAATACGATTAGTCTGTAGAATCTAAAAGTTTTTTGTTCTCAAAATACCTATGCCTCATTATTTCACACTTACATTTTTAAATAAAAGCCCCTATTTAGAACATTTTAATAAGTCTTCATCTGTAAAATCTAAACTTCAAATGTGCAAACGAACTGTTCTGCTTCAGGACTATTATATACACATATATATATATTTTTTTTTTTTACAAAAAGGTTAAATCGCGTACAAAAAATTTAATGAATGTATCCGATTAACCTCTTCAATCGTCTAAGTCACCTGAAGCCACCGAAGTCGCTTATTATAACATTGTTTTATCATAACCCTTCGTCACTCAAATCTAAACTGCTCTCAAAATGTGTTAGCTCCCACTATTTCAGGTCTATTTTAAAAAAGTCAGCATCTGAAATACCCCACTGTTCCAATGTTCCATATAGTAATAATATATTTAGCAAACAAATCACAGGGGCGTACCCTGGACTCCGTGCTTGGAGTCATTTCTATAAGACTTTTCATGGAATGTTCATTTTTCAACTTGTGTAGGTGCGCCTATACACACAATTGTATGTTGGGGGGTGCCTTAATAGGAAATTACACTCACCGTCACCCCCGTCTTACCGAGCTGATAACCTCCCCTGAAAAATTTTCTCTGGACCCCGTCCTCCGTTCCAACGAGCCTTAATGGTGCCCTTGCCCCTAGCCTGAGAACTGTCTACACCCTTGACGTCTCGGACTCCCCCGTGCGCCTGGTCCCTCCTCTGAATCAGCTATTTAGTTATTAGTTTATAACTTGCCTACGGTTCCTTGATCTGTAAAAACGGTCCTTGCTCAAAAGAAGGTGGGTAGTGGACACTAATTTGGTCTATGGGTCTGGGGTGTGTGCGAAATATCTATTTTCGGTTCTACACGCCTTCGGCTTCCCCCCCCCCCCCCAATGGAGCTGGGGCAAGTTGGACCGTGCCCCCCCCCCCTATTAACGCCCCTGCTACTGCTACTACACGCCATTTCAACAAACATAATTTCAAATTTCGATAAAGGCTGGGACAGTACTACGAACTACGATATATTATAGTGTAGAAACGAAGAAGCCTGAAACAAGGGCCAAGGTGACCCTCCTTTTTGTCAAACACCCCTGGTAGTGGTATATACAATCTTGTCTACTTGTACTGCTGTGTTGCCAAGCTGGATAACGGTAAACAATTAGTACAATGGTCTTGACCTGCGTTGCGGCGTTGCCACGCTTCCAAATTTCATTTACCTACCAAGTACCAACTACCAACATCAGTTTCTAGTTTCAACTTTTGGATTTTGAACCGAAATGAATTTGTAAAACGTGGTTCATAACATTTCTCAAATGGAAATGCAATTACATATTATATTGCAGTATTAAATGGTGTATTATAACACTGACATTAAACCATTGGCGTAAATAGGGGGTCCTGGGGGGGGGCTAAGCCCGTCCACCCGTAGCCCCCCCCCCCCGGATTTCTGGTGGCAAAGACTTTATGGAGGCTAAAGGTATAGTATCCACAATAATGAAAGGGAAATTAATTCTTAATATGCTTATTTTAAATGAAAAAAATCAACATATTGACCAAGTACTTTCACAAAAAATATATTACTCAAAATGCTTAAAACCCCACTATTTCAGAGCTATTTTTTCCAAATTTTTCTGCGAGGGAGACCCCCGGGCCCCCCATAATGGTAGGTTTATTCGTCGTTATAATAGCTTAATAATATTGCTTGCAAACATTGGCGTAAATAGGGGGTCCTGGGCTAAGCCCCCCCCCCCCACTTCCCAGGATTTCTGGTGACAAAGACGTCATGGGGGTGAAAGGCCAATACAACCCACAATAACAATTGGGAAATTAATTCTTGGTACCATATGCTTATTTCACAAAGACGTCATGAAAAAAATCAACATATTGACCAAGTACTTTCAAAATAATATATTACTCAAAATGCTTAAAACCCCAATTTTTCAGACCAATTTTTCAAACTTCTTCTTCGGGGGAGACGCCCAGGCCCCCCTCAGTGGTAGGTTTATTCGTCTGCAAAATTTCAACTGTACTGCTTGCAAAATGCGTAAAACCTCCCTAATTTGGGCCTATTCATCAATTTTTTTTTCTCCGGGGGAGACCCCCGGGCTCCCCTTCCTCCAGGATAGAATATGCGTAAAACCTCACTAATATGGGCCCATTTATCGATTTTTTTCTCCGGTCTTGGGGTCCTAAAGCCCCCCCCCCCCCAGAAATTTTGGGAATTTACGCCAATGCATTAAATTAACTTTGGTTGAAGAGGAAACCGTTATTTATTTATTTTATTTATTTAACCTCCACGTAATAACCGAACTGCTATTAAATTGGAAGGTATAAATTAAACAACCTTACTTTTTAACCGCCTAATAAATACAATAGGTACTAAAAGACCGTAGGCAGGGTGGGGGGGGGGGGGCTTATGGGGCTGCAGCCACCGTAGGAGACACCACCACCCCCATTTACAGCAATATAAATATATAAGCATTCCCTTTTTATCTTTGAGCTTTGTAAAATCTAGAGCTATACTTTACTGTTATTAAAAAAAAAAAACACTATGTTGCAATTATACGTATTTTCCCTATTTTTCAAAAAAAATCTCTATATATTCATAATATATTCATTGCCTGTAAAATATAAAACGTATTGCTCTCAATTGCGTAAAACCCCAAAATGTTTCAGACGGGGGAGAGACCCGCCTCCCCCCCCCCCCCCTCCTGTTCGCAATTACGTATATTATTTGCCTGCAATATCTCAAAGTTACTGCCATCACAATGCGTAAAATCAAAATATTTCTGTTCTGCACCGCCCCCGTTTTATGAGGTCTGGGACTACCTCTGCTGAAATAGGCTCATAAATCCCATTAAAATTTGTTAAAATTAAAATGGTTTGTATGTAAGCCCAAGTCCATCATATATCGAGGCGTTACGAGTATTTAGGACAGGTAAGAAAAGGTAGGGTCGGTTGGATTTGTTCTTATGTAGACCTAAATGCTGTACGATGCTGAATATGAAATGAATGGATTCGGGCCATGCTGGGCACCGCCTATTAAATCCCTTTTGAAAAAGGGCACCGGCTCCAAAAAAATCTTGAGAACCACTGCTATAGTATGTAGTGAAATGTCGCACATTTGGAAAGTTGAATCCTATCTGGCTTATGTACCGTACAACAAACAAATTTGGGGGGGGGGGGGGGGGGATGGGACGATTGCATATTCTAGAGCGGGTAGATCAATACATTAAAACACAATAATAATGGCAGGGTATGCCATGTATTAAGGCATAAATTATCATTTTCTTCGAAAAATAATTTTTGTACAAAACCAAATCATTGTGAAAGCTATTTTGGGGTTTATTACCCTATAACTATAACTATAACAATAACCTAAAACATACCTGAAGTAAGAAAGCATCGACAGAAAGGTTCCATAGAAAGGTTATTTTTTAGTACTATTTCGTAAAAATTGAGTCTTTCTTTTTTTACCCCCAGAACCAAGCTATCAAGGGGAAAGCAAACTTTTGCCTTTTGTTACCATAAATGACGACTAGGCTAGGAAACAAATCCTCGCTACGGCCTTGTGGACAAGTAACAGTTTGTTAAACTGATGACAAGTTGTAATGTGGAAATGTAGTGTTTATATGCAAGATTTTCCTGTTTTTTCAAGTGGCGTTGGCTGAAAAAGAAGATTTTTTAAATTTTTCCAACTACATAGGGCGCATACCCGAAAATTAAGCTGGAGTTGCAGTTTGTACTTATTTCTGAAGGACTAGATGTAGGCTAATAAATGTACCAACCACGTTTGTTAGTATTTTTTTATTGGCGTTTTTTTCCATTTGGCGGTGGTTTGTTCTCAGAGATGTAAATAAAAATATTATGACTAAATACGGCCTTGTGGACAAGTAACAGTTTGTTAAACTGATGACAAGTTGTAATGTGGAAATGTAGTGTTTATATGCAAGATTTTCCTGTTTTTTCAAGTGGCGTTGGCTGAAAAAGAAGATTTTTTAAATTTTTCCAACTACATAGGGCGCATACCCGAAAATTAAGCTGGAGTTGCAGTTTGTACTTATTTCTGAAGGACTAGATGTAGGCTAATAAATGTACCAACCACGTTTGTTAGTATTTTTTTATTGGCGTTTTTTTCCATTTGGCGGTGGTTTGTTCTCAGAGATGTAAATAAAAATATTATGACTAAATAAATAAATAAGTAAATAATGCCTTTTTTTTCTATAACTAAGCCAACCTAGTGGAGTTAGGGCTTTTATAAAGCCCTCTCTTACACCCAACTAGGGAAGCCCGGGACCGCCTGCTTTACATGCCCTCCAAAGCATGGCCAGAAAATGTAGCCAGTGTAGGACTCGAACCAACAACCTTTCGGGTGAAAGCCAGAGTCCGTTCCACTACTCTACATGTCCTAAATGGGGTTGGAGGCCATTTTCAAAGGATTTATGGGACTTTTTGCTATCAAACTAAATTGACCCCTCCTTATCAAACAAGACAGCGTTAGCATCAATACCATTCTAATTGCGCAATCGGGGGCCACAATCATTTGTCTTTAAAACTTAAAATCTGACCTGGTGACGGACAGATTAGGAATCGACAGGGTCGGATTAGTAAAAAACACAAGACAAAGACATAAGAAAGTGAGGGGAAAGGGGGGGGGGGCTGTGATGACTACAATCCTATCTAGTGTAAAATGGTCTTTTGGTATCCAATGTATTCTCTATATAAAGTTTATTATGGTGTTACTCCAATATATTGCATAATAGCGGAGGCACATCAAACGTCAATTTATTGACGGACTTAGCTTTGGTGCAGACACAGGCAGATAATATTTTGTGGATATGCGGACTAAATCGTTGTGTTATTACTACGACGGTTTAGATTGTATATAGAAATACTATTGAATTTAACCCCCGGGGGAAAAATTGGAAACTATAAGCTAGTGCAAAATAGTGGGGTTTTACGCATTTTAACAGTAGTAGAGTATACGAGTAGATTTTAAAAAGCTTACGAAGGAATGGTTATTCATATTGATGCAGACAGAGGGGCCAGGGGGTCCACCCAGGGGGAAATATTTTGAAAAATAGGTTCGAAATATTGAGATTTTACGATTTTAACAGTAGTAAGCTTTTAATTTGCAGAGGAAGACATATTCATATCACTGTAGGCCTACTAGATTTATTTAATTCTCAACTTTTAATTTCGGAAAGGGGGGGGCTGCAGCCTGCCCCCTTGCCTACGGCCTTGGTGTAGTCAATCGTTTGGATACAAAGGCAACATATTTCTGGGAACATGGGGAAATTCAAATGCTCCAGCTGGTTCCTTTTTCATGTTTCTATATATTCACATACCGTATGTACCATGCGTAATGAATAATGAAAATGTGAATGTGACCCACAGACCAAAGTACGGTACCTTATATCGTATTT
Source organism: Psococerastis gibbosa (assembly GCA_963971405.1). Classification (NCBI taxonomy): domain Eukaryota; kingdom Metazoa; phylum Arthropoda; class Insecta; order Psocodea; family Psocidae; genus Psococerastis; species Psococerastis gibbosa. The sequence goes on along the minus strand of OZ020489.1, from coordinate 39,143,140 downwards.
GGCAAGCATCCATGTATTTGTATTAATTAATATAAAGTTATATTTCAATCAATAAAGAAATTATGGGCGGCCCATTGGCTTTATTTTACCTAGTTTGACCACTGCATGGTCTGCAACCTGCATGACAGGTGTGTATTGTATGAGTTCTTACTTCTTTGGTCAAGACTCAAGGCTTACCTATGGTGGGTGGCCTACAGGGCTACAGAAGACAAATAAAAGAAAATTTCGTAGCTATCCTTGTTCGTCCGTGGGACTGTGACTATACAGAGTTTTACTGTGACTACAGAATTTTACTGTGACTGTGACTACGTATTTTACGTGTAGTATGTAGAACAGGATATTTATAATAAAAAAATGATCAAAAACTTACCTTTATTTATGCCAACGAAGAACGAACAACTTTCCCATTATATCCATAGCGTAATAATTGTCCTGAAAGAACACATCACACACTCACGGCTATAGATAATCGTTAGACGTTAATAATAATACTATAAAAATAAATGCGATGCGAAATTGCGGACTGTGAAGGTGGCGCGTCTTGAAAAGTTGAAAATCAGCCATCAGGCATCAGGAGGGTAAAATTAGAGCCTGGAGGCTGGAGGGAATAGGGATTGCCGCATTCCTAAGCTCAAGGCTAAGCCAACACCCTATAATGGAAACAATATACCCCTAGTTTTTACTTTTTACCTGAATTGGCTGGTGCGTGCCTGCGTGGTGGGTTTGCACTTTGCACCGTATGTGTATAGGCCTACGCTTAACGCTATGGCCTACGTGACATAGCATCAGGCGCGGATCTACGGGGGGGGGGCTATGGGGGCTATTGCCCCCCCCCATTAGGGTCCTCAAAATGCGTAAAACTTCACTATTTCAGTCCTATTTTTCCCCAATTTTCTCCCGGGGGAGACCCCCCGGCCCCCCTTGTGCCCTATTGTATTAATTACCTATAATATAGAACCCTCATTGCTCTGAAAATGCGTTAAACCCCAACATTTCAGCCCTATTTTCCAAAAACAAATTCGAAATTTAATCTCACTTCTCAGCCCCCTCCTTGGTCTCATTCTAGATCCGCGCCTGCATAGCATTGCATATAATATTATGTAGGCTAACTAGACGAGTTGGCGGAGCTGCCCATAAAAATTTAGTCATTTTTACAGGAGCCATCATATTATTATATTGTCAGTTTAACTGTCTAGTCTTAAATTATATTTGCCAATTCTGGCATAAAGACTAAATTTATAGCGTATTCAATTTAATTATGGTGTAATTAACACTGTAGGTTCACACAAAAAACAACCCAATGGGGACTGCGACTGATCCCTCATGACCACTGCCTTATTGGGGATGTTGCAGTCAGCAACATGACCATCCGCCGCGTTCTTCCCCTGACTACCAATGAACCCAATTTAAAGTTCGCTGGACTCAGGCTGGGCAAGTTTTGACCTTTGACCTTCCGTATCATAGAGCTAGTCATCCACTCATCCAATTCTCTGGCAAATGGATTACTCCTGACCAGGCAATCGAACGGTACTACAATATAGGTCAATAGAATGGATTGCTAAAAGCAAATTTTCATTATATTTCCTGTTGACATGACAAAAGAGAATACTACATGACGTATTAAAGTCGGTCCATACTGTACATAAAAGCCTGACGATCAGGGTTGATGTTCAGGCCTATCATTACCACGACAGATTCAAATTGAGGCCAGCCCTTGACTGCTGTAGGCCAAACCTCGAAACTAACAAAAACTTGTATATGCAAAATGATAACATACTCTCTTATGGCATATTGTACTAGGCCTAAGAAAAGCGTCGGGAACCTTTAATGAAACAATCTGCACACGGCTTACACCCAAAAGTCCAAGAATTTATTGATTTTGACTAATCACTTTTAAGGCTTAGCTAATCCAAAAGAAATTGGCTATGCTGCGTGCCCAAGCTAGAAATCAAAACATGGAAGAATTAGCCGAAATGCAATAATAATGTTATTTTCTAGTGTAGTTTTAACTATTTTACTCATTTCAATTTCCTGTACTTACATAGTTCTCTTTAAAGAGTTTCACGATGTTTAATATTTATGTGATTATTTTAAAGGGATTAAATCAAATTAACTAGTACCATTTAAATGAGCGCAAGCAAAATTTAAAAAGGGCGCGATTCTGGGAAATCATAATGCGCATGCTCCGTGATAGAAATGCCTGTGACACTTGTACATTGCTTGCAGAACCATAATTTTGCAGTATTACCTTACACAGGCAATTATAACTCCTGGAGAAGTCGAGTTATATATTCATGTTGAACTTGGCTTTACTTTTGCAATGTTATTATAGTTTATAGGTTATGATTATTAACCTCGTATTGATGTTAAGCGAAACCTTAAAATTATCGGTGCATTTAGGACAATATTATTACCATAATTTTATACTCCAACGAACAATTTGACCTAATCTGACAGCAATGTGTTCACTGTGTTCGACCGATTTCGATCGATTGCGCGAAAGTCTGGGTAGGCTATATTATTGTTAAAAACTCTTAAGATATTATGCTCATAAAATATATTTTTACTTTACTTTACTATGAAATTATTATACTTATTACTTACCGGGTTACCTACCTATATATTTTATGTAGTTCAATGCAATGAGCCAACTTCAATGAGTCAATAACACCGCCCAATAGGAACGGTATTTTTTAACAGCCTATTTATTAATAAGTAGGCCTAATTATTTAAAAATGTAAGTCTCCAATCAAGCTTGATGATGTATCGGAAATGTGCGATATACTCAATTAATGAGTTGATTAATATTCTAAGTCTCATCTTAAAAGTAGTCCATATAATAGGCTATATGCTATACAGTATGCATACTGTATGTATATAATATGTTGTAGACTAAATATTTCATTTCTTTTAATGAAAGTGTACTAGAAGGTTGCATGCGTTTTATAATACTTTACGGCTCATATTGTACCCCCCCCCCCTATTACACACTCGAATGTGGTTCTGCAATAAATTAATCTAATAATAAACACGAGTCTAAAAAACATTGGAAAAAATTGGAAAGAAATACTGCACCATATACATTCAGATGTACATCATATGTATGCTGTAAATGCCTCAACATAAACAGTCCTAACATGGTTCGAATATAAATATTATAGAGTGTGTAATCAGGGCATATACAACCTTTTTATTTGTCACTAAAAATTAGCTTATTACCTGCAGCAATAGGCTAAAATATGTAATTGAAAATCCAATTATGATGATAGGCTAGTAATTTATATTAAAGAAATTTACTTCAACCTGGAACAGAACCTTTGACTCACTGGTCCATGCACATAACTCGGTTCTCTACCGATTGGACTAGGTACTGGTAAAAATTGACAGTTACAGATGACAGCATGAGAGCGTTTTGCTATGATCAAAATAGGTTCCTTTAAAGCCAGAGGAAAGTTAAAAATAATCTGAAAACAAGATTTAGATGCCATCGCGAGAGGAGCGAAACAAGAGCGCGCTCCGAATATGCGCCTGTAAAGCAAGGATCTCAAAAAAAGATTTTGATGACATCGTGAGAGGAGCGAAACAAGAGCGCGCTCCGAATATGCACCTGTAAAGCGAGGAGCTCAAAACATGACCGGGAGAGGCTCAAAATCGAAGCGTTCTAAAAGGTGCTTTATGCGATCGTATCGGTGTTTAGATGACATCGCGAGAGGAGCGAAACAAGAGCGCGCTCCTAATATGCGCCTGAAAAGCGAGGTGCTCAAAACATGAGCGGGAGAGGCTCAAAATCGTAGCGCTCTGAAAGCTACCTTTTGCGATCGTCTCGGTGCTATACGGGTAGTGGATTCACTTATTGGGGAACAAAGTAAAAAGTCACACGATCATTTCGGACGTGACCTGGACTTGACACGCACTTAGACTGACTTGTAGTCTCAGCGAGTTATCACGTCCCACCATGTTCTCCTGCCAACGCTGTGCACACTACTAAGTTTTCTGCAGTTGGGAATAGGCTCTGTTCTGGCGGATTCAACTCGGTATGTCCCTGGTGAAGACAAGTACGAGTGGGGCCTTTGGGGTTGGGGTGAGTTGTCCTACAAGACTTCATGGATTACTTAAAAGCGAGCCTTCCCCTGTATTCACCATGTGCATGGTTATCTATAGAAAAGTTATTTATTATTCCAAACAACCCTTTTTATTTGCAGTGCTTATTGCTGAGGGAGGTCCAGAATGTATCAACGGGTCTATGCCTCAAATCAAAACTTGTGTTGAAACCATATTCAACATCAAAGTGGAAGGGGACGTACCTACATTGGACAGTTTGCCCCAGCTTGTTTTAAAGACAGAAGAATGCGAGTAAGTACAAGTTTTTGCAATGGACGACTTATCCGTAGAAACAATGTCGTAAAATGCCCTTCTATAATTAACTTATGAAAAGAGACATATAGTAAGGGGGGGGGGGGGGGAGACCCGCACTTTTCTAACGAACCCACCTCAAACAAATTCTATTAATCTCTTAGCCACTATTCTTACACCACTAAAAGTGAAAAAGGTGAAACAAATGAATTTTTGCTTTAAAATAGATCATGTTTCTAATTTGATGTCATATTGAGAAAAAATGTTGTTATAATAAATAAGTAAATAATAATAAATAACTGCTGAACACATACTTGCAGATTGCCCCAACTAGCAAACAGCCCGTGCAATGTACAACATACAATCAACTCTCTCTCTAATCCTGGGAGACGACGTTAGTAATGTCGTCTCACTTTCAGCCTTTCTCCACCACACAGAGCTTCTAAAAGCGATATAACTACTAAGACAACTTAGAGTCTTGGCGCATGTGCACAAGCGTGGCTTCGCGCCCTCTAATTGATAAAAAATAATAATAATAAATAAATAAGGACTTTTTATTGTTTCCATTACTAAGCCAACTCCAGTCTCTGTTCTGATGGGGATGAAGGGAGGGGGGGGGGGTGTTGCCTTGAGGTACTCAATAACGGGAGATATGGCACTCTCTTCATTACCGCGCAATGATAAATGGAAACATCTAGGGACTAATCGAGGGACGCCGAGTTTTAAAAATTCCGAATGGGGGGGGGGGGGCAAGAATTCGGTACTCTGGAAAGTATTAAGAAAATGCATTGGTAAATGGTTACTTAAAATATCTATGATAGGGGTCTTCACAGTGTTCGTGTTATCGAGTTATACCTAGTTAAGTGTTGTATCAAGCTAAGTTAACACACCGATAACCCGATAACCAGTTAACCAGTGTGCTATCCAAAACGCACATCCAAGTTGGTTAATGTGCTATTTAGCTTGCGCTACGATCGATAGCTCAGGTTTGAACGCCGCCATCTCTGTTTTTGTTGATTGATTTGAAACACGCGTTTAAAATTTTGTAGTAGGCCTATTTAAATTTATTTGTATAATCTATTATCACAAGCAATTACCGTAAATATTTAAAATTATAATAACCAAAATGAACCAGAAATAAATATATACAAATGTGGCACTAAAATAGAGTTCTGCCTCTTTCTTTAAACCGGTGCCACGACCGTCTGACTACTACCACGTTGTTTACTCTGTTAAATATAGCATGATAACTCACCCCCGAGGTACACTCACGATTGTGTGTTAACTTGGATAGCACATCTAACTCGATAACACCAACACTGTGAAAACCCCTAATGCAGAAAACGTTGACCGACGTACACTCACTCTTTCTATAAAATTATTGACTAAAGCCTTTACTTAAAAAATCGTTCGAAATTTGGCTATACAACAAAATTGGCGCGAAAAAGTATCTAAAAGTTGGTGCGGTGCAAATGCCAAATTATGTGATTTATTTTTATCTTAATGTTTGAAATATTAAGGGAGACAAATAAATAAACTGCACTGAGGGTTGTTTGCTTCTGAGGGGGGGCAGCGCCCCCCCAGAAACTAGTCTGCGGGGGCAAGATGGACCGTGCCCCCGCCAAGTCGGCGTCCCTGGTCACTAATCATTTCATCACATCTGAGTTATAATGTCACGTACGATAAAATTTCAGCAAATTCACTGCGCTTCAGGAATGTGTCGTCAAAGACTTGGAGAAATGCAGGGAGACGACGCCGGCGAATGTGGTAGACTCGCTGTTTAACTTTATAAGGAAGCACACGCCGTGCCAGGCAATGCTGCGGAAGGGTGCGCCAGGAGCCTCTTCTTCTTCTTCTTCCTCCTCCTCTTCTTCTTCTTCTTCTTCCTCCTCTTCTTCTTCTTCTTCTTCCTCCTCTTCTTCTTCTTCTTCTTCTTCTTCTTCTTCTTCTTCTTCTTCTTCTTCTTCTTCTTCTTCTTCTTCTTCTTCTTCTTCTTCTTCTTCTTCTTCTTCTTCTTCTTCTTCTTCTTCTTCTTCTTCTTCTTCTTCTTCTTCTTCTTCTTCTTCTTCTTCATCTTCTTGATTGGCTTGCAGCAAAACCTTCCATCTCCTTCTTCATTCGTCTCTGTCCTGGGCCGTTCTCTTGAGATCCAACTAAGTTTCATATCTTGCTTGAGGTCTTCCGTGTAGCCTTCCTAGGTCCGCCCCTGGCAGAGATGCCTTCAATGTTGCTTTCTATTATGGTAATAAGGAATCCCTCAAGCATGTCTTATCCCGTGATGAGTTATCCTTTCATTTATTCCTTGGAGCGGATAAAATGTTCAGCATTTTTCTATAGCATCACATTTCAATTTTCAAAGGCTTCGAACTTCTTGCCTTTTTCATAGTTTTTCATACCGCAATGTCGATATTATTAGATTATTCCAGCATTTCCGACTTTTTGTTTATGAAGTCTTCTAACTTCTAATATGATACTTGATAATAATTAGGAAATTATGTCATGTCCGATAAATTATTATTCCGATCTTGCCTGGTTTTGGAACAAAAGCTTTTGGTTCAACATAGATATTGATTCTGATGGGCTCATCCAAAAACATCGAGTAACAAGTAATAAATTAATTGCCCGTAATTGGTCTGTGATCCTGAGATTGGAAAATCAATAATACATTATTGGGCCTCAACTGAAGGAATTTTTTATTCTTCCTTATATTTTTTTTCGGCTTGCCCAATTTCTGGATTACTTTTTTTTTCTAAAAGGTCGAAATATTGAAATAGTTCATTATAAATTAAACAGAAGAGACATCTAGTTTGTTAATCACTAGACATGGCTAAATTAAAAACCCTGAAATCAGTGTGTTAATTAATTTAAAAAAAAAACTATCCACAGTAAGAATCCAAAATTTCCCGCTAAATGTTTTAAGTGTATATAGAAACAACAAAGATTAGCATTTCTTCTGCCACGTTAAAAGTAAACAATAAGTCAATAACAGCTGGCCGAGCTCAGTGAATCAGTGATGTCCCAAATCCCAATCCAATATTTACCTCCCACTGATTGATCAGTCAGCCGCCGAATTCAGAGGGAAATACCTTATTAATTGTTGAAAGTTGTTCGTATTTTCTTTCTGTGCAAGTTTGTTTCCTCAAAGTTTTGTTGTGACTCGCAATACATCAGTTGTTTAAACGAACAAAATGACGGCTCTAACCGCATTGCTTATTTTGTCAAGTAAGCCAATTTTAAATGTAAATTTCAATTATTTTGAGGCTTAGGTGTAAATAGTTAGCTAAGCTAGATTATGTTTTAATGTTTTAAATGGCATGGCTGCAGAACATAATATTTTTAGGCTTATAAACAAGGTTTCTGCGTATGATGCGCAATCGTAGCGCCGTTTTGTCTGTGATCTGACTGCTGAGAACTGAATTTGAACGGATAGGCCTTAGCCTAAGCTGTTCGCTCTCAAAGCGAACAGTCCTGATAAGTGCCTAACCCCAACTCTCAAGTTTAGTCTTCTTTGGCTTAATGAATTTGTATTGGACGCCTTCAGGAGTGCTTTGATTAAAATTATGCGGAATAGTTAATTGCACGGCTCTTTGTGGTATCACTAAATAAACTATACGGCGATCGATCGATTATTGGCTATCATGACTTGCTACTGTCAACAACAAGAACAGCAATATTGAAGCCATAGCGAAAGTGGTACGTTACGTTCGGAGCGGTGGATTTTTAAATTATGGGGCAAGCCTTGGGAATGGCGCCCCTTAAACCTTCCTGAGCAAAATCCAATTTCCTACAGTAAATTATAAAATTACTTTTAGTATGTACTGTAATACAATATATATGAATATGTACAAGGCCGTAGCCAGGATTTTTTTTCGGGGGGGGGGGGGGTTAGAAATTTAATTTGGTATTACATAGTGGTTTTCATTTTTCCTCTCAAAATCTGATTCTATCTAGTATCAAGCCATTTCATTTTTCGGGGGGGGGGGGTATGAACCCCCCCTTGGCTACGGCCTTGAATATGTACATGTCATTACTCAGATTTAGCGTGGAGGGTTCAGGTTTTTTCCTATAATGGTAAAGAGCAAATAGCAATCGTGTGCTCCCCACTACGTGTCAAAATGTCAAAACATTTAGGGACGATGGAAGGCTACCTATTGAATAATGGAATGGATCGTTATTGTAATTGCTTATAATGTTCTGTGTTTGGTCGTGGAACGATGAGGTTGCGACCCTCTTCCAGCATAATACTCTTCCTAATTACAAAGACTTTCACGGCCGGAGGTACACGATGAAACAGTAGAATCCGATCTGATAGGCCGTGGTGGTTCTTACTTCCAAACGTTTCGTGTGCATCTGCGGTTGACATGTTCAGTTTTCAATTGAAAATCATGAAAGTGACATCTTGTACGTGGCTCAACAATCTATAATTGTTGTCAAGTTGTTTTTTGCTTTTCCTTTTATACGTCAGCATAAGGAAAGCTTTGTGATAGTCCAATTTTCGAATTCGAGATTTCAACGGATTTACACATTTTGAGGTCCCAGGAACCCAAATAAGGGTTTTTTTTACGATATGTCTGTCGGTTCCTCGATTTGTGGACCACATACTCGGTGGATTTTGCTGAAATTTAGCTGATTGGGTCTCAAAAATCATATCTTTTAGGTGCCGTATTTTTTTTTTGTTTATTAGTATTTTTTCCAGGAAGCTGATAAATGTTTTTTTTTTCAAAAACGTTTCCAGCGCTTTTTTTGAATTCAAATTGTATTATTCTAGTTGTTATTAACTTCAACAAATCCCAATAGGTCGCTTGCCCGTTGATGGGTTGCTTCTGGGGAAAATAAAAATAAAAAATACAACATTTTCAAGAAAAATTACAAATAAATTATTATTCTGTTGAGCCTTTCTGTCGGTGCTTTCTAACTTCTGTTATATTTTAGGTGTTAAATCAGGGGAGTAGCTAAACATGATTTTTGGTGGGGGTGGGGAGAGGTGTGTCTATTTTGCCAACTCAAAAAACATAAAATAGACCTACCAAAATAATAACTTGAATGATTAGGTAAGCATTGCATTACATTGTATTACACAATTGGTATGTTTGTTAGCGAAACTAGGCACATTCATTTTCAATTAATTGTTGGAAAAGCCCATGCGTCTGATGCAGAATGGTACCGAAGGGGGGCCCGGTGGTCTCCCCCGGGGAAAAAAATAGAAACTATAAGTGCAAAATAATCGGGTTTTACGCATTTTAACAACGGTAAAGTGTAGATTTTTTTATGCTGAAGTACTTATTCATATTGCTGGAAACAGGGGGAGGGGCGGGGGTCTCCCCCGGGTGATAAATTTGAAAATGTATGTGCAAAATAGTTGGGTTTTACGCATTTTAACAGCAGTAATATAATTTAAGGATGGAAGACATATTCATGTAAGGTTTTTGTTTAGAATGTTCTATTTTATACTTGTACGCTAATTTTTCTCGCCCCCCCGTCTAGGGCCCCGCCACTGGATTTTACTCACCATTCTTTTAAATCAGCCCACAACTAAACTATGTTGCCCAAATTTAGTTCTGAAGCAAGTTTTTTTTCGCATTTCATTAGCAAAAGATTTCGCAAGCGTGAATCTGTCATTGTCGTTCTTAGATAGCTTTTTACAATTTTTAACTGGCTAAACGCTCTTTCATTTCTGACGGTGACCATATACAATAGGGGTGTTCACAGTGTTCGTGCTATCGAGTTATACCTAGTTAAGTGTGTTATATCAAGTTAAGTTAACACACCGATAACCCGATAACCAAGCTAACCAGCCTGCTATCTTAAACGCACTTCCAAGTTGGTTAAATGTGCTATTTAACTTGCACTGCGTTCGATAGCTCAGGTTTGACCGCCACCATCTTTCTTTTTGTCGATGAATTTGAAACACGCGTTTAAAATTTTGTAGTATTTAAATTTATTTGTATAATCTATTATCACAAGCAATTACCGTAAATACTTAAAATTATAATAACCAAAATGAACAAAAAATATAAAAAATGTGGCTCTAGAATAAAGTTCTGCCACTTTCTTAAAACCCGTGCCACGAACGTCTGACTACTACCACGTTGTTTACTCTGTCGATATAGCATGATAACTCACTCCCGAGGTCCACTCACGATTGTGTGTTAACTTGAATAGCACATCTAACTCGATAACTCGATAACACGAACACTGTGAAGACCCCTAATAGATGCTGACTGCAGAAGATTGTCCATGTGTTTGTCGTCTGCAAACAAAGCCATTGTTTATTTTTACAGTTTACGTAGCACTATGAGTTGGATATTTGTGCCAATTAAAATTTGAATTTCTCGCGACTTTTTCTAAGTTTGACACACCGAGTTGGCAAAAATTAAACATTAGTACAATCTTATTTTAAACCAACTTTATGTAGTTTTTCCTATTTATGGAACTCTGCTTTTGCCAACTGAGCAAAGGCAAATTACCAACTTTCGTAATTTTGCCAATTATTGGCCCCCCCCCCCCTATAGCTACTCCCCTGTGTTAAATAGAAGAACAAAACGGAACAGGTTGCTCTTGCTCTCCCAGTTAAAGTTTTGGTAAAATAAATTAAAAATTAATTTTTGGAAAAATTATTGATAATTATAATAATCCGCGTATTTTTCTAAAAACATTTTTTACATAAATACAGAAAAAGTTGAAGTGCCCCCTCGTGTCCAATACATTGCACACCCTGCTATAGTGTTATCAATTCAGTGCATTGGGATAGGCAAACTCAAGTTATCATGGAACTATTACTGTACTCGTACCAGTTCTTTACACTCGAAACGTTTTTCTCCTCAAGTTGTTTTATTAAAATATTGCTTATTGTTCCACCAAAAAAATACTTCTAAAGCTCAGCTTATACGCAATGTTTGTCTATCTCTGTTTACATAAACATGGACTTGCTTATCAATATCAAAGGGACTTCAAAGAGTGTTTACACGACTGAATTTATTAAAGATATTTATTCGATAAATCGATGATTATTTTTTTTACATCAGAACAACATTGCATGACTGTAAGGCAACCATCGACCCCGTGTTCAACCAGTATGGCCCGTTCTATAGCGTATCCCTATTATTTCTTCGAGCCTGCTTAGAATTCCTAGCTGTTCCTAAAAGTTTTGGTTGTTGTTGTCGATGTTTTAAATTATTTTATAACAGGCTTAGTAGCTTCGCCACTGCCAATCGTGGAAAATAATTTTTTTTTTTAAAGTTTTTTAATTAAATTAATTCAACAGTGAAATTTGGCGGCACAAACTTACAATTATGCGCTATTTTCCAGGTGATAACCTACACCCAAATGATTGGCTAATAGCCCAATAAAATTTATTGAATTAAAAACATTTGTAATGGCTGAAAGTGCAAGTCCGCATTCAGATCAATCGGGACGTGACTGTATAGTAGTGGTACAGACTCCGACTTTCACCCGAATGGCTGTTGATTCGAGTCCCACACTTGCTACATTTTCTGGCCATGCTTCGGACAGCATGAAAAGCAGGCGGTCCCGGGCCTTCCTAGTTGATTGTAAGAGAGGGCTTTATAGCCCGATCTTCGCTAGGTGGGCTTAGTAATAGAAAAAAAGCCAATATTATTTATTTAGATGAGGGCATGTACATACTTTGTGGAACGGTGTACAATTTTTTTCAGCGAATAAAAAATGTTTTTATTAATAATAATTTCAAAATTTGGAAGGATCTTCTTTAAATTATTTGAGTTTCGTTTACCCCGGTGTATATCTAACCGTTAACATACGATAAATAATCTAGTTCATATGATAAGATGAACACAGATACTGTAAACGATAAACAGATAGATAGCTCTTAGTCAAGTACCTGATAAAGGTTTTAAACACTTGTCCTCTAGTCATTTATCACGTCATTTTTGATTAAGCTAACCGAATAACATGAAAACAAGGCCGGAGTTGCCAGAAATGGAAACGATTTTATTGTATTCTGCGGTCATCTCTAGCAATGCAAATTGAGAATTTCCCATACTTAATGAAATATTGGACGAAGGTCCACCCTGACCTCAAAGGGCTCACGCGTTCCTGTCTTCTAAGAGAAATTGAGAAAGACCGTACGCATGAAAGACCCTTCTAGTAGTGAGGACTGAGGGGTCAACTTATAATGAGCCCAGCCGGTGCGTGAATTCAAAGAACTTGAAAGTATACGTGAGAAATTAGCCTCCTTCAATTAATGACGGGAAGCGGCATTACGAATGCATAATAAAGGCTATGATTGGTTAGGAAAAAATTGCATAGTATAAGTTTATCTCTTGATACTAGCAAGAGACCCTGCAAGAGCACCGCCGAAATGAAGACATGAGGTTGTCATTCTGAAGATAATAATAAGAATACTCAGCTGGGGGGGGGGGGGGGCAGAGAGAGTAAAATTGGGGAGAGAGGGAGGGACAGAGAGAGTATCCGTTGAAATTATGAGCTGTACGTGATATACCAAGAACCTACGTTAGTAGCCGAAATCAAGAGAGCCCGCATCAGGTGTCTAGGGCGCGTGGTATGAATTCCAGACAATAGGGCTACAAGAGCTGACTTGCACAAGGTGCCCCAATGGAGAAGACGAGTGGGACGACCACGGATGCGATGGCTGGTCGACCTCGAAGATGGTTCTTGCGAACCTTAGTGTCGATGACCGGTGAAGGAGAGCGCAGGACCGCGCAGTAAAGTGGCCTACACTCATAAAAAATATAAATCCGGCACTGCTTCAGATTGCTGGAGAAGTGTTGATTGATGGTAACTCCAGTGATTAGAGTTTTATTACACTCGAGCAGGTACCAGCCACTAATGATGTGGGAGCCATCAGTAGGTGACGCATTTCTTGTAGACTTTATCGTTGTGACCGTTGCCCCCAGGAAATCAACTGTGTCCTACGCAACTGCACGACTTACTTCTATAGCCTATTGGCTACTCGTGCTTAGCATTTGTCAAAACCGGACTGGCAGAAGAGAATACAACTGTTTTTGGCCTGAAAGATTGGGGTGTATTTGTCCTACTCCAGGCCGAACACTTGTGTTTAGCATTTACCAAAAGCGGACTGGTAGAAGAGAATTCAATTGTTTTTAGCCGGAAAGATTCAGGAGTATTTCTCCTACTCCAGGCCGAACACTTGTGCTTTTACCAAAACCGGACTGGCAAAAGAGAATTCAATTATTTTTAGCCTGAAAGGTTGGGGAGTATGCAGGCGTGGCCTTAGAATTTTTTTTCTTCAGTTTTTCAGTTAGTTTTGGCCCTGATAATTAAATATTTTCTTCTGAAGATTATCCAATTGTTTTGGCCTACTACAGGCCGACCTGGCGTGGCCTTAGAATTTTTTCGGTGTGTTTTTAAAAATTAAACGTTTCCTTTCGTAAGACCCCTTCATGGTCCCTGATTTTTATCGTATTGGCTTTAAAATTAATAAAATAAAATAAAACGTGATACGATATGCCTCTCTGCATATGTTTATCATAAACGCTACTTTTGGGAATTGATCCCTCAATCAGATGACATTGTTTTTGTGTTTTTTCCTATAGGAAAGTTTATCATTGTCTGATTTCTAAATTAAATCACGTATCCTATGCTAATGAGCATCGAACTCTATATCGCAGCAAAAGTTCAACGAGGTCGGTGAGTGCAAGAACTCACAGGCTCATAAGACGAAAAAGTATAAAAAATCAATATGCACTCGGTTGTGCCGTAAGTGGCAAGGTCTAGACCGCAGGTTGGGCAAAGTCCTTAAAAACCTGCCTGTGGTTGTTTTTTGTTAACAAAAAATACTGTACGTTGGTTGGGCCTACTGTACTACCAAAGGCAGCGTAGCGTGCGTTCAAGGATGCACATCAGGAGCGAATATAATGCGCTTGGTTACGTCAATACTTTTTGCTGTTTAACACTTACAGTTGATAAAGGTTAATGGCAATTGTGTAATACTATTTTGACAAAGGGTTAGTTGGACTTACATTTCCTGCTGTGTTAATAGTGATTAAAGGCCATAGCGCCCTAATTGTTTGATGACTATGAGGCACATGCCTTTAATGACTATTACGGTAACACAACAGGCAATGGAAGGCCAATGCTAAATAGTACTTACAGTAGGCTTTAGTTGGGCTCAAATTGCGTATGGTAATTATGCATGTGTACATAACAGGAAAAACGCTGGAAGGATGAGTTGGAAACTTACCTTCGGCGGGGTTTCCACCGACCGGCTAGGGCTAAATACGAATACGGAGACGTGGTAACAGACATTCAAGACTTAGGCGGGGTTTCCATAGACCTCGCATTGCAGAATGCAAATGACATTGACGGAAATGTTTGTTCTTCTTTTTATAGAAATCTATTAAAATGTTTGTAATTAACATATCCCATGACGCCATTTTTTAATTTTAGTTTGTTTGTTTGTGATTTTACTGTATGATCATTGATCAATTTTAACTGTGGCATAGAGTAAAACAAACATTTCCGTCAATGTTATTTGCATCGGCAATGCGAGGTCGGTGGAAACCCCGTCTAAGTCTTGAATGTCTGTTACCACGTCACCGTATTTGGATTTAGCCCTAGCCGGTCGGTGGAAACCCCGCCTTAGCGAGTTGGGAGTCCGTAGATGGTGGAGCGTTGTACAAAACCGAGATGACTGGAGGAGTGCTGTCGAGCAGGCCAAATCTCATCAAAGGCTGTAGAGCCTGAAGAAGTAGAAGAATTACATGTGTTGACAATTTTTTTCTTTTATTATCTCCATATGTTAATTCATTAAGTTTGTCCGGCTTCCGTCTGTCTGTCCCAGACTGGCTCTAGGTGGTCTTATTCACAGGTGCTCATATTCAAGTAAGAGTAAAGTAATTCGTGATTATGGGTCTGGAATCTACTGGTGAAGGTTCATGGCAGATTATGGGAAAAACTGCCAATATGTATAATTTGCAGCTTGTTGGCCGCCCTGCCGTGGACTGCAACTGCAGACCTACTATGGCGATTATTTTTTATCTTAACCTGGGATTAAAAATGTAAACAAGATAATTTTACGATGGAAAGTGCTAATCAATATTAGTTTGTTTACATTTTTAACCCAGGAGTAATACTAATCGCCATAATCGGCCCACAGCTAAAATGAATTATGAAGCAATGAGAGAGTGTGCAGAAAAGTTTTTGGCTCTAAAAGACTGATTCCCTTTTTTTTTCTTGCAGCCTTCTTCTATTGCGATGTAACGGCCAGCATAGAAGACAGTCTGCAAGACTTGAACATTCCTGGTCTGCCAGCAGGGATACCAACCGATTTGTCCAACATAACAAATGCGCTACCCATTGAAGAAGCGCAAAAAGTGCTGGAGGATAAATGCAGAGCTAACAGTGGTGGTGATGAGGCTTTCGCCTCAGCCAGGGTACGTTACATTAAATAAATTTGTAATTAGAACATATACTTCGGGGGCCAGATGGCAGTGTGCTTGTGCTAGGACTAGTGTGAGTTTCGGAAACGTGTCGTAACTCAACACCTACTGAGGTGACTGAAGAGGTCAATCGGATACATTCATTAAATTGCTTGTATGCAATTAACCTTTAAAAAAAAAAAATTCGAAGGGATCCTTGTGCTGAAAAGAATGTCCCATCCCTCCTATACAGAACTCTAGATGATTCTGTATACTTTGGTTTTAGCAAGCCAGCATAGAGGCGACTGAATGTCTGAAGAGTATTGTCGATATTGCCGAACTCCAGGAAGAGATTGAAAAGAGGAAAAAGACTGGTGACCTTGATCTCGTTTTTAAAAACTATTGTCAGTAAGTACCGTATTTGAATTTTGGCGGAAAAGCCAATGCTGGTACCAAGTGAGAAATTATTGCTTGAAATAGAAATAAGAGTTTTTTTTCGAAGCTTGTCAGTGTTTCATTGATGGCGATTTTTATTTTACTATTTTTATTTAATATTCTAATAATTATTTAAACAAGATTCAAGATGTCAGAGTAAAGTGGAACAGTACAAAATCCTGCTCAATCCTGCCACTGCTTCCTCCCTCACCTTCCCTCACCTGTGACCTCTACTACTCATGGTTGCATGAAAAGTGTAAGAATAAAGTAGTTAGAGTACGCTCCTTTCTGCGCACGGCCGCTGGGCATGTTGGGTCTATGACCACATATATCCAGATAGGCCGCTCTTGAGGGCAGAAGCTTTAATCTAATTTATCAAAAGTAGAAACTGTGTACGAGAGAGACGGGACATTCAAGGGCGCCAAAAGTACTATAATCCTGGGGCCACCTGATGCCACGTCTCCTGTGGCCAGCCTTTAAAAAAACGTAGCAGGTGGTCCCAGGAGCGCTCGAATGTCCCATTTTTCATATACTTTACTTCCGCCAAGTCTGAATGTCATCCATTTTTTTTTTTTTTTTTTTGTGCAGGAAAAAGACTACCTTGAAGGAATGTATTACCAACCTAACACGAGCATACGAACCGTGTTTGGATAAAGAAGAGGTTTCCACCCAGGATACCGCAGTTAACGTCTCCAATTCCCTGATTGACTTCATCTGCTTTAAAGATGGCGACCGTATAGCATGTAAGCTATGAACTAAGGTCCAGTACACACGGAAGATTCTCGCAGTCGTGAATTGCAGACGCATTGTCCATTGTACTCATAGAAATAAAGCTTATTCAATGGTCAATGTGTAGTCAATGGTTGGTGCAAACCCACTGCGTCTACGTCAGAAAATTTCTATGATCTGGCGTGTCTACGGGAAACCGCGCAGTATCGTGCGATCGGCTATACGCCAGATTTCGAAATTTTCAAGAAATCTTCTGTTATAATAGAATGGCTACAGCCCAGTGGAAAAGACGTCGGCAAATCGCGACAGCGTGAATCGTCCATGTGTACCGGGCTTTACACATATTCTACTTACCAATTCTGCTATCATTTTATGCCCTCGTTGCATGCATATGGAGAATGGAGGGGAAGATTTGCTTTCAAGAAATGCATGAAATATCTGTCTGTTTCTTAACGTTAGCACCCTACGGGCAGACTCCTTCACCTCAGGGAGAAGGGGAGTTGCAGACAGGGTGGACCTCCTGATTATAGTGGATTCACTTGGGGAACATAGTAAAAAGTCAAACGATCAATTCGGACGTGACCTGGACTTGCCACGCACTTAGACTGACTTGTAGTCTCAGCAAGTTATCACGTCCCACCATGTTCCCCTGCCAACACTGTGCACACTACTAAGTTTTCTGCAGTTGGGAATAAGCTCTGTTCTGGTGGATTCAACTTGGTATGTCCCCTGCGAAGACAGGTACGAGTGGAGCCTTTGGGGTCGGGGTGAGTTTTCCTACAAGACTTCATGGATTACTTAAAAGCGATTCTTCCCCTGTATTCTCCATGTGCATGGTTATCTATAGAAAAGTTATTTATTATTCAAAACAACCCTTTTTATTTGCAGTGTTTATTGCTGAGGGAGGTCCAGAATGTATCAACGGGTCTATGCCTCAAATCAAAACTTGTGTTGAAACCATATTCAACATCAAAGTGGAAGGGGACGTACCTACATTGGACAGTTTGCCCCAGCTTGTTTTAAAGACAGAAGAATGCGAGTAAGTACAAGTTTTTGCAATGGACGACTTATCTGTAGAAACAATGTCGTAAAATGCCCTTCTATAATTAACTTATGAAAAGAGACATATAGTAAGGGGGGGGGGGGGGAGACCCGCACTTTTCTAACGAACCCACCTCAAACAAATTCTATTAATCTCTTAGCCACTATTCTTACACCACTAAAAGTGAAAAAGGTGAAACAACTGAATTTTTGCTTTAAAATAGATCATATTTCTAATTTGATGTCATATTGAGAAAAAATGTTGTTATAATAAATAAGTAAATAATAATAAATAACTGTTGAACACATACTTGCAGATTGCCCCAACTATCAAACAGCCCGTGCATGTACAACATACAATCAACTCTCTCTCTAATCCTGGGAGACGACATTAGTAATGTCGTCTCACTTTCAGCCTTTCTCCACCACACAGAGCTTCTAAAAGCGATATCACTACTAAGACAACTTAGAGTCTTGGCGCATGTGCACAAGCGTGGCTTCGCGCCCTCTAATTGATAAAAAAATAATAATAATAAAAATAATAATAAATAAATAAGGACTTTTTATTGTTTCTATTACTAAGCCAACTCCAGTCTCTGTTCTGATGGGGATGAAGGGAGGGGGGGGGGGGTGTTGCCTTGAGGTACTCAATAACGAGAGATATGGCACTCTCTTCATTACCGCGCAATGATAAATGGAAACATCTAGGGACTAATCGAGGGACGCCGAGTTTTAAAAATTCCGGATGGGGGGGGGGGGGCAAGAATTCGGTACTCTGGAAAGTATTAAGAAAATGCATTGGTAAATGGTTACTTAAAATATCTATGATAGGGGTCTTCACAGTGTTCGTGTTATCGAGTTATGCCTAGTTAAGTGTGTTGTATCAAGCTAAGTTAACACACCGATAACCCGATAACCAGTTAACCAGTGTGTTATCCAAAACGCACATCCAAGTTGGTTGACTTGCTATTTAGCTTGCGCTACGATCGATAGCTCAGGTTTGAACGCCGCCATCTCTGTTTTTGTTGATTGATTTGAAACACGCGTTTAAAATTTTGTAGTATTTAAATTTATTTGTATAATCTATTATCACAAGCAATTACCGTAAATATTTAAAATTATAATAACCAAAATGAACCAGAAATAAATATATACAAATGTGGCACTAAAATAGAGTTCTGCCTCTTTCTTTAAACCGGTGCCACGACCGTCTGACTACTACCACGTTGTTTACTCTGTTAAATATAGCATGATAACTCACCCCGGAGGTACACTCACGATTGTGTGTTAACTTGGATAGCACATCAACTCGATAACACCAACAATGTGAAAACCCCTAATGCAGAAAACGTTGACCGACGTACACTCACTCTTTCTATAAAATTATTGACTAAAGCCTTTACATAAAAAATCATTCGAAATTTGGCTGTACAACAAAATTGGCGCGAAAAAGTATCTAAAAGTTGGTGCGGTACAAATGTCAAATTATGTGATTTATTTTTATCTTAATGTTTGAAATATTAAGGGAGACAAATAAATAAACTGCACTGAGGGTTGTTTGCTTCTGAGGGGGGGCAGCGCCCCCCCAGAAACTAGTCTGCGGGGGCAAGATGGACCGTGCCCCCGCCAAGTCGGCGTCCCTGGTCACTAATCATTTCATCACATCTGAGTTATAATGTCACGTACGATAAAATTTCAGCAAATTCACTGCGCTTCAGGAATGTGTCGTCAAAGACTTGGAGAAATGCAGGGAGACGACGCCGGCGAATGTGGTAGACTCGCTGTTTAACTTTATAAGGAAGCACACGCCGTGCCAGGCAATGCTGCGGAAGGGTGCGCCAGGAGCCTCAGTTTACCACTACTTGTCACCCGTTGCAGCCATCATATCATTACTACTAATAGCAGCAGCTAACTAATTGGCGACATCCTGTTTAACTTTCTAATTGAAGTGCAGTTATGGCTATATAGATAGCCAATTCGGGTTATATTTTAACTTCAGTATACCAAGATTTACCTACTTTATTTATAACTTGTAATAATTTTGTAAATGTGTTTATTTTTAAGTAGTAATTTTACTTACACAGTGCATTAAAAAGAGTGTGCTTGAATGCCAGTGCGATCAAGAAACACGAATTTCTTAAATTTTTATCAATGTACGTTTTCTCACTAAGAGACGTTACAAAAATTAAAATTAATTATTACTTCTATTAATATGCATGAAAATATAGAGGAGCGTTTCTTATACTTTATGACACGTCAAACAATGGATAGTGGAGGTTCCATTTGCTCATTAATTACATGTAAGTACTGTAAGTAGGTCTACTTATGTCAAAACTGACGTGCTGTCGAGTAGAAAGTTAAAACATAAAAGTAAAAACTGGGCTACACTAACGTTTAGCCTGGAGTAGATAGCTAGCTTAGTATATGATATGTTGTTATATTTAAGCTTAGCCTACTTTTAATCACCTAATTATTGGAAGTGGTTTTAAGACTGATCGATTTGAGAAACGGTATGAAACAACGAGATATTTTATCAGGAATTTGTTTTATTTTTAATTTGTCTTGGTGGTTTTATTGAAGGATATAATACAGTAGACTATTGTCGGTGGTGTGTGTTTATAAACAGTATAGGAATAGTGGAGCTATACGTCACAGCATAAAAATCCCAGTCAGTTGACTGAGGCACACTGTGCAAGAGTTACGCGAATTACGGTCATCTTACAAAGGATATTCGGTGTTTATTTGTAAGATAAGGGTTGTTCGCATAACACAGTATGCCACAATAAACTGACTGGGTTTTTTTTTTTTGCTGTGATGTATGGGTCGACTCAGTATTGTTTTGCTATACCTAGGAAAGCTATGTTTATTTTATTATATGTCGCTTTTGTATGTAATGTGTGCGGCGATGCCTAAATATCATGCTGTAGACTCTTTGTGTGTAATTTGTAAAACAGGAGGGACCGATACTGTATTAATCAAATCCCAAGTATGTATTATTTCATGAGTATGATTCAAAAAACAATTTTTAGCGAAATTAGTTAATTTCTCGCACTACCCCTATATTAAGTCCTACTCGTGTTTTGCTAAGTAACGCTTAATCATCAATACAAATCGTGAGATGGTTATGCCTTTTTGCATTAACTTATTCTTGGGGTTAAAAATGTAAACGAAACCATTTAGAATACCACTTTCCATTCTAAAATTATCTTGTTTAAATTTTAAACCCAGGTTAAGATTAAAAATAATCGCCATAGTACATCGCCATCGCCACAGGAAGTTTTACAATGATATTTATGTCCGAAAACTGTTGGGGTCATTGGCAGGGCAAGATTCAGTGGGCCATACTACAAGTAGGCTTACATCCTTCACTTTTTTCCTTGTCCAGTCAATGTATTGACAATTCATTTTTCAAAACAGTAAGATTCCACACTCAAGCTAAAAAAAAAATAGTCAATAGTAATACTTCAGCGGGCATACTCTGCCGTTTAAAATAGTATTAATTTATTCTTGGGGTTGAAAATGTAAACAAAACAATTTTGAATAGCTTTTTCCTGTATTGGTTCATCCGCAATGATCCTTTTCAAAAACGTGTAATTAAATACTAGTTACCAAAGATTTATCAAATATTTTTGTAGCGCTTGTAAATGCTAGCCTGTAGACAGCGTAGGCCATAATGGCGTTACCATTCTTGGGAATATTTACGAACAGGCTCTGGGTTAGTTGTAAAAGTAAGCCGGCCGCCATACCAAGTTGAATCCAGCGGACCAGAGCAGGTTCAAAGCTGCAGATAAATTGGTCGTGTGCACAGTGCCGGTAGGGAAACATGGTAGGACTTGTCCTGGTCACCTCCGAACTAATCGTGTGACTTCACTGTGTTTCCCAAGTGGTTCGGAATCCACTATAATCAGGAGGTCCACTGGAGTCCTATGGGCCCACACCGTGGCCTGGGACTGTGTCAAACCGTACTACTACTACTAGTTGTAAAAGTGGGCCGAATGGTCCAAATTGGCCCAATCGCAAAAATAAAGACCAATTTCTTTCTGTCTAACACCTGGTTTATAAACTTCCAGAAGCTTGCCATAGCCTTTTTGCAGTATCCATTGCACTCGTAGAGAAGTAAAAAGTAATAATGCTAAACTCAATTTTAAAGCAGGGGTTTCCAAATATTTTGTTACAGCGAATGCCCCGGTATTTTTGACGTAACTAATTAATAGTTCCAAAAATATGAAAATACGGAAAACCTACTACAAACAATGCT
Organism: Psococerastis gibbosa; assembly: GCA_963971405.1. Lineage (NCBI taxonomy): Eukaryota > Metazoa > Arthropoda > Insecta > Psocodea > Psocidae > Psococerastis > Psococerastis gibbosa. The sequence continues at coordinate 39,120,946 of OZ020489.1, read as the reverse complement.
CCTAAAATACTACCTGTTTCCCCGACTGATTTACAACTACCATGTTAAATCTTTTTGATACACATCGTGTTTTTCTAGGGTAGATATTATTGCTTTCCAATTTATACGTAGTATAAGGAAAGCTTTGTGACGGTCGAAATTTTCGATTCCGAGATTTCAACGGATTTACACGTTTTAAGGTCCCAGGAACCCAAAAAAGTGGTTTTTACGAAATGTCTGTCTGTCTGTTCGTCGATTTCCGGGCAAACTACTCGGTCAATTTTGATGAAATTCGGCATGTAGGTTCACAAAAATCATACCTCGGGATTTTTTTTTTTTAATTGGGGCTAACTTAATTTGGGGGGGTTTTATTCTCAAAAAACTCCAAAAAAAACGTCTAAAAAAATTATTTCCCAAAAACGGCTCCAACGATTTCTATTAAATTCACATATGATGTAGTTGTTGTTAATGTTGATTGTTTTATTATCAGAAAAACGTCTAAAAAAATTATTTCCCAAAAACGGCTCCAACGATTTCTTTTAAATTCACAAATATTGTAGTTGTCTTTAATGTTAACGAAATGCGGGGGGTCGCTTGCCCCTTGATAGTTTGCTTCTGGGGATAAAAAAATAAAAATGACTAAATTTGAATGAAAAATGACTAAAAAATAATTTTTCTGCGACACCTTTCTATCGATGATTTCTACCTTCAGGTATGTTTTAGGTGTTAAATTGAGTAACGAAACCGGACAGGTTGTTTTCCCAAAAAAGTATTTGGTTTTGTACAAAAAAATGTTTTTTTGAAAAAGTGATAGAAAATTCACGCTCAAATGCATTGCGTGCCCTGCCAGTATTGCTGTGTGGTAATGTGTTGGTCTGATCCATCTATAATTTACCTCATCACCAGTGACGAGTGACGTCAGGTGGACAGCCCCCCCCCCCCCCCCCCCCCGAGATATCGCAAATTTAACCATAGGAAAATTATTTACCAAGAAATTACTCATTTTTTCTATCTACTAATTTTGATAAATTGGAAAGCATGTTCGAGTAAACTCGAACCGGTTCTTTTAGTTGCAAGGATGCAAATTTACTACGAGAGTTTGATTTTTTTATGAATCTTTCATAAAACGATTTTCCTATTTTTCCAGCTGTGGTAGCCTACGAAGAAATACGGTAAATCGTTTCAAGTTATTTTTATTTTTTCGCTTTTGGGAAATATGTAGCCTACTGAAGAATAGTGTTCTGGCAAGCTTCGTTTGGGCCTGGAAAATAAATGATTTATTGTTTTGCACTAGATTTTAGGATTCAAGAGACAAATTAAAGTTTACTTGCAGTATTTAGCCTGTATTTTCTTTCATAAATAAGCTCTCCCTTCAAAGGTTTCACGGCCTGAGTCAGATAAAGAAACAGTAGAATCCGGGCTGATGGGCCGTGGTCGATATGATAGTACCTACTTTCAAACCATTGTCCATTAGAGCTCTAGGCTAGATGGGACATTCCCTATTCATTCAATCTTAAAAATTCTATTTTTCTGCGGATATCACTTTTTGTGACTTACCTTGTTTTTCCAGCTACGTTATCGAAATATATGAATTAACTAGGCCTACTATGTTTATGTCATTGTTGGACGTCAGGAATAGTGGCGCGATCGCTGCTCGCTGCGTCACTGTAATTAATTATTGAATTATACGACCTCCTGTTATCCGAATTGCCGATTATTCAAATAGTTTTTAAACAAAAACATTAAAAAGGACCGGTCCGAGTTTACTGGAATATGCTTTCCAATTTCTCAAATAGTAGATAGAGAAAATGAGTAATTTCATGGTAAATAATTTTCCAATGGTAAAATTTCGGATATCGGGGGGGGGGGGGGGTGTTGTCTGGAGGTGAGGAAAATTCTAGATGGGTCAGACCAACACATTTCCACACAGCAATAATCGCAAGGCACGCAATGTATTTGATCGTGAATTTTCTATCATTTTTTCAAAAACATTTTTTTCGCACAAAACCAAATAGTTTTTTTGGGAAGCAACCTGTCCGGTTTCGTTACTCAATTTATCACCTAAAACATGCCTGAAGGTAGAAATAACCGATAGAAAGGTTTCGCAGAAAAATTATTTTCCAGTCATTCCTAGTCATTTTTCATAAAAATTGTAGTAATTGAAGGAAATACTAATCAACATTAAAATATAAAGGTAGAATTTGAAAATATAATAGGAATTTTAATTAATGTGTCCAGATCTAAGGGAAAAAAAAATTGAAAACACCAAAAATATTAATTTATAATTTTAAATTTCCCGCGCATTTTGCATTCATTTCTTTAAAACAATTGAATAAACCCGGGTATTTTAATTATCCCAAATCGCCATGATCGGGCTGCTCTTACCCAAGGAGTTAGTAATAAGAACAAAAACAAGTTAGGAAACAATTGTGTAATGTAATACAATATGGCATGGTCTTAAAACTAGGCACTCCATATGCCACCAGAATGAGGCCATAAGGGCAATTCCATCTGAAATCAAAGGGCTTCGTCATAGTCAGCAAAAATCTAGAGTGAAATTGTCAAAATCTGGGGAATTCAACAATAAACAATTACTTTTTGTTCTATTACTAAGCCGACCTAGCGGAGTTAGGGCAATAAAACCCTCACTTCCACTAAACTAGAAAGACCCGAAAATGTGGAATGTGTGAAACTCGAACCAAGAAACCTTCAGGTGAAGGTCCATACCACTACTCTGCCTGTCCATGGAAAAGAAATGAAGAAAATGAAACCACCAAATGGGAAATGCTGACTATCTTAGTACACAGAGGTGCTGTACAGTCAGCTGCCTCAGCCCTTTTGTGAAATTCTCAGATTACTCAAAAGAATGCACCTTATCATTTGGTAAACAAGGCGAAACTGTAAACATATATTTACAATAGTAAAAATATTAGAAGGTAGGTTTGCACCGTGTAGTACATACGGGTAGTCTTTTCACAGTTAGGTTCGAACGATTTCACAAAATTCTACGTTTTAGTATATCCACTTAAAATATTACCAGTCATTGGCTAAAACGATTTTTGCTTATAATGCCGGAGCTCTGTGACTTTAAGAATCAGTTGATAAGTTCAAGCCGGTTTTGAATTATAATTGTACCATTAGAATTGCAGTCCACACAAATTTCACTCAAAATTGAAGCGAGTAAAAGCCAAGGGGTGCAAGTGACATTTTTTGCGTTTTGGAGTTAAGTGTTCCATACTGTTACACCTGCTGATCTTTATCCTAGAAACTGAGAAGAGTTACCTGTACATTTTCAATTGAGTTTAGCCTTTAACCGCAATTATCTCGCATATTTATTTTTGTCACTTGCACCTCTTGGCCTCTAGGGTCTAGCCGCTTTAATTGGGACGTGGTTTTTCAATGCGTGACAATAGTAAATAGAAATATTCCATACTAGTAGTAGTAGTGTTCGTCGGGTTAATAACGGCTTAGGCCTCATATTTGGGCCCATAGAGCGACCCCGACTTGACAGTCCTATGCCACCCCATAGGACAGTGGACCTCCTGATTATAGTGGATTCCGAACCACTTGGGAAACACAGTGAAGTCACACGATTAGTTCAGAGGCGACCAGGACAAGTCCTACCATGTTTCCCAACCGGCACTGTGCACACGACAAAGTTATCTGCAGCTTTGGACCTGCTCTGGTCCGCTGGATTCAACTTGGTATGGCGGCCGGCAATATTCCATACTATACACTATTTACTACACAGCATTAAAACCAAATTCCCAATTCCCATCATCTATACTAGAGTTCTATATGGAAGAGATGGGACATTCACCCGCGTGAAAAATTTCTAGGCGACCAGCAACGTCTTTTCAATGGCTGGACATAGGGGACATGACAGCGGGCTGACTATGCCGTTTGGTATTAGCTTATTCATGGGGGTTTAAAAATGTAAACAAATAAATTTTGAATATCAATATCCATTTTAAAATGGTCATATTAACATGTTTAATCCCAGGTTAGGATTAAAAATAATCGCCATAGTAGGCCCATTGGTCAAGGTCAAGGCCGTAGCCAAGGGGGGGGGGGGGGGGTTCATGGGAGTTCAACCCCCCCCCCCCCCCGAAAAAAATGAATTTCAAATCTATAATTTATATTCTTGGCGGGAAGAGAATGGGTCATCTCTCCTACATAAAACTCTAATTACCAGCCTTAAGTTACAGTGCTTCCAGAGGTGGACATCTACCTACCACCTTAAAAGTTAAAGAGCTACCATTTCAGTCAACTAACTGTTTTGGTCAAATAGACCCCCGGAGTCATATATATGAGATGTCATAAAGTTTACAAAATATCCCTCATCATTCTGATACATTGTATGTGGCCGTGGCTAACACCAAAATTTGCCACAAATTTGGAACTTCTTCGTCTTGACATCCTCAGTGGCGATTATTTTTTTAAAAATCAAGTTCAATCAATGTGACCGATCAATGTTAGTGACATTCATGAATGAACATCAAAGCGTATAGGAATATTTTTTCTAGTTTAGGACACCTCATTTATGGCTCTACAATCGATATTTAATGATAAATTTGACTTTGCGCCAAAAATGGAAAGTAGGGACTCCATTTGCCCTTATAATATTGTGACTATCGCCATCGTTTCTCTAACGATTCAACTACTCATTTTATAAAATAAAAACATAAATGAAAATGTTTTGTTTTAGTTTGCAGTTGAAATTTTTCAGCTTAAAAGATGGCTCCCAACATAATATCCAAACTATATCTGCCTACATGCCCATGATTTGGGATAGATGGGCTAAAACAGGGGTCGGCAACGTGAGACTCGCGAGCCGCATGCGGCTCTTTGGCTCCTTGGGTACGGCTCTTCCCAATAAGATCGGTTCTATACACAAAAATTAAATAGATAATGAAAATAGCACATCCAGATGGCTACCTACTATTTATAGTGCATTCGTATTTAAAACACCTAATAACCTGTACGGCTTTTCTTACAAAGATGATAGCAATCAATTTCGTGATTTCAATGTTTTGGTTTGGGATGTGTGGCTCTACTAACAGATCTAAATCTGGTTAATTTGAACTTGGACTCGGCTGCTAAAAAAGGCTTCCAACCCCAGGGCTAAAACATGGCAGCAGATATACTTTTCTAAGGCCCTGATTCCACTAACGTCAATAGTGATATTAAATGTTTTTTGACGTAGTAGAACACACCTTTAGAATCAGCGCCTAAACGTGTCAGAAAGTCAGTGGTGTTGCCATCAAACAAGTTATTAGTCTATTAAATTTGTGAATTACATAACTCTAGTGGAAAAAGTAGGGGAAAATACAAAGAGAAATAAAAAAGTAAATAAATAATCATAAAATACTGTACAATGGAAATTTTGTTTATATATTTACTTCTTTACTGCGATTTCTATTTACTCTGTCTATTACCACCCTACCGGAGTGAGCACTCCTAATTTAGTGGCTTAGGCTGGTTCCTACCAAATAGGAGTAATAGTTCCTGCGGGTAAAAGCTATCAACAGGTAAGCTTGGGTCTTAGGTGCCCATTCCACCGACCGGCTAGGGCTATTTACAAAAACGGTGACGTGGTAGCAGACATTCAAGACTTAGGTCGCGTTTCCACCGACCTCGCATTGCAGAATGCAAATGACATTCACGGAAATTAGAATTTTTCTTTTTATAGAAATATATTAAAATGTTTGTACTAAACATATCCCATGACGCCATTTTTTAAATTTAGTTTGTTTGTGATTTTACTGTATGATCATTGATCAATTTTAACTATGGCATTGAGGAAAATAAACATTTCCGTCAATTCTGCAATGCGAGGTCGATGGAAACCCGGCCAAGTCTTGAATATCTGCTACCACGTCACTGTTTTTGTAAATAGCCCTAGCCGGTCTGTGGAATGGGCGCCTTACCGACAGCGAAAATGACGAGTATATTTATTTTTATTTCGAATTAATTATTTAATTTCAATTGTAACATATTTTATTCAGTGTTAAATTAAAAATTAATTGAATATCAATTTGGTTTTAATGCATACACGTAGGGTAGTGTCAAGGATCGAACTAGACAGTGTCTCAGAACAATTACTCTTACTTGGTGGGAACAACCCTTAATGATAGTGTAGGTACTGTATTTGGCTTATGGAATGCCTTTTCCTAATAAGGAACATTGTACTACAAAGAATAGCCAGACTAATTCGCCATCTTTGAATGAAAGCACAGTCTAACCATTGTATTGATGGAACAGGAGAATCCGGGTCCGTGGCCGCATAGAAAGTATGTTAGTACAGTCTAGGGTTCTATATAAGAGAGATGAGACATTATTAATAAATATATTATTATAAAATATTGTTCGCATCTTGGGACCGTCTGCTACGTCTTTTCAATGGCTGGTTATACGAAGAGACGTGGCAGGAGGCCCCAGAAGTTAAAAATTATATTTTTGGCGGGAACAAATGTCCCATCTCTCCTATGGAGAACTCGGGTCTAGTCAGCTTACGCATTCTTTGGTCATTTCAGGTTGGACTTACATTGCCTGCTGTGTTAATAGTCATCAGAGGCCGGGGTCTCACAGTCATCGAACAATTAGGGCGGAGCGGACTCAATCAATCATTCAGAGAAGAACAGAAGAACAATGAGTCGCTCGTCCAGAAACCATCAGTCCTTATCAGGACTAAGCCTGATGAGTAGCACTCGCTCCCGAAACGTGTCTGACTACTAACAAAACAGGCAATGTAAGTCTAACTAACCCTTTGTTAGATAACACTGTGCTATCATCTGACGGCGGCCGTGAAAGCGTTTTATTAGTCTAACCATTATTTCTCAACAATATAAAATATTCGAACAAATTAAACCAAAGTCTTTTTACACATTCATTTTGACTGTACAGAAATATTTAAAAAAACAAAATTAAAATAAATGAATATATAGCTTTAACAGGACGCATCACGGGACTGATAGAATAAAATGTAGCCAGTCTCGGAGGATTTGTGGCCATCTGAAGTCAGTCCATAGAAATCTTCGATTGCTGACGCATCAATTTTCTAAATAAATAAAAATAACAAGATTAATCCACCAGCATCACCTTATACGAGGTCTACACCTTGGAAATTTTGAAATTACGCGGGAACTAGTGGTCTAGGGAATCTGGTATCAATTAATTAATTAATTAATTCTTCTGCTAGCTGGGTTGGATTCCAAATTGTTAATTTCTCATTTACCCACCCCTACAAACGGCCATACTAAGTTGAACCCACGAGAACAGGGCCTGTTCCAAACTGCGGCAAACTTGGTAGTGTCCACAGCGTTGGCAGGGGAACATGGTGGGACATGATAACGTGCTGAGACTATACCAGTCAGTCTAGGTGCGTGTCGAGTCCTGGTCACGTCCCCGAATTAATCGTCGGACTTTACTATGTTCCCCAAGTGGTTCGGAATCCACTATAATCAGGAGGTCCACTCTGTCAGTCAACTCCCCTTCTCCCGCAGGTGAAGGAGTCTGCCCTTATGGTGCCTAAAGTTCATGAGCAGACTCTCTCCCCCGGCCAGGCTGACAGGGTTGCTTAAAGCAGAAATGCTGGAAACAGGCGTTGGAAAACAAACATTTACACAGCCCCCCTGACAACACCTTCCTTAAGTTCAGTTTTTGCTTCTATATAATCCAGGTATCATTCCCCCCTCTAGCGTAGCCACTCCACACAACTTTCACAAACATGACAACTCCTATCAGACATGTAGATAGATTTTTCGACAGTCTCTGTTATGTACACGGTAGCCCATCGAACGTAGCAGGAGCAGAATCCTCAGTGTTCAGATTGTTCACATAGACATGTCACGAGAATCCAACTAGAAGCACTGTATTTCCACAAGCTCCGCCGACGGCTAATTTGGACATTACGATTGTGGCATTAATATTAGTTTTAGTTCGCTGACGTAGCTTAACCCATTTTACAGCACAATTGGGACATTTGGGTCCGGTACACACGGAAGATTCTGTCAGTCGCGCTTTGCCGACGTCTTTTCCCTCGTAGGGATAGGCGCTGATTCCACCAACGTCAATAGTGATATTAAATGTTTTTTGACGTGGTAGCAGACAGTTTTAAACTGTCTGAAAATGTCTGCTATTACGTCAAAAAACATTTAATGTCACTATTGACGTTGGTGGAATCAGCGCCATAGGGCTTGGTGGATGGTCAGTGCAAAACCACAGAGTCTAATTCAGAAGATTTCTATGATCTGGCGTGTCTAGGAAAAACCCGTTCACTTTTATGGGGTCAGCTTCCCGCCAGCTGGCGAAATCGTCGAGAAATCTTCTTCTAGCCCTATGGCTACAATGGAAAAGACGTTGGCAAATCGCTCCTGGCAGATTCAAATGAGTCTATCTCCATTTGACCTTACTTTACAGGGGAGCTAAAAACTGATTCTCTCTCAATTCCTTATTCCCCTTAACTCGCAATTAATATGTGGGAGCCATGTTTGTTATTGTTGCCACGTGATCACAATGGCGGACGCTGATTGGCCGAGGTGGAGCTAGCACGTTTTGATTTAAGGAAAGGATGGAGACAGATTTTTTATTTTAAATAACTTACTTTTGAGGAGCACTCAACATGGGAGAAATGTTTTGAAGCCAAAGTGTTGTCTATCGATAGGCCTTTATACAAGGAATCAAACCCATTGAAAAACTGATTCATTCAAAATATTGAGATAGACCCATTTGAAAATAGGCAACTCAATTTTTTTCACAGCTAATAAGGAGATATTAAAATAGACTTACATCGACCATATCGTCGTCAAAAAGCAGCCAGAGACCATGACTTTTGACAATGCTAATATAGTGACCCCGGTTAGGGCCGGACCCACAGTGAATCACAACAGCCACAAGGTCATACAGCCGATCTGGATTTACCGCGTCATCAGACTGAAACAAATACCAAATACAATTAAGGGTGACTATACCAGTAATGGACGAATTTCTTATAGAAATAGAAATAAAAAAACCGTGTAGCAGAATGCCCGCTTGTGTTTGGGTGGTCAATTCCCAATTTTAGCGCACTTACTAGAGAAGCGCATTACTTTTGTCTTATTCATAGAAATACATTTTCAATGCGTGGTATTTTTGAATTAAAACAAACGTGAGGCTGCGAGGAAGGAACAATCAAACCCGGGCGGCTACAGCTGATTATAGATCACGATGAAAGAGACAAATATCAAAAAGAAAAACTGTAAACAGAATAGAATGCCGAACTTCAGCCGTAACAGTAGAAACGAAAGTCTACCAAGACCAAGCGAGGAAAAAAGTATAGGTAGTTAGCAGCCGTAGCATCAATGTAATAGGATAATATATCCAGGAATACGTGCAAACAAAACTAAACAACGGGTACGAGGGAACCCATTCCTATTTATCTATAAGTATAGATAGAATGTTTCCAGTGACAATAGCACCTGTAATTGTCCTCTTAGCAGTGGCGGGTCCAGAGGGGGCCAGCCCCCCCCCCCCCCGAGAAAAATTAGCATACACTATTATAAAATAAGACATTCTAAACAAAAACCTTAGTATGGTAACATGAATTTTATTTTATGTCTTCCATGTTTAAATTATAAATTTTCCCACTGTAAAAATCGTAAAACCCCACTATTTTCAACGTATATTTTCAAACTTTTCGCCCAGGGGAGACCCCCAGGCCCCCCTGTTTCCAGCAATATGAATAAGCATTTAAGCATTCATTTATAAGCTTTAAAAAATCTAAACTTTGCTGCTGTTAAAATGCGTAAAACTCCACTATTTTGCACTTATATTTTCAAATTTTTCCCCCGGGGAAGACCCCCGGACCCCCCATTTGTACCTACCTGCATCAGGCGCATGGGCTTTTCAAGTAATGTACTCTAAATTAATGTGCCTCGTTTCGCTAACAAACACATCAATTGCACAATCGCTAAAAATTAATTTGGCTTGGTAGCCTACACCCCCTCCGAAATTAACCTAACATTACGAATGTTGTCAATACGAGCATATTATAAGTAAAGGATATACATCAACTGGATCTTGTGCGGGCTTGTGGTAGAGCGGTTAAGATGACGCCCCGGTTAGGCGTAGATCGTGGGTTCGAATCCCTCCAAGCCCAGTTTTTTTCCATATCCTCTAATTTCGGTTATAACGAGGAGGAGGAGGAGGTTACCTCTTCAACCAAAGTTAATTTAATGTCAGTGTTATATATACCATATAATACTACAATGTAATACTTGATCTTGGTCCTAGAATTTAACGATCTTCCTATCACAGCCATGGGGGTCTATGGAAAATCTTAAAATAAGCTAGTGGTCCACGGACAAAAAGGTTTGGGAACCTATTGGACGGCTATAACCATTCGCCATAAAATAATGAAACATGTAGGACATACCCCGGTCGAGGCTTTGGAATAGGATAAATCGTGGCAACAGGAGCTGGTTCTAGATTAAGTTGTTGCTGTTGATGATTATGACTATAAAGCTATGGCTTACCGTATTAAATAGACGTAGTTCAAGAGGAAACACAACCCGGTGGGAGACTTTGATATGTCGATTGTACTGCTCGACGTATTTGAACCGTTTCAGGTGGAGCGCCAGGATCATGGGCAGCTTCTTAACACGCATGCGCTTCTGCGCCTCCTGATACGACATGCAGTTATCGCATTTGAACTTATTGTCGTTGCACAGGGTCTCCGTGTTGCTGAAGCATTTCAGACAATGCGTGATACTTGTATTTTGGTCAATATCTACTTGTAGATCAAAAAAATCTTCATCTTTACTACTAACCTGCGAGAAATCACACAAATAAATCATTGTCAACATATTTATGGGTTTAAATAGTTTTTTAACACTGAAATATAGATTTAGATTCGAGAGACTAGCAGACGCTCTTTGAAAACTAAACCACTTTTTTGGGGTCCTTGCAGGGGCGTAAAGTTGGAGGGAGGCACGTTCCAACTTGCCCCCAGCTCCTTTTTGGGGGGGGGGGGGAGGGGGGCACAGCCTCGAGCAATGTAAGACGTGGTTCATACTTCATGGTCCCCTTTGCAGCAATATCAATGTAAGCATTCCTTTTTTATCTACAGCTATACTTTACAACTATTAAAATGCGAAAAACCCCACTATTTTGCTCTTATATTTTCAATCTTTCCTTATACTGCCTGATGACGTCGTAAGGTCCACTTAGTTTTGCTCCTGCCATCATTCTCAAACTTTACTCTTCGGCGCCCATTCCATTGACCGACTAGGGCTATTTCCAAAAACGGTGACGTGGTAGCAGACATTCAAGACTTAGGTGGCGTTTCCACCGACCTCGCATTGCAGAATGCAAATGACATTGACGGAAATTAGAATTTTTCTTTTTATAGAAATATATTCATCCGCCTGGAAGCGTTGCTGTCGTGCCGCCGACCCCCCGTGAAGGGAAATGGCGCTGAAAAAGTAAAAGTAAGTATATTAAAATGTTTGTACTTAACATATCTCATGACGCCATTTTTTAATTTTAGTTTGTTTGTTTGTGATTTTACTGTATGATCATTGATCAATTTCCTCTATGCCATAGTTAAAAGTCAAGTACAAACATTTTAATAGATTTCTATTAAAAAAAAATTCTAATTTCCGTCAATGTCATTTGCATTCTGCAATGCGAGATCGGTGGAAACGCAACCTAAGTCTTGAATGTCTGCTACCACGTCACAGTTTTTGGAAATAGCCCTAGTCGGTCAATGGAATGGGCGCCTAATCATCACGTTGAAATCTCAGAAACCTTTAACCATCACAAAGTAAATACAAGCGGCTGAGATGAAGGTCCTCATAACAGCCCGTTACAAGATATAAATGTACTTCGATGGCCTAGTGGTAGCTTGTCCGTACTTGTGCGAGTCTCTACACACCATGCGATCGGTGACCTGTCGTAACTCAACACGGGTATTACCTACAGAGGCGACTGAAGAGGCTATTCGGACACATTAATTGATTTATTTGTATACGAATAAACTTAAAAAAACAATGGTTGGAAATGAAGTGATGAGAAGCGAGTTTGGGGTGGAAGATAATAAAGCGAGAGGGGGGAGATGGCTGGACGAAGTAAGAGAGAACTTGAAGAGAAAGAGGAAGGAAGAGCTTTGAAGACGATCTCAGTAGGGTGAGACTGGTACATGAGGAAGTGTTGAATAATCAGAAGTGGAGGAAGAGGAGGTATACATATGTATGTATGATCTTGGAGTCGAGACCCAGACCACAATATGGGCGCATAGGTCCCCCAGTTGTATACTAGTCGAGTTCTAATGCTTCTGCGAAACTCGCTATGGCATCAAGTTGGACTACTGGAGCCCAACCGCCATTAGCAACAGTGCGCCATGTATGCTCAAGTCTGGGGCACCAGATCACATGACGCTCAGCGAGAATGAGCCATCCGCTTTCGGCCACCATCGCACAATATCGGCACAGATTGTCCACTTGCAAACAACCAATCCGGGTGAGGCAAAATTCCCGTTACCAGTGAGCAGGGATATCACCCGACGCACGGATGTTCTATCAAATTCCAAGCGACTCTTAGCCCTTTTGGTGTCAGGATGTTTAATGAGGCGCTTCGTATGAAAGCATTGAGTATGCAATTTCCTCTTAATATACTCTGAAATGAGCACTCGAGTAGTTGCCCAGGAAATCGGGAGAGTAGGTTCTGGTCCAAGGAGCAGGAGGTAGTTGAGGAGGCTTGAGGAAGTATTACACCCGGACTGATTATTAATTATGATAATGGGAGGTTGTAAAAAAAATCATAATCTTGAAACGGTTAAGTAGAAATTAGTCTGAGAAGGAACTTTGCAGTATTAGTAATGATTTAATTTACTAATTCAATTTGTTAACATCGGAAAGCAATAAATGAAGCACTTACGGTTTCACAATTGAGGCATCTCGTTTCACTGGTAAGGATTCCCTGGAATATCTCGTGGACCCAGGTGGGCTCGGTTGAGGTGGTGGGGGCGTCTCCAGCCCCCACCACTCCATTCGCCGCCGTCTTTCCCCCCGCCTTACCGTTTGCACTGCTTTGGCTACGCTCTTGTAAAATTATTTCGTTTATGTGGTTTATTAAGAAATTTAGGAATTCGTGAGCATCCTGCTGTATGTAGTTATCAAATTCTTCTGCAATCCACAAAAATTTAAGTTTGATGAAGAAGAAATTACTTCAGCATCCTTAATGAAGCTGTTGTAAACCACTCCACTATATCACCTGTTTTCGCCATTAATGTATTTCAATAATTTAGGGCCAATGCGCTAATTATTCCAGTAAGCCAGTCAACGATACAGGTTGACTAGAATCACGACAACGGTACGTTCAGCAGACTGAGCAGTACTCCATACTTTTTTTATATAGCTTATTTGAGGTACATTTTTGCACTAAAGAGGATATGCAACTTATTATTAACCCCTGGATCACAAAACAAACAGTTTTTTATACAATTTACTGCGTAAGTAAGCTATCTGAGTGGGGTACAGGAAAGATTAATAACTTTATATATAAAAAATTGCACTTAATTCCACAACATAATATTGTTATAAGTATATATAAGTATAAATTATGAAGTGGAATAAGTGCTTTTTTTAATATATAAAGTTATTAATCATGTTTCACTTCCACGAAGTCACTGAAGAAACTATCGCATGGATACAGGAAAGGAGCCTCCCCTTTTATACACGTGAATAAAAAAACCATTGGGCGTACACTGGGCAACGCTAAGAGGAATCAGCTAGCGGCTAATCCTTTCACCACCGAGAAAAGAGACCAAGGACTTCAAAGGACTGCACCGACCATGGCGTCAGGTTGGCAGAAACTAGGAGTCTCTACCTCGGACACGAAAAACCAGGTGGCAGGTGCAAGTAACCATTATGGGTTCTAATTGGCTGGATCAACTAGAAAATTGGCCGTTTGGCAGTTTACCTGACATAATGAACTATTTTTTATTTGTAAAAAGTAAGGTTCTAGAAGAGGGATTAAGTGACTCACCTTTTTCTTTCCTTAGCCTTGCTATAAATTTTTTTGGAGCAATAGATCCAACCTTTTTCTTCTGTGTAGCTATGGAATAAAACAAGTCTGCTAAACATGTAAGCAACGTTTCTTTTGTCCGTTTATTTTTCGCTTTATACTCCAAGACTTTTTCACGGAATGGCTTGCAAAAATATAGAGCTTGTAGAACTGAGTTGCTATAACATGTATTACCAAACTGAAACAATGAAATATTTTTTATGTAATGTCACAATTCACAAAAAATATGCAAGCAATGGACACATTGCTACAAGTGTCAACCCGAGTTAACCATGTTTGTACTCAATTATCAATACTCATTATGTACTCAATTCTTATTTTAATTTTAATTCTAAGCCGTCAGACATAATGTATACAGTAAGTCATAAATTGAATAACAGCTTTCAATATCGATTGATGACAGCCTATAATATACTACTAGTATACTTACATTAACTAATCCAAAATAATGCTCATTTGGGGGAAACTGGTCGGATCCAATATCTCTTTCCAGCTGCGAGATGTTCGTCCCCTACAAAATAATAATAATTATTATTATTATTTAAGCCTAATCGAAACAAAAATCAAACCTATGGTCCTCTGGTTTATTATTATAACAAACTACTAGATCAATTGATTGATTTGCTTTAGTTTGCAACTCTACTATAACAAAAATTGTTTACAAAAATTAGCAATGTAAGGAGGGTTCGGACAAAAATTATACTGAATTACCATAAAGACGAATGTCTCTAATTCTTTAAAATTAAAAAAAAAACATGGTAGGCGTTACCAATTTAATGGGAGCGGTAGTGGAACAACAATTATTGAAGGAACATGCAAAAAACAAGTAAGGCGTAGAGAACCTCAGAAGGAGAATAGCAACAATAAGCCTACATATCATTGGCAACTTCATAATCGCATTAAATACATGATGTAATGAAAAAACCATAAATATTTACCATTGTTTTTCATTTACAACATTTTTACGTGTCGTGCGCCATTTTGATTTTCTGGAAAATCGTGGAAGCAGAAGTCTATTTCCACGTCTTTATGTTCAGTTTGTTTTCAAACAAAGTTTGCAATCGGCTTTTTGCGGGCAATTTCATTATTTTAGAATCGTTTCGATTCTAGTCTTTGTTTTATATTTAAATAAAAAATAGTATCAAGATCAGAGAAATGAATAGCAGTCACGAAGAATTCCAATACTTGGATCATGTTGAGAAGATTTTGAAAGCTGGGAACAAAAAAAGTGATCGCACCGGCGTCGGTACCTTGTCTATATTTGGCGCACAGATGCGATGGTCATTGAAGGATGGTAATAGTTATTCCGTACTTAGTCCAATTACCGTACTTGTATAGGAGGATAACATAGATTAGCTGACAACAATGTTATTTTATTAATTGTCAATGCTATTTGCAGAAAAACTTATGGCGGTCGTTCATTGAGTCGTCTATTTACTTTGAAATTCCATTGAACTTGAGTAATGCTGCAGTTGCACAGTTATCATATCTGCAAGGTCGAAGCTGAAACCAGAGCGCGCTGAAATTATGTGGCATGTGACATTAATAAACCATGAGAGGGGAGAGATTGTTTTTTAGGGCAACACCTTTTGGCTCTACGTTTCCACTCTGACCCATATTTCTAAATAGCCTACGAATTGGACCTGTTATACCTATGCCAGTTGCAGATATAAACATATTTTAGAGGTGATCTGGTACTGCCCCCCCCCCCCTCCTGAAATATTAAAATATTATAGACAGGTTGACAGATTGATTGATTGATTGATATAGACAGGTTGTTGCAGGCGAACGGTTACAAAATTCTAAGGTCTATCCCATTTCAATTTGGAACGAATATAATATATATATATTATGTATGTAACCCATATATTGTGATGCCGTAATAGCACCGTTATCGCGAGTTAGGGGCGGATTAAAGGTAAATTGTGGGAAATATGCAGAGTTACAGCAAAGTGTGTCCTCTCCAGGAACTAGTTGACCGATTGAAGATCTAAGCATTGCATGTGAACAAGACTTAAATTACCCATCAGGATATATATTAGTAAGTTTCCTGTAAAATTATAAGGGCCAAATGTGGTCCTAAAGTCAAAATTGTTTCGGAAAACCGTGCACATTCGACAATTTCTGTTCCAGGGGTGAATTCAGGGTTCTACGCTGTGATTCAAGCGAAACGAGCACCCTGTCTTCGACCTAGAAAACCGATTGCACATCTTCTGATTTTGATTTTGAGAGCTAATAAAATTGGTTACTAAAATAATATTTTCTAATTTCGAAATTACTTAGCTGCATAGAAACAATGTTTCAAAAACTAAAGCGTTTTGGAACATTCACCTCAACTCCTCGAGCGTAATAATTTTAGACTAATAAAATAGCTATTAGCCCTTTCAGATCGACCACGGCACATCAGCCTGATTCTATTGTTTCATCAATTTCAAAAACAATTAAATACATTTTCATTAATGTTACAGGTGTCTTTCCGTTGCTAACAACAAAGAGGGTATTCTGGAAAGGGGTTGTCGAAGAGCTTCTGTGGTTCGTGAAAGGCTCAACAAATGCCAACGAGTTAAGGGAGAAAGGTGTTCACATTTGGGATGGAAATAGTTCAAGGGAATTTTTGGACTCGTTAGGATTAAAGAATAGAGAAGAAGGTAAGCCACATTTTTTAATCGATTTATCGATGTCATTAAACAATTAAGCCTATTTTAATTGACATTGGCTAGAGGTAAAGAGGAACAGAGGAAATTTAGATGAAAAAGTACCGCGTTTTTCCTTAATCAATACCGTCAGTTTCTCTTGTTAAACGATCTAAAAATAATCCACATCATAGCCCACCTAAATAATTTCCATAAATTGCAATATATGCCTGCCCGCCCACATTTTGAAAGGCTGTATAGTATATCAATGTTGGTGATCGGTCGCGGAACTGCGGAAGTCTCATAATAATATGGATTTTCAGGTGACCTTGGCCCTGTTTATGGGTTCCAATGGCGACATTTTGGAGCTAATTACTCGGACATGCACGCTGACTATAGGGAAAAAGGTATCGATCAGCTACAGAACATCATTAACATGCTAAGAACTAACCCCGATGACCGACGAATGGTTCTCTCCGCATGGAACCCCATTGATCTGCCCCTAATGGCTCTTCCGCCATGCCACTGTCTTGTCCAGTTCTACGTCTCCAATGGAGAGTTATCGGCCCAAATGTATCAAAGATCTGCTGACATGGGGTTGGGAGTACCCTTCAACATTGCCAGCTACTCACTACTCACTTACATGATAGCACACGTTACCAATTTGAAGGTTTGTATAAGTACTCGTCCTACTGTTGACTCGTATCTGTACTTGGTTAAGGCGCAGATTCCACCAACGTCAATAGTGATATTAAATGTTTTTTGACGTGGTAGCAGACATTTTTAGTATGGCTAAAACTGTCTAAAAATGTCTGCTACCACGTCAAAAACCATTTAATATCACTATTGACGTTGGTGGAATCAGCGCCTAAGTCTTCCACCTGTTACACTGCGTCAATGGCAAGCTTGTCACAGCCTGTCCATTATCGCTTGTAGCCGGTGTAGGTTGACATCGAAGACATTTTGTTTGCCAAGCTTGCAAACAAAATGCGTAATCAGATGATGATACTGTAGAACCCGGGCTGAGGTGAAGTCAATATTATTACAAAGGCTTTGACGGCCCGAGTTACGTGATGAAGCAGTATAATCCGGTATGATAGACCGTGGTCGTTCTGAAAGCGTACTTCTAAACGTTTCGCCAGCGGTCTGCTATCGACAGCTTCAGTGGACCTTCGTAAACTTCTAAGATTGTATCTCGGAGGCTCAGCAGCAGGTGAAGTCGTTCGGAAAGAGTACTTCGTCAACCTCTAGCCGACATCTCTTGTAGTCTGTGTTGGTACTAAGTGTCCGAGACACAATCTTGGCAATCTTAGAAGTCTATTGCCGACCATCGTATGTTTGGAAGTACTCTTTCAGATCGACCACAGCCCGTCTTTCTACTTCATTGTATTTAATCATCATTAATACCAACAAAAAATACATGTAGCCATTAACATTGGCATACCGCAAGGCATTGGCGCGTTTGCGATTTAACGTTGGTTTGTTACCTAAATTTAAAAGTATCCAATATTTAAAAAAAAAAAAAATACCATGTTAATAACAGTTCATTCAATATGTAATCATCATGTGGAGACTAAAATAAAAAATAAGAAACAAAATGGAGACAAAAATTGGAGGGGAGAATTAAATAGTAATAAAACACTGGGGATTCACGTATTTTTATTCTTTATTCTAACGCCTGCTTTCAGCAATTGAGTAGTTTTGCTCAATTGAGCTGTTTACAAACATGGCCAACTCCAAGTTTTAGAATTTTTCAGGAGAGCGGATTTTCTGTTGAAAATTGCATTAAGTTTAGTTGAAAATTGCATTAAGTTTATAGCTAACCCCAAACTTCTCAGCGCTTCTGTGCGCAATCTGGCTGCTTTTGTCACTTTATTTTACAACGTGCAGATGGACATTCAAATTTTGTGAAAAAATGGAGTTGGCCACGTTTGTAACCAAGCTCCTCAATTTCTGCTTTAAGCAACCCTGTCAGCCTGGCGGGGGAATGAGTCTGTTTGTTAACTTGAGGCACCCTAAGGTCAGACTCTTTCACCTCAGGGAGAAGGGAAGTTGACTGACAGGGTGTACCTCGTGATAATAGTGGATTCCGAACAACTTGGGGAACATAGTAAAGTCACATGATAAATTCGGAGGTGATCATGACTCGGCACGCACTCAGACTGATGGGTATAGTCTCAGCGCGTAATCATGTCCCACCATGTTCCCCTGCCAATACTGTGCACACTGCCAAGTTTGCCGCAGTTTGAAATACACTCTGTTCTCGTGGAGTCAACTTGTATGTATTTTTATTGTTTATTGCAGCCGGGTGAATTTATCCACACCATGGGAGACTCCCACGTATACCTAAATCACGTGGATGCTTTGAAGATACAAGTGAAGCGAACGCCGCGCCCTTTCCCGACACTTCGTATTGCACGTAAGGTGTCTGAAATCGAAGACTTCCGAGCAGACGATTTTATTTTGGAGAACTACGACCCTCATCCGAAAATCGCTATGGAGATGGCGGTATAACGCCATATTTCGATATTCTCCTTACTATTATCCGAAAAAGTTACGTAAGCCCAATGCACAAAGGCAGTCCCGCCGAAGATAAATCGTCTTTGGTGGTAAGGTGTTACTTGTGTGAGTCTCTACATATGCGTTCGGAGACGTGTTGTAACTTAACACAAGTACTGTATAAGTTACTTAGTGAGGGGACTGAAGAGATTATTCGGTTTGTACCTATGCAAACAAAATTTTAATTAATAAAATATATATTTACGAGTATACAAGCAATATAGACGGAAATGTTGTCCTTTTGCAATAAATCCATTGCCTAAATTGTTTTGTATCTTCTTGAAACTGCCACGGCAAATTTCTGCCTTTGTGCTTCGGGGTTATGTGTGCCTTTAACAGGTCTGAAATTGCCCACGAAATGAACTTATAAGATGACCTCTTTGCTTTTTATTATTATAGGCTAGTTAAGAATCTCTGGAGGGTGTCCTCCATTGTATCATTAGCTGACAGAGCTGAGTTCTACTCTACCTTGCCTTAGGCGGCTATTCCACCGACGTCGTTTATCAATGTGTGTGCATGACGTGGTAGCAGACATCTTTAATAAGTCTCTACCATATATAACTTAATTTATAATAGATAAGTTAAGTATCTACATTATAGTCTCCTTAAAATATGGCAGAGACTTATTAATGATGGCTGCTACCACGTCATTTTCATTGAAATTCACATTGAAAAACGACGTCTGTGGAATAGCCGCCTTTCTCAATTGTGATGAACATTGTATTGTGTATTGTTTTGATACAATTCACTATGCCATGTGATCACGTAAAATGGCCCGGAGCACATACTGCATTATTTGTATTGGTGTGAATAAAACTGCGTATGGATTTTTTTTAAGTTCTAAGATTTTTTGGCTTTATCTTTCATGACTTTTTCATGCAATGTTTATGGAAGAATCGGGTTCAAGGACCATAATAGTACAGTAGTCTAAAGGGGAACCTGTGTTCTTTTTTTCGCCATTCACGCTGACGGTCGCTGAGTAGTTTTATTATTTGATATGGCGATCTTAGATTTGTTTAATGGGATCAAATTTAAAAAATCGAATAAGTGGTGCCACCAGTGTAATGTAAGAGGCATATGAAATGTGACATAGCTTTTCGGGGTCTAACATAAAAAAAGATAATGTACTTAATCCAGCCGGCAGGACTGGCACCTGAACCGGCGCAATATGGTTCTGTACATTTGATCTGGCAATCTTAATAGCTCTACTACTACGTCATTAATCATCACATAACGAGAACCTCCATGCTAAAAATAAATACGAGATTTTAATCTCAGTCACCATTTTTTTTTTTGCCGCTTCATTGCTGTTTACGCTGTGGATGCTCATTTTACCCGCCTGAGTGGGGTAATTCACCCCAACTCAAGTATCGGGGTCGTAATTCATTGTAGCATGCAGGGATACAGTTTTAAAAATTCTGGGGGGGGGGGCAAGAATTCGGTACTCTGGAAAGTACCATTAAGAAAATGCATTGGTAAATGGTTACTTAAAATAACTCTAATGCAGAAAAGTAGGCTATACGAACGAAATTGGCGGGAAAAAGGTTCTAAAAGTTGGTGCGGTGCAAATGCCAAATTATGCGATTTATTTTTATCTTAATGTTTGAAATATTAAGGGAGACAAATAAATAAACTGCACTCAGGGCTCTTCCTTCTGGGGGCAGCCCCCCCCCCCCCCAGAAACTAGTCTGCGGGGGCAAAAAGGACCGTGCCCCCCCCCCCCCCCCCAAGCCGGCGTCAATGGTAGCATGCAAATTTATTAAATAACGGCATATTTACTAGGCTACAAACTATCGGTGGAGTTAATTAGTATTTTCATATTTCTCATCAACGATTCTTTCAATAATAGGCTGCCACTATAAAAAGTAATCGACGAGTTCATATTATAGATTATTATTTTCCGTATATTATAAATAACAGCTAGATCAATATTTAGATCAATATGCTACTATAAGTTCCATTTTAAAATGATAATATATATTATATAATGAGATAAATCTGCAAGCAATAATTTTAAAATACCCGCCAAGGCACAGAGGCATGTTTTCCGTGGAAGCAGATAAAATCAGCGAACTTTGCAACTAATTTGTAGACCTTAAAAGTTTGTAAATTTAACAATTATAAAATATTTCCGATGTAAACTTTACTTAAAATTGGTTTAAGGGTAAAAACTGTTATTTTTAACTAAAAACCTTTTAATTGACTTTCCCGCAAGAAAGCAAATGTTTAATGTACGGCGCCATATTGTTTTCTTTTTTCGCCTAGTCGACATGTGTTTTTGTCACCGATTCTGTAAAATCTCAAATTTAGTTCAATAATGTATAAAAAATACTTTTTATTTATGTGCTTTAATTAAATATGTTTAATGCAAGCTCGGGTCCTAATAAAAAGAATGATGAAAAGACGGAAACGTTTAGATATTCCATCCAATTGAAGGATGCGCTCGGTGAGACATACACTACAGTCGATTATTTACAGCTTATTCGTGATTTAAAGGTGAGTTGTGCAACGCTAAGTACTGAAACATTAAACAATTTAATCGCCATTTGTTAAAAAAAAAGCTATACCCCAAAAGCAGTGAATTCTCGGTATAACCGGTGTTTTCGTAACCTATGCCTATGAGCCTAAAAACGGCCTGCAAATGGGATTTCGGATCCGCCCTATGCAGCACAAGCTCTTAAAACCTAGCTGTTCAATAACGATTTAGGCTTAATTCTGCAGTGTCTGAGGCAGACGAGTAACACCGCCAACACAGCGCGGCTACGTGCATAGGCTACCTTGTAATTTTATCTAAATTTCTTGTCCATGTTCCTGATTTTCTACCTGCTTATTCTGTATTTGTTAAGTTATTCTTGTCATTTAATAAAGGACGCCATGTTATCAAAGAGCCAATCACATTTTTTATGACATCTTGCCGTCGCACAGCGCTCCCAGCCGATCTGACCCTTGCCGCCTCCCAGACCCTATTGGTTTACTTTTCATTAATCCTCACTACCACCCAAAGCTATTTAGATTTCCCTTGCATTTAATTATTTTTATTTTTCGTCTTCAGCATTAAAAAGTATTTCTCATGCTTAGCATAGCTGTCACCACGTATTTAAGTTCCGGGTGCTCGCCAAATGGGTCAAATGTACTTTCTAATACAATGCACTGTAACAGAACATGAGGCGTTTTTGTACACCTT
This sequence comes from Psococerastis gibbosa, assembly GCA_963971405.1. NCBI lineage: Eukaryota > Metazoa > Arthropoda > Insecta > Psocodea > Psocidae > Psococerastis > Psococerastis gibbosa. The sequence continues at coordinate 39,098,527 of OZ020489.1, read as the reverse complement.
GCAAATTGCCATCGTGTGTATTGTTTTAAAAAGTAACGAAAAAAAATGTCGAATTGTGACTTTTATATACTTTTTTAATAACTTACCACTGATAACGTATGTGATAACCGCTTATCTCCGTACCGGCAGCAATCGTTTGAACCTGCTTTTTTGTATTCACCGCGAAGTTTCCGTTCCATCTACCAGAAAATTTATTCATAATAATTAATTAAGACTATCCATTTAATCTTTTTTTTCTTCTTATTACTTATACTGATAAGCGTGATATGTTAACAGTAAGCACTAGGTGTTTTAGCCGGTTAATATGTGGTGGGTTCTCTACTAAATTATTTTTTTCGGGGTTATTTTTCAGTTTAACTCAATTAGGTGTGGTTCTTTAAAAAAATTACCCCAAAACAAAAGAAAATTATTAATGTGTATTATTATTTTTTTTTTTAAATTAACTAACCCATGTCAATGTGAGCAAGTGTACCAGTGTCTCTATACTGCTTTGGAGTTCTATTTTGCTTGGGAATATGGATTTCAAATGAACACCCTGACTTTTCTAATTTTATTTTAACTCATTAGTGCCAGCCACGGGGGAGAGGGGTGTTTATTTTTTCTTCTCGTGATTTCCTTACAATGTGGAATGTGGAGACAGATTATTCGGATAATCTTGTAGAGACTCAGGTTTTAGTTGATTTAACTGGTTCAAAAATTATTAAATATACTGCATATCTTAAAAAAAAAAAAAATCCAGTTTTGTAACTGAACACAATGAATTATCATGCATAGCTTTATTATTTGTATTTTTTTTCGTGTTGGTAAGGGATTGCATTTGGGGTGAAGGTGGGGGGGGGGGGGACTTGCTGTATTTGAATGGACGCACTGGTGTTAAGTTATTTTTGGGCTTAGTTATTTTTTTTTTACACATTATGAGGTCATTTAAGGTTGTCGGGCTTTCACTCGTACAATCTTTCTCAGATCTGACGACGCGAAGTGGCGGGAGTTGATGGTCAAGGCCGTTACTTCTAAGAAGACTGGCTAGCCTTGCGTATTTCCATGCACTTTCCATTTCATCTCATGGCTTTCGCTCTTGTCTAACATTTTCAGTTACACTTTTCATCTGCATCGATTTTACTGTGTTCCTGGTTTGCTGCATTGTTAGTTGACTGTGTCTCTCGGTATATTTCCATTGTCTCACTATTGAACTAATTGCGCGCTACAGTTCTTTTTAGGGTTTTCTTTGCAATTAATAGATTATTTGGGACTGTCATCTCGAAGATAGGTGTCTCCCCTCTTTTGTTCGAGTTTATGCCTTTCAATCTTCCTTTTATTTACTTTTTGACCCCTTTTGAATGAGTTTGCGTATTGGGGTGCGTTTTATTTGGTTTGATGCCGCTTATGTTTCAATGGTTGTGTGGTTGGGATAATGTGTGCTATTTATTGAAACCTTAACCAGGCGCGGCTTAAGAAATTGGGGGGGGGGGGGGGTGTTGTTGATTCTTTAAATGATTTTTTTCTTTGACGCCCTACTCCCTCACTTACGTATGTCTTTTACGTAAAATGAATGTTAATTGTTGATAATAATGAAAATTGGTGTGCTTGATTGATTTTTGTTGTTGTTGATTTTTTTGAAGTTTTAGTTTTCTGGTATTACGGGGGGGGGGGATTATTACAACCCCCTGGCCCCAGTTTTGAGCTGAAGTCCTCCTCAGACTAATTTAGACTTGGCGAAGCAGTTGAATCCGGGATGATAGGCCGTGACAGTAGCTGCTGAGCCTACGAGATACAATCTGCGCAGTTCCACTGAAGATGTCGGCCGCAGATGTTAACGAAACGTTTATAGGTACGCTTTCGGAACGACCTCAGCCTATCATCTCTGAGTCTACTGCTTCGTCACGTAACTCCAGCCGTGAAAGTCTTAGTAACTAATTTTGATTATTACAAATCTTGATTCAGTGGGGCCTCGGTAGTCCGGACTCCGGACTCCTGATTGCTGAAATCCGACCGGGTAATGGGCATCGTTAGGGAGGTGGGTGGGGGTAGATGCGGGCTGCCATATAGCCAGTGTGTTGACTATTTCACGAAGAATTAACTAATGTTTTATTATAACAGACTGTTGTTCTTACATGGCTGTAATTTTGAACATGTACATTTTTGTCTTTATGCTTTAATTTAAAAATTGATTAAAGAAACTAAAATTAAACACTGTGTTTTATTACCATTAAATATGACATACTACAATCCGGACCCCTTGATAATTGGGAAAGGGTCTTGTTTTTGCCTCTCTGCATTAACGAGGGCCTACTGTATTTTTCCTATTCTCCATGATTACAATAAATACATTACTATACAATATATTTTTCAGTTAAATTATACAAGTAAAGTATAAGATACAATCGTCAGATTATTAATTAGCCACTGTTGCCCGCGTGGGATACATGCGCCACCTTTACTCCCTGATGTCTTTCCACTTCTGATAAATAAGACACTTCCTCTGGTAACAGTCTCACTCTTCTACACCTCTCCCTTAGGCAGGGTTTCCACCGACCTCTCATTGCAGAATGCACATACGTTGACGTGGTAGCAGACATTCTAGACTTAGGTGGGGTTTCCACCGACCTCTCATTGCAGAATGCAAATGTCATTGACAGAAATTTGAATATTTCTTTTTATAGAAATCTATTAAAATGTTTGTACTTAACATATATAAATAAATATCCATTAAATTAACAGAAATGCTCCTGTTCATTACGATATGTGACATGGGGTCAGAGGTAGGGGTAGCTAAACTTTCCTTGGCTGCTTCTTCTGCACAGTTCAATGATTCCTGAATAATAGGATGGTATCCATATATTAATTGCCTTGCCCCAATTTTTTTTCTAAACCCGCCGCTTCCTTGGCCGCTTCTGCACAGTCGGCAGCCCTATGATTCCTGAATGGGATGATATCCATATAATAATTACCTTGCCCCCTCTTTTTTTCAATATTTATAAATAAATAATTATTGACTTTTTGTTTTATTACTAAGCCAACCTAGCGGAGTTGGAGCTATAAAGCCCTCTCTTACAATCAACTAGGAAGGCCCGGGATCGCCTGCTTTACACGCCCTCCGAAGGATAACCAGAAAATGTAGCAAGTGTGAGACTCGAACCAATTACCTTTCGGGTGAAAATCGGAGTCTTTACCACTACTCTACAGGTCCTGACTCTTTACCACTACTCTACAGATCCTGATTTATCTATTTATGTATGTACTGTAATTGTTTGTTGCAGAGTAAAAAGTCCGAAAGCAAGCGGCCTGAAGATAACCTAGACTCCAATAGCACACCTACTGATGATTCTAATGTGGAGGCTTTGGCTAGGCATTTCGAAAGCAAATACGTAAGTATATATTGGGCGGGTATTCCTCATACGTCAATCGTCAATGAAAAATTGAAAAATGACGTAAATTGACGTGGTAGCAGAATTTTTAGTATGTCTTTAATGTCTCCTAAAACGTCATTTTTCAATTTTTCATTGACGATTGACGTGTGTGGAATACCCGCCTAATTCAACATAATTACAAAGACTTTTACCGCCGGAGTTACATGATGAAGCATCTCGTATCTGTACTTGGTTATGTCATGCTTTCGCCTGTTACATTGAGTTAACGGTAAGCTTGTCTCAGCTTGTCCGTTATCGCTTTTAACCGGTGTATGTTGACATTGAGAACGTATACCAGTTTGCCAATGGCCAGAAATGCATACGGAAACGATACAAATAATGTCAGAAATCCATGTTGCCGTTGGCATTGGACAAGGGCCACTATAAGTAGGCCTGGGTCAATAAAAAAGTCATTAAAAAAATAATATAATATATGATGAAGGAGTAAAACTGGATCAATCTTTGAAGTCTGCGGAGTGCCACTGAAGATGTCGACCGCAGATGTTGAAACGTTTGTAAGTACGCCTTCAGACCGACCACAGCCCATCATCCCGGATGCTACTGCTTCATCACGTATAAAATTCATTGACCCTCCACGTTTGATCATTCAGCATTTCCTCCTGTTCCATTTGTACTATCCTCTGGCGGAGTTTCCACCAACGTCAATAGTGATATTAAATGTTTTTTGACGTGGTAGCAGACATTTTTAGACAGTCTAAAACTCTCTGCTACCACGTCAAAAAACATTTAATATCACTATTGACGTTGGTGGAATCCCCGCCTCTGATAGTCCTCAATTCGGATTCTTCATCTCTCTTCCTTGGTCTTCGACTCCTTCGTGTACCCTTTATTTCCTTTTTCCAGCCACTTCTTCTAGCACTAACTGTTTTCCATTCTCTTTCTGGGACCGAACCATTGCTCTTTCTATCTATTCTCGCTATACTATATATACTCGGAATATACTAGGGGTCTTCACAGTGTTCTTGTTATCGAGTTATGCCTAGTTATGTGTGTTATATCAAGCAAAGTTAACACACTGATAACCCGATAACCAGCTAGCCAGCGTGCTATCCTAAACCCACTTCCAAGTTGGTTAACGTGTTATTTACCTTGCTATATAGCTCAGGTTTGACCGACGCCATATTTGTTTTTGTCGATTGAATTGAAACACACTTTTACAATTTTGTAGCATTTAAATTTATTTGTATAATATATTATCAAAAGCAATTACCGTAAATACTTAAAATTATAATAACCAAAATGAACAAAAAATATAAACAAATGTGGCTCTAGAATAGAGTTCTGCCACTTTCTTTAAGCCCGTGCCACGAACGTCTGACTACTACCACGTTGTTTACTCTGTCGATATAGCATGATAACTCACTCCCGAGGTCCACTCACGATTGTGTGTTAACTTGAAAAGCACATATAACTCGATAACACGAACACTGTGAAGACCCCTATTATATATACTCGGAATAGTAACTTAATACCGAACTCGTTTCTAATCATTTCATTCCTGATATCCTGTCCCGTCCATCCAGTGTCATACTAGGATATACTGTTTGGCAAACAGTGTTTGCTTATTGCTTTCCTATTTATAGTAGTATAAAGGAAGCTTTGCGATGATAACTACACATTTCCTTTTTTTATTCGTGGGTGGGTACCATTACGAAATTTTAATTTTTAGACAGTACTGTAAATATTGTATTTGTTCTGGTTTGCTTTTAGGGAACTCGAAGCGATTATGCTGAATTAGCGGAGGGGTACGATGAGGATGACTCTTTCATTGATAACACAGAGGCTGTAAGTATGTAAAATAAAATGGAGTAGAAAAATGTCTGTATTGTTTTATTGTGAAGACAGTAGGTGTTCATACAACTTGGAACAACTGTTTTAGTATGCAATTTAAGTTACATCTAACACATACAGGGTGATTCACACCGCCTGTCCATACTCTATATTTCGGTTAGTGAAGTTAACGAAGACTAAATGAACAATTCCGAATTTATAGTAGGTCTAGGCACAAGTCATAATTTAATTATGAATATCCAATGAAAAGGCACCGCCTTAATTAATACGTTTAATACGAAGGAGGTGTCGAGTCCTGGTCACCTCACTATTGGTGTGACTTAATATGTTCCCTAAGTGGTTTGGAATCCCCTATAATAAGGAGGTCCACCCTGTCAATCCACTCCTCTTCTCCCTAAGGTTAAGTAGTCTGCCCCTAGGATTCCTCAAGTTAATAAACCCACTAACTCCCCGCGCCTGGCTGACAGGGTTGCTTAACGTAGAAATGCTGAATGCTGGTGTTTAAAAAACATTTAATATTTATTTAAATAAAAGTCAAACGCTTTCAAACAATGCATTCGAATTACCTCTTGGGTTGCCTCTTTAGGTAATACCTGTATTATAAATACTGTACATATATTTACATTGCAGGTGGATGATCTTGTACCTAACGGGGTAGACACGGAGCATGGCGGGTTCTACATCAACCGTGGCAAGTTGGCCTTCGTCAAAGGAGACTCTTCTAGTTCGAATAGTGGGGAAGCAGATAGGTTCCTTAACCAAGCTAAAAAGGTAAGCCATCAGTATGTTATTCGCGTACTTGGTTAAGTCAGGACGTGTAGAGTAGTGGTAATGACTTTCACCAGCAAGGTTGTTGGCTCGAGTCCCTCAAATGCTACATTACAAAAACATTATAAATCCAAGAGTGGTCGAATACATTCAATACTTTGGACACACCAGGGTACCTATATAGTCCAATCTCTATGCCTGGCTCACAGGTCCACCTTCACTAACAACCAAAGTAGCCAATCGCAGATCTACCTAGCTTGTTTGTCCATGCACAGTAGACCAGCGCGTCGAGCAGCAACACCAATAGCAAACAGAAAACTCAGTGTGTCCAGAGCTTAAGATAGGTATACATAATATCATATATAAATAAATAATAAATAAATAAATATCGACTTTTTTTAGCTCTATTACTAAGCCAGCCTAGCGGAGTTAGGGCTATAAGCCCGGGACCGGCTGCTTTACATGCCCTCCGAAGCATATATAGGTATACTTTTCATATTGATAAATAGGATAGCCAGTGGGGTTCCCTCGTCATGGTTCTTTCATCATTCCTCCCATTTTAGTTGCAGAAACGTCGTCGAATTACTTCCGACGACGAAGACGATGTTAAGCGGGAGAACGGCCGCGTTCACGACCCTGCCCATCCGCCATCCGTTAAAATGCGTAAACGGTCCGGCGAGTTCACCAATAAGCCGAAAGGTCCGAAGAAATTCCGCAAGTCTGCCACGCCGAAGATACCCGAGCACTTGCTGAACAAGCAACCATTCGCTGCCTCTGATTTCAATAAGAATATCAGCGAAATTAAGAAGAACCGCCAGAAGAGTACGGATACAGTGGAAAAACAGACATCTGAGTCTGAGGAGCTGGTTGATGACCATCAGAAAGAGGTGGGTTTTGTAATTTTTGTATTTTGATACGATAGATAAAAGGGATGAGGTTGACTGGTATCTGTACTTGGATAAGTCATGCTTTCGCCTGTTTCATTGCGTTAATGCTAAGCTTTTCTCAGCTTGTCCATTATCGCTTGTAGTTGGTGATGGTTGACATCGAGAACGTTTGCCAGTGGCCCAAAATTCGTACGGAAACAAAACAAATAATGTCCGAAATCCATGGGGTCGTTGGCATTAGGCAAGGGACCTATGGGCATTATAAGTAGGCCTGGGTTCATAAAAAGTCCTTCAAAACTTACAATTACAAGGGATGACATTTAGGAAGAGGGCAGTGAGAGAGGAACTGACTAGGGGAATGTGGACAAAAGTAGACTGAAGATTGGAAGAAGAGCGTTGTCGTTGGAGATCATTATCATTGCCCGTAACCGACTCCAGTTTCCCGGGCGTAATGCATGAACCTTCTCCACTCCTCCCTGTTCCTCCACTCCTCCCTGTTCCGCCACTTCTGATCATTCAGAACTTCCTCTGAGAGTTCTAGTCCTCCCACTCTCCTGAGGTCGTCGTCAATATCTCTTCCTATTGGTCTTATTTTTCTCAATTTCCTTCAGCAGCACCGGCTTTTATGCAGTGTCTTTCTCGCTACCCTCTCCGCCAATAGTTCCTTATCGCCGATTCCCCGAACTCTCTTCCAATGGTAAATTGAAGTAATGCGCTGAGATAGGTTTTTTTGATGAGTCAATGAATTATAGTTTCTTCATTCATTATCATAAATCTCGTCCTACCACGAACCTGAGTTCCTATCGCGGTAAAATGCGAATTTTCGAACTCAAGTGTAAAACTTTTTTAACTAAGAGAAATACTTAGGTAATCGAGTGGCAACTGTACCGATCACACCGATAGTATAAATGTCCCAACAAGGCATTGTTTCCTATTCTGACCAGCCAGCCATTGAAAAATGCAGAATACAAAAAATATTTTTTGGTGCTCTCGAATGTCCCATTTCTCCTATATACTTGTAGACCTGTAGTCCCACTCTGTCAAGGTTTTTCTTGGCTTCCTATTTCGGGCAATCAGAAAAAAGGAGGGGGGGGGGGGTGTGTGCTGACCATTCCACCGAATCCGACGAAGTTTAAAAAATGTCAAGCGCTGTGGTCAAATAAGAGGACATTATTTTGCACCAGCTATATTATATCTACTGAAAAATGATAACTACCCATAATTTTAGTATAAAAACGTGGAAAATTGTGCCTTTGAATGCACTGAAGGTCAGAAAATCCGTTAAGCTACCTGTAACGTTTGGTAATAGTGACTTAAGTTAATTGTTGCGCAGAAGACGGGTGCTGGTACAGCTGTATTTAAGGATAATCTGGATGATGTGATAAATGCTGTGGCAAAAGGAGCCGATATGCCGTCCGGAGTCAGTGAGGTATTTATCTTATCAATAGGGCCGAAGCCAAAACGTGAACCCCAGGACTACCGTGGCGCTGGGTAGGAGACAATTGAAGATGGAAAAGCCTTACTAGTGTTCAAAAAACAAATGTTCCAATATCTATCTTAGAACAGTCAAAAATAGCGCTCCCCTTTGCAGCAATGCCCCCTTATATTGTGATATGAGATATGTACACGGCTCTGAACCGATTTTGCATAATTCGTGAGATTTTGTGCCAAAAACGGAGGAAGAAGATATAAAACTGGCTAATTGGCGTTAGTGATCATATGAGTTGCCTACTTTCAAATGGGTCTGTCTCCGTTTGACCTTACTTTTAAGGAGAGAGCTAGAAAACCGATTCTCTCTCCTTTTCACCCTTAACTCGCAATTATTAGATGGGAGCCATGTTTGTTATTGTTGACACGTGATCACAACTGCGGACACTGATTGACTGAGATAGAGCTAGCACGTTTTGATTGAAGGAAAGGATGGAGATAGAAAACAAGTCTTTAGAGGAGCATTTAACATGGGAGAATTTTTTTTTTAAGCCAAAGTTTTACGCCTAAATAAGGAATCCAATCCGATCAAAAACTCTTATTCGAATAAAATGGAGATAGAACCATTTGAAAATAGGCAACTCATATCTTTTAAGGTATGCGACATTTTTGATTGCTGTACAATGAATATTTCCTGTTAAACTCTGCTTTGAACAAAAAAATGGGTGGTGGGGGTCTGATTTACTCCTAAATACGGCAAGGTCGAGGCTCGAGTTAGACGGCTATTCCACTTGTCAATTCCTCTTTAATAATTGATGAGATTGTTTCTTTACTCTATGTCATTGTCCATTTTAACTTCCGCATGTTAAAATTGATCAATAATCATAGAGTAAAATCACGTTTTGCAAACAATAACAATGTGAAATTAAACGTCTGGATATGATAAATAATTGTAATTAATTTCTTGAGAACAAACGAATTATTTCATAATTTAAAACATGAAATTTCTTGTAGATTATAAAATTAAACGAAAGACAAGCTTACAAAATTGGAAAAAATTGAAAACAAAAACGGTCAATTATTGAAGACGAATGGAATAAGGTGTAAAAATATAAATGCAACATTGATGATTTTCCGTCAGTATGACAGTATCGAAATTGAAGAAAAATTGAGAAGTGGAATAGCCACCTTAGGCTTTGGTCTATTTCCGAACTAATCTGGAGGAGTTACGACTAAATTTCTTAGTTCAGCTTCTTAGTTGCTTACTTGAAAGTGTGAAGAAAACTTATCTATTATAAATTAAGTATCTACATAATAGTCTCCTTAAAACAAAACAAACAACAATGACAAAATCAAATTTGAAGTAAAATCGCCGGTGGATTACCCGCCTTAGCACTGAGCTACATGTGCAAAGAAAAATACTTTTTGAACAAATTTCTTGGGGTTTGTGATTTTGGAAGGCCTTCTGCAACTTGTTCACACTGCTATAGCGGGGTTTCCACCGACCTCTCATTGCAGAATGCAAATGACATTGACGTGGTAGCAGACATTCAAGACTTATTAATGATATCTGCTACCACGTCAATGTCATTTGCATTCTGCAATGAGAGACCGGTGGAAACCCCGCCTATGCAAACTAATATTGCATAAACTTATTTGCGGAAATAAGCTGAGCATGATATTCGTCGCAAATGCAGTAGCCTAGTTGTCTAGTTTAAATTCATATTTGTTTCCCAACACAATTTGTGCTTATTTTGGATTCTCTGATTTTGGAATGTCTTATGCAACTTGTTCACACAACTACGCAAAAAATAATAATTGCTTAAACTTGTGCGGAAATGAGCTGGGCATGACGTTCATGGCAAATGCAGTAGTCTAGTTGTAGTTTAAATTCTAATATGGATCCCAACGCAATTTTTATTTTATTTTGGGGGTCTGTGATTTTGGAAGGTCTTATCGAACTTGTTCACAGAGCTGTGCAAAAAAAAAGTTGCATAAACTTGTGCGGAAATGAGCTGAGCATGATATTGGCGGCATATTCGTAGCCTAGTTGTATAATAAGTTTAAATTCTAATATGGTTCCATATGCTCTTTAGTAGCCTTTAGCATGCACAGGCGTTAGGATAAAGTGTCTCGAAATAAGTTCAAATAGCGAATAGTATTGGGCAACCCTTCTAGGAACGTCTCTGGATGCTTGCCCCCAGCATGACTGTATTGTTTATTTAGCACCCGTGTTTACAGTTCTGCGGGTATACTATGGTGATTATGCTAATCTTAACCTGGGATTATTTATTATATTATTTATTAATGTCTAAGCCCCAGGGTAAACTAATTAACTAAGTAATTAACAGTTTTTAGTCATGCAAAGGCTGATCAAATTTTAATGTCATCAGGGGATTGGATTATTTTCATTGTTTTTTATATGCTTAAGACTTTATATTTTGAATGCATGCATCGAATATTGCCTGTAATTTTTTGATTGATGACTAAATAAAATTCCAGGCGTTAAGGTATGTACTAGTACAATCGGACACCCCACTATTTTGTTTTATGAACAAAATCCAAATCCACAGGAAAGCGTACTTCCAAACGTTTCGTTAACATCTGCGATCGACATCTTCAGTGGAACTCCGTAGACTTGTAATATTGTATCTCGGAGGCTCAGCAGCAACAACAGAAGTCTATGCAGTTCCACTGAAGAAGCCGACCGTGTTGGCAAAACGTTTGGAAGTACGCTTTCAGAACGACCACGGCCCGGATTCTACTGCTTCATCACGTAACTCCGGCCGTGAAAGCCTTTGTATGTACGAGGGATGTCCAAGAATTAAAGACCGTTTGCGTTTTAAAAATCAGGAAAATTTTATTTTTACATGGCGTTGCGTTGTACGTTCATTTATAGACTATTTTTCAACATAGTCTCCGCCAACTTCGATGCACTTTGTGAGCCGAGGAACAAGCTTCTTAATGCCTTGGTCGTAGAAATCCCGCGCCTGTGACCGCAACCAGCCAAATGTTGCTTCAGGTGAAGGAAAAGATGAAAATCGCTGGGTGCCAGGTCGGGGCTGTAAGCTGCATGGCCAAGAACTTCCCATTTGAAGGACTCCAGAAGCTCGGTGGAGACGGCTGCTGTGTGGGGCCGAATATTGTCGTGCAAGAAACAGATCCCCTGGCTTAATCTCCCTCGGCGCTTATTTTGGATCGCTCTTCGGAGCTTTTTTAGAGTTTCACAATAACGAGCAGCTACACGCTAGTGCGGCAAAATTCAATCGGTCTTTAATTCTTGGACATCCCTCGTATATAACGCGTAGAGCTATAAAAATGTTCCTCTACATTTTGATGTACAGAAGGTGTCCGACTCTTAGACGAATTGGTTTTTAAACTCCTTCGACCTGGATAACCGTGTTATTATTAAAAAGTCAAGTTTAATAACTGGCCGATAAGTGTCAGTGACAGCAACATACTGTACACAAAATGGAGAGAAACATTTCTTCTAAGGGGTGTGGCATTTGTTATAGCTTTATGATGTGAAATCTGAGTTTTTACACTGACTTACGCTGATTCGAATCAGGAATCTGGAGGAAGAGTAGAGGGATCACGGAGGAAAGGAAGTCCATGGAAGAGATAAGTGCCACAGGGACTGATACCAGAGGAAGTTGAATAACAATGAGGAGAGATAGGAGGGTGTGGAAGAGACTAAGGTATCACATGCGGGTCTCTGAAGCTGAGTATTGACGACGACGATGCTGAATGACAGGTGAAGAAACGAGGACATTCGGGAACAGTTGTGAACAACGGACTTGGTGCAAAAACTAAGAGGGAAGAGGCTCAGCTGGTGGGGACTCGTGCAGAGGAGAGAGGCATCAGCGCTAATACGCCGAGTGGGAGAGACGGTAGTACCTGGCAAGTGGAGCTCACTCTGGAGAGAAAAATTATAAGCGACCTGCAAGAAACTGGACTCACAAAGGAGGACGCTCAAGACAGAACCCTCTGGAAACGCCTCAGCTCTGCCGACGACCCTCCATGAGGAAATGGCGCGGAAAAGGAAAGAGGAAGAAGATGATGATGAATGAATAGTGGGGTGTCCGATTTGCTGTTTATTAAACAACTTGTTTCGTAGTAATAATTGTTTATTTCTGTTGCAGGCAATTGAAGCTGTTGCGACAGGAGCTGACATCAAGGTAGTCCCTGCCAGTAGTGAAACCCGGGAGCAGCAGCAACCGCAACAACAACAACAAAAACAACAACAACAACCACAACAGCAGCCGCAACAACAACCGCAACAGCAGCGGGAGGAGGAGGAGGAGGAGGAGGATAGCAGTTCTAGCTCCAGTTCCAGCTCTTCTAGCTCTTCTGGTTCGTTAATACCATTTTCAAATAACGAGAATCTCTTCTACTATGGCGCCCATTCCACATACGTCAATCGTCAATGAAAAATTGAAAAATGACGTCAAAATGACGTGAATTGACGTGGTAGCAGAATTTTTAGTATGTCTTTAATGTCTGCTAAAACGTCATTTTTCAATTTTTCATTGACGATTGACGTATGTGGAGGGGCGCCTATAGCTACTATATAAAATTACTGTGTGTCTGATAATCAATAGGATCATAGGACAATGTTTAATGTAGGTGCTAGACCTAAGCCGACGCGTATCTGTACTTGGTTAAGTCTGTTTCATTGCGTTAATGGTATGCCTGTCTCAGTTTGTCCATTATCGCTTGTAGCAGTTGTAAGTTGACATTGAGAATGTATACCAGTTTGCCAATGGCCATAAATTCATATGGAAACAATACAAATAGTGTCTGAAATCCATTTGGTCATTGGACAAGGGACCTATCACTATGCCTTGGTCCATAAAATCTCATTCAAAAAAATTACAGGCCCAAGCCATCATGAATGTTTGTGGAAACAGTGCTTCTCGTTTGAATGTCGGACTTGTAGCAACTTGTCAAAATCTGGACACTGCATCCTGCTGCTGCTGCTGTGGACGATTGGCTCAATGACTGTGTGCGCAAAGGAGGCTACCAAGAAATCTGTCAGATTGTGGAAGTACTAGCAGGTCTGATAGGTGTTGGCAAGTATGTAAGAAAATTGTTGATTGGCTACGCTACAGGGGTACACGATACCCGGACTGTTCTTCTTAAAATGCCTCTTCTGTTGAATGTGGAAGCTCTAGCAGGTCTGATAGGTGCTGGAAAGTTTGTAAGAAAGTTGCTGATTGGCTACGTTACAGGGGTACATGATACCCGGACTGCTCTTCTTAAAATTCCTCTTCTGTTGAATGTGGAAGCACTAGCAGGTCTGATAGGTGCTGACAAGTTGTAAGAAAGTTGTTGTTTGGCTACGTTACAGGGGCAATTTAAATGCCTCTTCTGTTGAGGATTGGTGCTCTTCGGTTTTTTTTTAAAGAGATTAATCGCATACAAACAATTTAATGAATGCATCCGACTGACCGCTTCAGTCACCCAGTTTACCCTTCCGATTGTTTCCTAATTAACACTGTGCCGGCCGCAGTGTTCAATGGACTCTTTTTTGATTTTCAAAACTCTGTTACATGAGCTACTATTCACTTATCGGTTTGGCATTTCATGACTTATCCTAACTATGTGCATATTTTAAACCAATGAAAAAAATTTTGCATTTAGTCAGCAGTTTCTCCGGAAACCGTATTGACATACGTTGCCGGCCGCAGTGTCCATTGGAAACTTATGGGAGAATGCCTCGCGTCATTGCTATATCAACAGCCAGTTCGGTTCGGGGGGATTGTTTAGTTTCAGGTAGTATTTCACTGTATACAATGTGTAAAGAATGGCATATCTTTAACATCCTTAATGTCATAGAACTCAACTTAAGGATCCACATTTTTTTGCGAAATCAGCACACGTCATTTACTTCATCACATGCCTGCTGTCCTCTTACCAAAGTCAAACTGCAGTGTAATATTCGATGACGCAGAAAATAGGTCTCAAGTGGCACAATAGAAAAAATCGAGGCGAGCGCGTTGTAGGATCTTTGATGGCAGCAGAAATTGGAAATAGTGAAAGAAACGTCACCCGTGATAATTTCTTTATTAGCCTGCCAATAGCTTATTACCTGGTTTCCAAAAACTTGAAAATGAATTGCGAAGGAAAAGTGGGAAAAGGCGTAAGTTCTTAATCATGGATGGATACAGGGGGGTTGCTGCTGCCCCCCCCCCCCCCAAATTTAGTAAATCTATTCTAAGTTGATTTAAATTACGCTCTGATTTAATCAATACTACATAATATGTTTTTCCTATTTTGACCCACAAGTACCCCCCCCCCCCCCCCAAATGGGCTGATCCGTCCCTGTTCTTAATACAGCTGGGAAAAGAACCCCTCAGAACAGGATGGGGCGATCAGGACTGGGTATATTTGTGAAAGACAATGCGGAATCCCATAAGAGTCCAATGGACACTGCCGGCCGTTAACGCCGGCACAGTGTTAAAGAAGGATAGTCGAGGTGCCCGTTGGGCCAGAAAAAGAGACCAATACTGAAAAGCAATTTTTGATACATAATTTTTAACTTTTACAGAGAGTGACTCTGACTCCAGTACTGAAACCAGTGAGAAGACTGCGCCGTCTCCAGGCTCGTCGGCCAAGTCGCCTATTAGAAAGTCTGTCGACTCTGATGTTTCGCCCATGAAAGCAAGCAGCGACACGGATGCGGACACCCCTACCGCCCCTGTGGACCCCGTGCTCCGATTAGTCATTACCAGTATTAAGGGTGCAGCCAAGGAGGAGAAATGCAGAACGTCTACTATTAAGCTGAATAAATTACTTCTTAGGTATGTAGTCAAGTGTATTAAGATACTGTTGGATCTGTCTGTCTGTTTGTTAGTCGATTTACGGGCAAACTAATTAATATATAATAATATATATATATATATATAATAACTTTAATGAACTTTTGCATGTATGTTCACAAAAATAATATATCTCGGAATCATTTATTTTTATTTTGGGCTAACTCAATTTTCGGGGCTTTACTACCAAAAACTCCAAAAAGATGGCTAAAAATGTTTTCTCAAAAACGGCTCCAACGATTTGCTTTATCTTCACATATATTGTAGTCTTTATTAATGTAAACAAAACTCAATAGGTCGCTTGCCCCTAGATACGATAGTTTGGTTTGGGTGGCAAGAAAATAAAAAATACCGACATTTCATAAAAAAAAATGACTGCAGCATTTGGTGTAGTCATGTTATAGACATGCATCATATTATAGAGTAACTAAGTCCCCAGTAACCTTCATGTAAGAACTGCTGTGACTATTACTAAAAATACCTTAAAATATGATGTACGGTCTTCTACAACTTGAATAGACTAAATTTTTAATAACTTTTAAATCCATTTAATACATTTAAAGAAATATAAAAATCAAATAAAAACATCAGATTTTGACGTTCCACATCCTTTAAAGGCTTCAAAATATTTTGTAAACAAACGACGACCGAGTATTTTGAACGAAATTAAGTAATTTTTCGTTCTGCTGTCGCCAAGATACGAAAAATGCATTTAAAAAATGCCAACTTTCCCAAAACGTACGCTATTCATCTGACTGAATTAATACTGTTCCATAAAATTAGTATAAAGCACTTTGTCGTGTTTTTTACAGTAGTAATAATTCAGATGAAAAATATAAATTTACTGCAAAAATTTGTATTGTTTATTATCATTATTTTTATTTTTTTCGTATATTTGTGGCCGCATTGATTGATTAATTGTAAAAAAAAACTAGGTTGTCATTAGCTTAGATTATATTTTGAAATCTCTGCCTTAAATTTACCAAGACGCATTGAACAGGATTCAGGAGCCGTAGCGCTATATTTGAGCAGCCCTACTATGCCGTTTACACGGTGTACATGTGCTGATATTATATTTTATATATGATATTAATATTTGGGACTTGTTTGGTTTCAGTATGGAAGAAAACTTAAAGGGCAGATCACTATGGGAGAGAAACGCGGTATATGATGAGGTATCAGCAAGTATGAGCCTGAAGAAGGGGACAGTTATCAAGAGGATAACGAAACTTCAACTTTATGATGAAGAGAGAAAATTGGCAGTGCCTATGAGAAGGTACATACGAGGGTCCTTTTTTTCTCAACCTCCGATAGGTTATAAATAAAAGACAAGTTCATATAAAACAATAATTTTATTGCCAAAAGATTGATACACTTACGGTTACTTTTCGACGTAATCACCGAAGAAATTGAGACATTTGTCATATATGTGGACAAGCTTTTCTCTACCCTCTACAAAGAAAGTTGCCGCCAATGAATTCAAGTAGGCCTTGACTTTGGTTTGAAGGTCCTCATTGGTCAAATATCTTTGTCCAATAACTTTTATAAAATATATTTTATAAAATGTTGTACAGTGTAATACGGACCTTAGTCAAAATTTTGAATCGCTTGGACATGAAAAATTAAATTAATTAGTGAAGACATTTTCTTACGTCTAGAAATTTTGTTAAGTCTACCCGTGGGAAGTATAGTTTTGACATTACTTGACGTAACCTGTAAACACTTCTTGTATTTACAGACTGAAAGATGCCATTACTGAGATGATGCCACGTCTGCAAGCGGAGTATTTTAACGAGTTTACCAAGGCGGCTGGTACCAGGTACATGTTTTCACATATTTTTAATTTTTAATTCATATTGGCCCTATTAGGGAGGGTCGTAAAGAGGGCTTTGAGAGTTGTCGAGTTGTGTGCATTGTCTTAGTACACTTTAATCCTATAGTATTTGGTTAAGAAAAAAATGGAACGAAGATATTGGTCACCCCTGGTTGAATCAGTTTTTATTTTTTATTTAATTTACTACGTAAGTTATAAACATTTGGTCTATGGAAGTTGGAAGATGTACAAAGCAAGCATGACTGGAAGATGGCTGGTGGGACGTCCTCGAAAACGCTGGAAGGATGCGTTTGAAACTGACCTTCGCGAGTTGGGAAACCGCAGATGGTGGAGCGTTGTACAAAACCGAGATGGCTGGAGGAGTGTTGTCGAGCAGGCCGAAGCTCATCAAGGGCTGTAGAGCCAGAAGAAGAAGTCTATGGATGTTGAAGTAATCTACTTACACAATATCATATGGTATTTTTAATTTTTGGTGTTTTTGTAATTATTTAATGAACTTAAAAATGGACTTGTTGTTGAAGCATTGTAAAGTTCATGGAAACATGGTAGGACCAAAAATTAAAACTGATATTGTGTATGTAGTATTCTTCTTCAACTTGGCTAGACCAAATCTTTATACAGTAGCTTACATAGAAAATTAAATAAAAAATAGAAACGGACTGATTTTTGTGGGGTCCAGGGGTGAACAATATATACGTTCTATATCCTCTTAAGGACAAAGTAATTGTGCTTAATATTATTGGAAGCACTCCTGGCGCTGGTGTTTAAAGGCCAACTGAAATCCTCTGCCAGCAGCTGATATATATAATAGGTTGTCTTCTTACTATCTTACTATTTGCCTCAGATTATATGGTTTTCATTGTCTAAGTGGCTTAAACATAGACCATCATTTCCGCTTGCAAAGAAACTTCGAACTCCTGCCGGTGAAAGTAAGATCATAGAAAATAAAATAAATAATAGCACGCAACTTTGATAAGTATTATTAAAAATTGTTATAAAGGTGACCGGTTTCGGTACTGGATCATCCGCAGGCTTCATAAACAGAAACAGCATTACACAAATTTTACAAGACAAGACTAAAATTTTAGTAATATACTTTTTAAAGGTGCTTGTTTTTATTTGCCTAACATCTAGAGTCTTGTGTCCATCTTCCCGCTCATTTAGACTCACTTCTTGACTATTAAAGATTCATTGATTTTATAAAGGGTATTTACAATGTTGGTGTTAAATGGTTAAGTGTGTTCAGTCGAGTTAAGTTATCACTCGTAGAAACGGAAAACTAAGCTAACTAGCTTGTTAGCTAACCGTTCTTCAGGGTTGCTTAACGCGAATTAAACTGTGAAAGTGGCGTTGCGGTCGATGGTTGAATGGAATTCAGTGCCGCCATACTGCAACAGCCAGAGGTCCACTCACGATGTGTGGTAACTTGGATAACATGTTTAACTTGATAACCCTTATATAGTAGGGGTCTTCACAGTGTTCGCGCTATCGAGTTATACCTAGTTAAGTGTGTTATATCAAGTTAAGTTAACACACCGATAACCAAGCTAACCAGCCTGCTATCCTAAACGCACTTCCAAGTTAGTTAAGTGTGCTATTTAGCTTGCGCTGCGATCGATAGCTCAGGTTTGACCGCCGCCATCTTTGTTTTTGTTGATTGATTTGAAATACGCGTTTAAAATTTTGTAGTATTTAAATTTATTCGTATAATCTAATATCACAAGCAATTACCGTAAATACTTAAAATTATAATAACCAAAATGAACAAAAAATATATACAAATGTGGCACTAGAATAGAGTTCTGCCACTTTCTTTACAACCGTGCCACGAACGTCTGACTACTACCACGTTGTTTACCCTGTTTAATATAGCATGATAACTGACTCCCGAGGTACGAGTACACTCACGATTGAGTGTTAACTTGGATAGCACATCTAACTCGATGACACCAACACTGTGAAGACCCCTATTATGGTAAGAGTGATCTAAGGCAAGGAGTAAGATAAATGGAAAGTTAAAACTAAAACTATGTATTTCGGTTTAATACGTGGCAAATATTGTAATGGTGGCGTCAACGCGAATTGGAAAATATTTATTTTTGGGCTGATGACCTGTTTTTTTTGTTTTGTTTAGCCCGCAAATATACGCGGAGCTCAGCCATTACTACTGGTAAGAGAATTGAAGGCTATCACAAAATGCATATTAGCGCTCCTGGTGGCTTGTCAAGGTTGTTTTGGCGCTTTTACTTAAAATTTAAGACCAAACTAATAGTTTTTTTTTGGTGTCAATGACACAGGTTAGCGATTTTAACCCGTTCCCATACTTGGTTTAGTCTAGCACCTGCAGCCCTATTATGGCGATTTGGAATCAACTTAATGCCGGGATTTATTATTTAATACCGCATTAGTAAAGTGTCACGTGACTGTGTTAAAATATGTGTGGGAAATTCAAATTAATACATTATTGGAATAAAAGAGAATAAATGCATTGTTTTCTAATTGAAGGAAATACTATTAAACATAGAATGTACAGGTAGAATTTTGAAATATATAATAAGAAGTTTAATTAATGTGTCTACATCTAAGGGAGAAAAAAATTGAAAACTCACCGAACGTATAGCCGAGGATTAATTTATCAATTTGAATTTCCCGCGCATTTTGCACTCATTCTCTTAAAACAATTGAATGAACCCCGGTATTATGTTAATCCCAAATCGTCATAATAGGGCTGGTGTTAACAATTTCAATGGTTAGCATGTCTGAGCTTGCCCTTTAAAAATATTAATAAATAAATATGGACTTTTTGTTCTATTACTAAGCCAACCTGGCGGAGTTAGGGCTATAAAGCCCTCTCTTAATAGGAAGGCCCGGGACCGCCTGCTTTACATGCCCTCCGAAGCATGGCCAGAAAATGTAGGAAGTGTAGGTCTTGAACCAACAACCCATTGGCACTTGTATTTGGTGAGAGGTGACATTGAGGAGTGAAACAGTTTGCCAGAAGTTCATTCGGAAGTAATGTCAATAATGTGCGAAGACCAATTGTCAGAGGATCGTCGCCTCTGCCCCTCTGGGATCTATATTCTAGCCATACTTATGGACGACCCGGCGGCGAAACTTACTGAGTGCCTGTATGGTCCAGGCCCAAAACTGCTGACGGTTTTCCGCGAAAGCGAGTGGCGTGAGACCAGACAGGCATTTTGGTGACATCGCCGACCGAGGTATTAAATAGACCCCAGAGGGACTTTGGAGGGCAGACTGAAGACGGAAGGGACAGACGGAGGAACCTCTCAGGACTCAAGGAGTCCTCTGACACAATGGGGTCGTTGGCATCCATATTAAGCCAATCATTAATAATATTAATAGTAGCGATTTTAATTTTGTATTTTGCCCACGCTACCGTATGTTTTTGGTCGATTTCTTTTGATGTCCAAGTGCAAAGTACTAGTATCTATTATATGGTAAAATCATATCCAATGGGCTACTAAATAGTTATTGTGTTTGATACAGGATCTCTCTAATGCCTATCTAACTATACCTACTTAGGACTTATTTCGTGGCATTCTTATGAAGTCAATATGGCATCCCTTCTGTAAGGAAGCTGTAAACTATTTTTTATCCTTTGCAGTGATAGATTTTTTATTAATAATAATATATATATATAAATATAAAATAAAGTGAAAAATCTTTTCAGTTATTGATTCCCAAGTTACTTTGAAGATCTTATGTTTATTTTATTTTGCGATAGTGTAGTCACAAATTTTCAAGAATGAGTGCGCTTTTATACCTAGAACAGGCCTCCATAGCGCATTCCATTTAAAATTTTCCTGCCGTTAGCTGCCTATGACTAATAAATTAAACGAAAACCTGAAAAAATTAATCACTTTGTTCCCTGTGCTTACTTTGCGTAACATTATTTTTGCTTTACGCCATGTTTATTTTCTTAATAATTTTCTAACAATTTTCAGTTTTTGGTGTTGGCAGAATTCAAAATATTTCGTAAACGAACGACCGTCGGGTCTTTCTGACGAAATTAATTACATAATTCCTCGTTCTGCTGCCTCATAGGTTTGAAAATGGTCAGGTGAAAAATGCTTGAAAAATATACATTTTAATTTTCTTGTCTAAAACTTCATTACTCTAAAAAAACACGTTAAAGTGATTCATACTGAATTTATGCAGTACTAGTAATTCAGTCGAACAGTCTGCGCTTTCAGAAAGCTTCTACACTATTTTTTTAGAATTTTTCAACTAACCATTTGAATACCCTTGTGGCTGCCAAAAATAACGAAGAATAAATAAATTATATATAAAAAAAATTAAGGCGTCATTTGTTTACAAAATATTTTGAAGCCTCTGTCTTAATAATAATATATAGACGTGATCATTTTGATGTACCGTGAATGGTGGTGAATAAGGTCATTACTTACATTTTGCATTGGTTTGGTTCTAAGCTGTACCCAGGAATTCTAAGGTGGGGGGGGGGGGTGTTCAGCAGAAATTAGTTTTAGTGTTAGTTTTAGCTGTTGAGTGCTACCCTCACAACCCACAGTTTTGACCCTATTCACCACCATTCACGCTGTAGTATGTGGTAACAACGTTACCTAACTAAGAACGTTTGGCCACAGTTTTTCGAGACGTAAAAAATATATGGTTCGATTGGGCCCATGGCTTCGAAAGATGTGGCAAACCGGTGTTGGTTGCGGCCACATGCTCTGTTAACATACACGTTTTACTTACTTTACTTACTTCATGTCGTCATATTCATCATCATAGATAATCAGTTCCAGTTGCACGGGTGTGATGTGTGAGCTTCCTCCACTTCCTCCTATCTCTCCACTTCCTCCTATCTCTCCACTTCCTCCTATCTCTCCACTTCCAATTATTCAACACTTCCTCTGGCACCAGTCCCACTCTTCTTGTCCTCTATCTGTTTTCTGCATTCTTGGACCGTCCTCTTCATCGCATTCCCTTTATTTCTTCCTACTGCCATTTCCTTGCGCACCTGGTGTTATCCATTCGCACTAAGTCTCATCTTATTCGTTCTAAAATCAATATTCAATAGTTCCTTTCAAGTCTGTTTTAGTAAAAAAAAAGATATAAAAAAAAATTGATGAAGATAGTAGGGGATATTGGCTGGTCGATTTGTTGTTGTCTTTAACACTTAACTTGACAGGATCCATTGACCCAAGAGAAAATTCCTTTTAATGAAATTATTTTTGCTTCACCCTCCCAGTACCTTCCTATCGGTGGATCGCGCGCGAAAATATGCTAGAATCGTCAGCAAGATCCTTCTTTGTGAGCTTGCTTGTTACAACTATTAAATCATTAATAAGTTAATTTGGTACCAAATACCAAAGATATTGACCCGACCTGTCAAGTTAATGATTAATAAAGATTTATCGTATGCATACAATTGAATGGGTGTCTCCGAATAACCTCTTCAGTCGCCTCTGTAGGCGATACACCGATACATGTATTAAGTTATGACACGTCTCCGATCCCATGGTGTGTACATCGTACAAGTTCATGTACGCTACCATCATGCCACCGAATGTTTTTGTAATGCTTATGGTGCTGACAAAATCAGCTTAGGTTCTTACTAATTCCCTATCGTTTTCGCCAGGAGTATCGACTCGGGGACGGTGCCGCAACGACGGTTCCCGTGGGACGACCGTCTACGTGGCTACCTCCATGAGATCATCGTCCACCGGCGGAACTGCTTTTACATCGCCTGTCCGAGGAAGGAGAACATGGCCGAGTACATCAGGGGCTTCCTCGATGGAAAGGTGAAGGCACTTTGGCCCGAGAATTGGATGACGCTCGAGATTTTAACGCGGGAAGCGCAGACTGCTCTGAGGTAGGCCGCCATTTCTTTCTCTTTCAGATAATCCCGCTTGTTTGTGGGAAATATAACACAAATGACTAAAAAACCTATTTATTGCCAAAATTCACAAAATCCAAAACAGTAGAGAGCAAAACAACCAGACGCGGCGACTCCCCGACTGGTTGTCTAGGTTCAATGATTCGCCACCAGGCAGCAAACCTCCTGGACACTTCACTTCACTTTATACACCGCCTTCCTTGGTCGGTCGACCAGAGAGGCGTCCGCATTGCTCAAGCAAGATGTGAGGTGTGGAACATATTTGGAACGGCCCAGGGCAGGGATGAATGGAGAAGATGGAAATATTTGCTGAAAACCAATCGATAGATTACGACTGAGGAAGATGAAAATGCCGGTGACGACGCTAAGTTGAGGTTCGAGACATAAAGGAAAACATTTTCTGCCTGGCCTGGGCCAACCCAACCCTAATGGGGAACTTTACCTTCATCGGAAAGGGGGGAACACTTCTCCCGGGCATGATGCTGACCACACAATCCCAAATAGAGCAGTGGTCAACAAAGAATCTTGTACCAGTCCTTAGACCAAGGGCAGGGATGAATGGAGAAGAGGGAAGTATTTGCTGAAAACCAATCACTAGATTGCGACAGAGGAAGATGAAAATGCCGGTGACGATGGGAAGTCGAGGTTTGAGGCATAAAAGGAAACAGTTTCCGCCTGACCTGGGCCCACCCAACCCTAATGACGGTTGTTCGATTGAAACTTGCACAGTAGCCTCAGTCAACTGACGGGATTTTTTTAGTGTCACGTACGGGTAAACTCAGTGCAGATTTACTATATAACAGAATTGCAAAAAAAATTGTAAAGGGTTGCCTCTATGCAAAAAGTTGCTCGTAGTCATATTCGGTTATAGTGGTATTTAAATAACAAATAATAATGTTTTTTTTCACCACCATCCCAAAGGAATTAGGCCCTCTTTTGCAAGTAACTGGAGGGACGATGTTGTAGTGCTGTTTCAATCGAATCTTAACGATGAGTAACAAGAGATAACTGGGAGAACTGGACCGGTAGTGTAGGGGTAACGCGATGCATTGGAAAGTCATAAATCGTGGGTTCTGTCCAGTTTTTTTTTTTCATTCTCAACTAGTGCATACGTGTGTTGAAGTTAGACACCATAGCACTAAAGCTACATATACACGAAGTGATGATCGTATATTTCATAGCTATAGTATTTATTCTATCCCGGTCTTTTCCATATTGAACAATTACATAGTGTCTGATCATTGTATTTCCATTTTGCAGTTCTCCAAGCGCCAAGTCTAACACATCAAACCCACCGCCTACAGTACGCCCTCCTGCCACCACCCGGGTTCCTAGTCCTGCACGGAAAATGCTTGGAAACAACCTACCCGCGCGGAAACCGATCCCTTCTTCTATGACGAAGCCCGCTGTTGTCCTGCCCCGGAAAGCACCGCCTTCGAATCCGCCCCCCGCCAAACAACCACGCCTAGCCTCTACTGCAGCCCTAAATTCCCGCCCTCCCGTTGTGAAGACTATAGAATTAACCACTGGCGCTCCTATGGTGAAAACTATAGAATTGAATACTGGGGCACCTCCTGTTGCGAAGACTATAGACTTAGCCACAAGCGCTCCTCCGAAGGTGAAAACAATAGAATTGAATTCTGGGGCACCTCCTGCTGCGAAGAATATAGACTTAACCACGGGTGCTCCTTCTAAGGTGAAGACTATAGAGTTGAATACTGGGGCACCGCCTGTTGCCAAGACTATAGAATTAACGACTGGCGTTCCCCCTGTTGTCAGAACATCCCCAATACCTCCACCCTCTTTGGGGCCAGCACCCATGTTAACTGCCCCAGAAATTTTGAATTTAACTAAGAATTCAGTTTCTATCTCCAAAGTGGCGTCCAGTCTACCTGACGTGCCACTACCAGCCGGAACGACCATCAGCCCTGCTGTACCACCTGCGCTTCCACGAGCAGAACTTCCAACGTCCCTAGTAGTTGCAAAGAAAGAAACCACCAGTCCCACAAAAACGGCTCATCGGGAAGTAGAAATCTCGTTAACGCCTCCCGAGGATCGATGGAGAAATCCAACGTTAGCACGCGTTGATAGAGCTGCCAAAGAGTCATCGCGACCCCGTCCTGACGTTGCAAAAGACATGAGAAAAGAAAGACTAGACGTTGCTCCGTTCGACTCTGTGCGTAGGGACGGGCTTTCGATTGTGAAGCAGGCGAGGGAAAATAATTCTCGTCCGGAAAGTGTTGCTAAAGACTGGAATAATGTTTCTGCAAAGGATGTACGGAAAGAAAAAAGTGTGACACTGCCAAAATTAGACGTGCCCAATGATCTACCCCGGCGGGACGGGTTAACGATTACTAAACATGCGGCACCAAAAGAAGACAAACGTTTGGATAGCGCTTTAGTTAAAAATTCTGTTGATCGTCGGGAAGTTTCCGGTCACGATAGTTTTAAGTCTGGTAGTGATAGACATTTGTACGCGCCGGTTAGAAAACGAACAGCTAACGATTATGTAGAACCGCCCAAGACCATCGATAAGGCAAAGTCAGATGAGGTGGATCAGGGTGTGTCTATGTTTACGAGAATGCTCGACAAGGTGAACAGTAGTGGGGAGAAGCATGGGGTGGGGGAGCCGAGCGAAGAACAGATCCAGATGGAAATGAACCGGACGATTCAGCAGATGATGGAGATTAGTCAGATAACGCAGAATTCGTCGTCTTCACTGCGGGATGCGACTTCGCTCGCAGGCAACAGTTTCATGTAAATGTTACCGATGATTTTTTTTGTGCTGAGGTGGGAAATTATTGATTTTTAAGCTGTATCGACTACCGAATACTATTGATAGTTTTGAAACGTCAGAAAACAAGCCATGTTGCTTTAATCGTGTCCGATTGACAGTTTTCCGCGTCTAATTGAGCAGATTTTTTTTTTTTTTTGTAGTATAGCTATCTCTAAAATGGCGTCGCTTTAATATTCATCAGTAGCTGATGATATCGACTCCAGTTGCCCAGTTGGGATATTTGTGACTCCTTCCTATCCCTCCAGTTCTGATCATTCAGCACTTCCTCTGCATTATTGTGCTGAACTGCGTTTATTGTGCTTACTTGTGGGCAATATACTATCTATTTTGAAATCATCCAAACAAAAATTTTGGCTGGAATTAATGAGGAAAAAGTTATGTCATAAAAATACTTAATATTCAGTACAGTTGCTTGAATAATTACGTATGAATACTGGAAAAGCTTTATTTTAGCAGAATCCACTGTGTAGTTCGTCCACAAATCGATGAACAGACTTGAAAAAAAAAATTTATTTGGGTTCCTAGGACCTCAAAACGTGCAAAATCCGTTGAAATCGCGAAATCGAAAATTTCGACCATTAGAAAGCTTTCCTTACACTAACGCATGAATAGGAAAGCAATAAATGATTACTGAAATCCAGTCGGTCGCTATGATTGACCGAAAATTGTACTAATTATCTTCAGCTAAATTTGAATATCCAGACATTTTGTCGAATTAGCCGGAGAATCAAGACTACCTGTAAATATTGTTCTGCTATGTGAAAAGCGACGCCATTTTAAATTACCTCTGCAAACGGAAGTCGTATCTTGAAAATGTTCTACGATTTGGTCAAAGACTGATTTTCTATATATCTGTTAAATTGGTTAATACGCTGCTGACACATTAATATAACTGTATCATCTAGCTAGACCATTGTGGTCTCTGAATAACCAGAATAGGAAAACTGGCAGCTAATGTTTCTACTGCAGCCTGATCATGGCGATTATAATACCGGTATTTATTTAATCCCCTGGTATTAAAAATGTAAACAAGATAATTTTATAATGGAAAGGGCTATTCAAAATTTGTTTGTTTACATTATTAATACCAGGGGATTAAATAAATACCGGTATTATAATCGCCATGATCAGGCTGATGTGGGGGAGATTCGAGCGCGCCAAAATGTCCCATCGCCTATAAGGGGTATCAATTCACTGTGTTAGTAGAAAAGGGTGAATGGGGAAATAGAGAAATAACTCAGCGTGAGGATACCTCCGTCAACCATAGAAATTGAAAAGTACACGCAACTAACCTCCAAAGTATCATTTCCTCTGGCAAAATTAAGTAAAAGCCAAATAAACAACAAATATGGCCGTTTTCGATTCCCCAAGTGCAGTTACCCAACCTATGGGTTGGGTAAAGTGGAATAGTTAGGGAAACTGGTTTCCTTATGGATCATTTTTCTAATAGAAAGACGAGTTCTATTTGTCCATCTTACCTCAGTTTCCTACTTTCCCTTTCCAAACACAGTGAATACCCTTTATATAGAACTCTTTTTCTACTATCGATCAATTAAATAAATGCGCACGCGGGACTAAGAGGGAAAAGGAAGAAAATAAATTAAATAAGCTTCTGCCCTCAAAAGAGTGACTCCCATGAACTGTCGGTTTTCCTATGGTAACTGGGATCCGAAAGTTGCTGCACTGAATCAATCAATCTTTGTCCATGACCCACCAAGGTGGGACAGACGGCGTCCATTCTGAAAAGAATGTTCAGCTGTTTTATCTAGCTAGAGTTCTATTTAGGAGAGATGGGCGTTAGATTTCCGCAATAAATATATATTTTTTTTAATTTCTCGGGCCATTCTACACGTTGCCTATTGCCATTGAAAAAATGTAAGAAAATTAAAAAATATATTTTTGGTGGGTTGAATCTCCCATCTTTCCTCATCCTTTTTCCAAATGCGAAGGCCTGCAGCATCCGTAGGATTACATCGGGCATCTTACCTTATTTTCGCGATGTTGTCAAGTTGCCAAGGAAACGGAGTTAAAAGTTGACTTAGCGTAGAGGTGTGCCGTCTCTAATGGCCGGTCCCTCCTCGCTTGGAAATGTGTCGGTAAGGAAACGGCACAGCCATGTATTGGAACGATGCCGATTCCTTTTATCCATACTTTTCAACCCATGGTGGAACCCTTCCTTAGTAAGAAATAATAAATTCATACTTGGGCAAAAGCAGTTATCAATCTTGCGTGTCAGGTACCGTATATCAAAGATTTAACTGTATTTTTTTTTCAACAGTGCTTCCTGTTTTTGTCTATATAACCATATAACATAAGCTTTATATTAGCATATGCACTATTTTTTTTGTTATTCTTGTCTGAGAGCCTGTTTCAATAACTTGTTTTTTGTTAAATTCTGAAGAAAATTTACAGTAAGGTGGGTAAGGTGTGTAGAGTTCATACTTGTTCTAAAGTGAACCTTGAGTGTTTGAGGTACGGTATGTGGAATGGACAAATTTCCTATAGGAAAAAAAAACAGGCAAAATCCTCTGATTGTGTTGTCTATTCCGAAAAATAGAGCCTGTGGTTAACTTACTGAGAAAGGCATATCGTATATTTTTTATTTAATTTCATTCATTTTACGACGGGTTTGTTGATAATTTGAATGGCTTCGATGGCAAGATGGTAGCGTACTTGTACGAGTCTACGCGCCATACAATCGTAGACGTGTCATAACTCAGCAAGTATTAATTTACTCATTGAGGCGACTGAAGAGGCCAATCGGATAGTCATTAAATTGTTTGTATGAGATTAACCTTTTTTTCCATAAAAAAACTAATCAATAACTGTTATTGGACTATAAGTCTAACATTTGGGTGTAGATTATCAACTTAAGTTGCTGGAAATTAAAAAAATATTAAAGCGCGGATGAATGCTCTACCCGATTCTCAATGAGTGAATCTTGGGCGCTTTAATTTGGAATTGACAACCCAAACACAGCAGGTAATTAATTCTATAGGAAAGTTGTCCATTATGAATCGCAGTTGAAAGTATGTTTTATTCCCATGCGTTATCCTTATATTTTTTTATGAAACGTGACGCAACTTCCTTTGCTTTAAATTTTCTTCTAGATCGTGCTGGTTTATAGTCCAGGCTAAGCAGTCTCTGTGATCACTCAGATTTCGTAAAGAAATTAATTTTGACAGAACTGGCTTCAATTATGTGGTTACTGGATTGTTATTTGTCAAAGTATATTGTGTTATTAATTATTGGAACAAGCTCTATACCTCCTTTTAGTTTTTGCGATGACTGTAACTTTTGTGTGCTGAATCAAAATGATCAAAGACTACTTTCATTACAAAATATACTCGAAGACTTAGTTTTTTTTTTTGTACGCATATAAAAATAAAAGCATCATTCACAGTGGCGGAGCGCATTACACTCAACAAATCAACAGAATATAGTACGAGCTTCGTTGGTGTCTATAAGAAGCCGCGAGCAAATATTAAGATTGTATGAGCATGATGTTCATCAACGCAGTATGAGAAAATTAAGAATCTCGTCACGTTAGAATTCAAATACTTTTTTTTTGTTTTCAATTTTTTATTTTTTAAGACAACATGCTAGAGCTAGGCTATATAGAAAACGATGCGGTTTTGCTGTTTTAAAAATTCAATAAATATTTGCAAGCCTTTCACTTGCAACTACCCTGAACCTAGCATTTGGCGGGCTTGAGTGTTCCACCTCTCCTCCGGACGCAAGCAAGGAGGATTTGTTTTCCCATTTATATCACGTCTCAAACCTCAACCTCCCATTTCAATACAGTCCAGTCTACTTCTTTTCCAACTGGACCATTTAAGACCATAGGAAACATAAAGTAATAAGTCAATTAAAAGTATTTTTTATTTAGGCAATGAACTCGTACGGAATGGGCGCGAGAACAATAGGTGCTTCCTTAACTCGAACAAGATGTGCAGGTCGAGGTTGGGCAGGTTGCCTCTTCAGATGGATCTGTAACCAACAAAAAAATACCAATTACCTATTGAATCTATGTCTAGATAAATTATGTAGAGTTGGTGAAAGATGAATTGATGTACTTATAGATGGTTATTATCTTTTATCTTACTGTATATGGTTCAGCCAATTATTATTACCAAGTTGCAGTAACCAATGAGCGATAAGAATTGCGGACGTCATCATTCATTCTGGCCACTCATTCAGAGCTGCATTGTCAATTGACAGTTAGAGGCAATCCGAGGGGAAAAGTCTTACCAGTGTAAAAATAAAATTTCTCATGAAATATCAAATCAAATTTTCATATCAAATGTATTTAATTCTATCTCAAAAGTACAAGAAACAAATGAACAATTCCCAACCCCGAATGTTCCTAAGAATGTGCTTGGGGAGGGAACATAAAATACTAGACAAATTATTCAATTCAATAACAATAACATGTGTGCCTCAAATGGATAGCTATGCTATTGAAAAAAAGGAGAAGATATATTAATACAAATGGATAAATAGTTAATAAAAAGATAACATGATAAATTTTATATATATAATTATATATATAAATATTTGGATTTGAGTGAATTGATTAGCATCGGAAAAGGAACATTGCTGCTTTGTATTGGGGTGAGTGGGAGGTGAGAGCTTTAGTCATAAATGGAAGTCTGATCTGAGGATTTCTTGTAGGGTAGTTATGTAACGACTGATGTTGGTCAACTCTTATTTTACGATCATTTACTGCTTTGAGTATACATGCTTTATAGATATCGAAGAGTCGGAACATTGAGAAGTTTGTTTAGTGAGACTGCCGAGAAGTAGTAAGGCTTATTGAAGGACACTCTGAGGATATTATTTAGCGCTAGATTAATTCTATTCCAACTAGTATCATACGTTCCCCCCAAGAAGCTGGTGCACATTGGACAATTGATATGGCCAAGGCATAAAAAATCATAAGAATTATATCATTGTTTCCAATGTTTCTTAGTCTTCTAAATACACATAGAACTTTTTTAATAGGCCCGCTGGCCCCAGCGCACCGGAGAATTAACGTTCTTTCAACATTTTCAAAATCACGTATATATTTGATGGTTTTATTTTGGGCTCTACGTAAATCATCAACATATTCAAGAAGGAACTCCAGTTGCTCAAGGCGCGACACCTGAGCCACATCCACTCTTCCTGGCCTTCTTCGTGTACCCTACCTTTCATCCTTTAGGCATTTCCTCACACACCAGCTAGTACCCATTCACTCTACGAGTTCGAACCATTCGAGTCTCCTCGTTGTCTCCTCTAACCGGAACCCTTTACAAACTTATCCCTTCTTGTCCTCTGACTGGCTGTCTACGTAATTCACAAACCTTGATTTTCTTTTCTTTGGCCTCCCGTCTGAGAACGTCGTTCCTCTTAGCACGACGAAGGAAGTCCTCTCTGCACTTAGAGTGGGTGACGTGCTCTACTCGCAGGTTGATGCGCTTGGCAATGATGCGTTCGCGGACCCTCTTATTGACTATCACTCCTAGTGCATGCGCTGTCACGTTGAAGACACGGCCAGTCTTTCCGTGGTACACCTTATGTGGCATGCCCTTTTGAACGGCACCATTACCCTGAAAAAGGAATATGTTAATAAGTTACCACTGACAATTCACTGAGTAGTCCGTACCAATCAAAGGTGTTCAAAACTAATAATTAAATAAATAATTTGCAAAAATGCCATAAAATAAATAAATAAATATTGGCTTTTTTGTTCTATTACTAAGTCAACCTAGCGGCTATAAAGTCCTCTCTTACACTCAACTAGGAAGGCCCGGGACCGCCTGCTTTACATGCCCTCCGAAGCATGGTCAGAAAATGTAGCAAGTGTGGGACTCGAACCAACAACCTTTTGGGTGAAAGTCGGAGTCTGTATCACTACTCTAAATGTCCTGACCTTACCGTAAATTAATTATAGAATAGGGAGTTGTTTGTATGTCAGTAGCCTGACGATGATCTAGTGCCAAAACCGGTATATATTTTTTAGTAATACTTGACCATGTTACTTTATTTAATTCTAATATAGAGTTATCGAGTCACCCAAGGCGACGGAAATATTCTTTCGGAATGTAACACAATCGTTTGTAAACCCTTGGTGAGTGATACTGCAGGACGGTGCCTAGTTTCACCCCACTCCAAAGCATGGCGCCAGCTTGCACTATCTTTTGCGGTAGGTTTCTCCCTAAGACGGACGCTGTCATGCAGCCTACCCTGCTAACGGATTGTCAGACCTACATGTATTCTATACAGTTTGCACTATCTTTTGCGGTAGGTTTCTCCCTAAGACGGACGCTGTCATGCAGCCTACCCTGCTAACGGATTGTCAGACCTACATGTATTCTATACAGTTTGGTTGGAAAACAATATTACAGTACCGGTACTTGAAAATTGGAAAATAATAGTACTAAACAGAGCATCGTAAATAGTTGTAAGTGCAAAATTGTCACCACCTTCTAAATACCTCCAAGCCCATAAAATGGAGTATGGCGGATATTCGGTGGACATTTTACTTTACCCACAAGCCCCCTAAGCACGTGACTCCCTCCTCCTTCCTCTTCCAGGCAAACCTGAAGAGAACAGATGTAACATCAGCTTGTCTTGCGTCTTTCCGCCTGCCAAATCTTCATCAGAAGATGCGCCAGAAGGCATTCACGCAGTCACCTCTAGTACCTGCAGTGTACCTTAAGAGGTTTTTAGGACTACGGCCAGTCGAGTCACAGCGCTCTCGCCCAGCCTACAGGCCCGAAGCAATGGGGAAGCAATTGGACCGACATGTGGCAAAATGCTTTCAGGCACGCGGCAGGCAAGGTAAAGACATTTCAGACTAAGCCGAAGAACCCTCTGTTATCTATCCAGGTAACTTCCTTTCCAAGTCAAGATTTGCGGTGCCTTTTGTGCCCTAATTTCAAAACTGACAATCGTCCGGCAAACCCCAGGAGGACAGATGCATCAGAAATCATGCCCGCCATTTCGTTCAATTCCACATGGGGAACCTCAAAAAGAGACGCGTCAATTGGCATTTACGGGACACTTCCAGCCGGTCGCGTAGCAGCACCCATGCCCGGTCTCTGGACTGGGACAGGGTAACTCACTCACCCATAGCTGAAAAAAATCGCTCACTCCTAGCCTCACGCACGGAGGAGAGTTGGCAGTACCTTAAGAGGAATTCAGGACTAAGTGTCTAAGTCCATTTGTGCCACAGCGCTTATATTCAGCCTTCTGGCCGGATGGGCAAGTGGACCGACGTATGGCAAAATGCAATCAACATGGCGCGTGAGAGAACCGACGGTATGAGCTGCTGTGCCCTCTGTCCTCTCCTTAGGTCACATCCTTTAAAAGTCATGACTCGGGCACGCTCATAGAAACTGGTCTTGTGGGCCTGAGTTTAGGCAATATACGGTTACCGTACATTGAAATTTACTGATTTTTTAGATGAACACACGCACACATCAATCTGCATCATCATCATTGTAATATAGTAAGTAAGTACTTATGACGTGCATCTTAAAAAAAAAAAAAATACTACTTTGTCTCGACTAAATGAATTATTGGCTTATATTTTATTAATATAAATTACATATCGCTCATACACGAAAAAAGTGACACATTTCTAAATATTGACTTTTGAGATAATTCAATTTTAGTTCTGACCATTTTTTACTTTTTACTTGTAGTACAATCGAGGCACAATACTTTTGAGATGTGACAGTATACTTGAAAGAGAAGTGTAATTACCACGTCAACGCCTGGAGCACATTCCGAATTATGTCAGCACTGCCAAACCCGAAGTAGTCAAACTTGACAATGGATCAGTGACAAAACGCAATCTTACGCAAACAAATTAAACTAGATATGTGACACTACATTTATAAAATTCGTCATATTTTCCTCAACATTTTTTTTAAATATAAATAACTCAATTTTTAATTTTTTGAAATGTGTCATTTTTCTCGTGCATGAGCGTTAAAGTATTGAAGTATATATTATTAACTTGGGTTGTTAGCAATCTTCATAACAGCCGGGGTATACATACCTTAATATCTACGATATCTCCTACTTTATAAACTTTCATATACGTAGACAATGGAATAACTCCATGTTTCTTGAATTTCCGGGAAAACAAGTCCCTAGTAGAACGTCTGTAACCCTTGGAATTAGTCATTTCTTATGTATTATTCCTGAAACAATACATTGAACATCAATACACGTGTTCACTATGTTCCTGTGGATTTAAGTTATGTACCGAGAGGCCCCTTGCGCTAAAGGAGTAGCTGAGCAGAAGTTGCTCCAGTGAATTACATTGTCTATTATAGTAAAATCGTACTACCAAGACGTTAAAATAAGGAAATTAAATTTAAATTAACTAACCAAAGCTCAAAGTGGAGACTTAACAAAACAAAATGGCTGCTAAATTTTGTCGTGGTAACAGAACTACAAGCACATTACACAGACAAAAATAATGATGAAAATCAAAGGAAACATTTTGAAAATAAATAGCGCGAAAATATTTAAAGTTTTTAAAATTTGCATACTTGTTTCAGCGCTAAAATCTAGAACCATATTTTGGAAATTTTGAAATTTATAAAAGTAATTGTACAACCCAACCACATTGACGTTCGGCCACCCATGATTTTTATTCTAAGTCCAACATTGGGCTTATTTTTTATCTAAACTAATGGAGCTATCGAAATAATGATAACTAAAATGTAATAGTGATGGATCGAATATAATTCGCCATTCATCAACACATATAAAGCGAAGCACAGAAAAAAAGTTACAGGCAAAATCGTGGACTCCTGCACTCACATTGAAGTTCGTCCAATTCATTAGGAGGTGCTAGGCCTATCAATATTTTGTGACATGTCCCCGGGCTTTAATAATATCATTATTTATTCTGCTAGGCATCGTATTGACAAGGCCTGCACATTCTTGTGGTGTAATAGCGTCCCAGACTTCTGTAATGACCCCCCTTCAACTCTTCTTCCGTACTCGACCTTTTGCTCTGTACCCTCTTCTTCATTGCACCCCAAACATATTTTTCAAAAAGCATCAGGACTGCTTGCTGTCCAAGTTAAAACGGGAATGCCTTCCTCGCCAAACCATGCCCTAGCGGCCTTGGTAGTGTGACATGTCGCACCGTCCTGTTGAAATATCTAGCCCCCAATTGGGAACGAAGGGCGCAAAGATGGAATTCGACGGTTTTTCAAGATGTCAATGTACTGTGGGCGATTCACAGTTCCGTCTTCAAAATGTAGAGATCCCCCGGCTGCACTCATGCACCTCCACAACATGACGTTGGTAGGAAACTTATCCATTGGCTTCACACACTCTTGCAAATACGCTTCATCCTTTTTTTCTGATGACTTTCCCTCTTTGCTCGCCAATCCAAATCTCAAATCGGGACTCATCA
Organism: Psococerastis gibbosa; assembly: GCA_963971405.1. Taxonomy (NCBI): domain Eukaryota; kingdom Metazoa; phylum Arthropoda; class Insecta; order Psocodea; family Psocidae; genus Psococerastis; species Psococerastis gibbosa. Next base: position 39,063,465 of record OZ020489.1, on the reverse strand, counting down.
GACCATTCCACATTATTCCATCGCTGTTCAGTCCATTTATTGTGGTTTTTGGCCCATCAAAGACGCTTGGCAGCTTGCACCTGTGATAGCTCTGGTTTCTTCTTCGCAGAATAAACGCTGTAACTCATTTGATTCAAAGCTCCGGTGCATGATTTCACACATAGAGCTGTTTCCCTGTAACTTTGTTCCATCTAGCACAGAAATTTCTTTAGTTGTTTTCCTTCTATTTCTTTGAAATTATACGTCTAAAAGCAGTTAAGTCACGATCAGCGATTTTTTTCTGAGCGCCTGGACGTTTCTTTGGCAATAAGGGGGACGCACTTGTTTTGAAACGGTTTATTGCTGAATGGATGGTAGATCGCTACTCAGCAACAATATATAGGGAACCTATTTTTCGCTGAAACATACCTTCACAATGAAGAAGAATTATTGTTTTGGACAAATCTTCTGTCAAAGGTCTTAAATAAATAAATAAATAAGGACTTTTTTCGTTCTATTACTAAGCCTATACCTAGCGGAGTTAGGGCTATGAAGCCCTCTCTAATACTCAACTAGGAAAGCCCTGGACCGCCTGCTTTACATGCCCTCCGAAGCATGGCCAGAAAATGTAGGAAGTGTAGGACTCGAACCAACAACCTTTCGGGTCAAAGTCAGAGTCCGTACCACTACCGTACATGTCTTGTCTTCCTCGTCCCATTTTCAAAATTTGACAATGAAAGAAAGCGAATAAGACAGATATTCTTTGGGGCTACATGTTTATTCGTTTTCAAATATAATGAGAGTCATTTTAATGACAGTGCGAGAATTTATTCAGTAATAAGGGAATGGATGAACTTTAATGTGCATGGGCGCAAGAGTCCGCGATTCTCTCCATAACTTTCTCGTCTGTTTTCTTTTAAATATTTTTGCTCCAGTTTAATGGCAGTCCTTCTATCTCAATTAAATTTCTGTTATTTCATTATTTCGATAGATTCATTTGTTTAGATAAAAAATAAAGCCAAATTGGACTTATAGCGAAAAAATCAGTGGTGGACGAACTTCAATGTGGTTGGGTTGTATGCAGTACGGTAGGATACCTATCAAATGTTGCATTCTATTCTCGTTACCATGGTGATTTTATTTAGGAGAGAGTTAATAGTTATTATAGCAATACAGAGTGCAATTGAATCTGTGTCCAGTTTTTCAATTCATTATACCAAGTGTGTATAACCCGCATGAAATATACAACAGTATTACTATAGCAGTTGCACGGCATTTAAAGCTGCTGGTAAAAGGCAAAATCTGTTAAATAACTATTTTTTTTTACTTTAATCTTAACTCGCCGAATGTTCTACAGTCTACACTTCTTCTGCAAGACCGTAGCCAAGGGGGGGGGGGGGGTTCATGGGGGTTCAAACCCCCCCCCCCCCCCCGAAATGAAATGGCTTGTAACTATAGAATCGGATTTTGAGAGGAAAAATAAAAACCACTATGTAATACCCAATGAAATTTCTAACCCCCCCCCCCCCCCGAAAAAATCCTGGCTACGGCCTTGCACTACTGTAATTTATAATTTAAAGTTTCACGAAATTTCGGCAGTTTATAAGCTCATGCTATTCCACCAGCCCACCTAGGTACAATACAGTATATATGAGGAGGCTGTTTACAAACATAGCCAACTCGGCCAACTCCAAGTTGTAGAATTTTTCACATCAGGAGAGCGGATTTACTGTAGAAAATTGCATTAAGTTTATAGCTAATCCTAGACTTCTCAGCGCTTCTGTACTCAATCTGGCTGATTTTGTTACTTTATTTTACAACGTGCAGGTGGACATTAAAATTTTCTGCAAGGTCAGATCAAAACCCCACTTTTTGAAAAAATGGAGTTGGCCACGTTTGTAACCAAGCTCCTCATATACAGTATATACAGTACCAGTTTTTAGACGCTTATCCAACGGATATTTTCCAAAGAGGGAAAGAAAGAATAAACCATTGAAAAATTTTAATATATTGTATAATTATTAAACTCAGCAGCAAACTTTCCATTACTTACATACATACATGCTTACATACATACTTACATTACAATAGCTAGCCTATGCCACAGCCAGGAAATTTAGAAGGGGGTTTTTCTGAATTTAAAAAATGTAAGTTATAGGCTATATATGAAAACCATACATATCCCATTTTTATTTTATTTTTCCAGCACCAAAAAGAGTATGAAATCATTATAGAAGGACGCGTTTGCCCCTTTTAACAGTGGCACTCTGAGGGAAATTGGTGCGAAATAGCGTTTCCGTATTTTTACATATCGAGGGTATGACAAAACACGCAAAGTTTGAAATAAGTTATCCTATGAGAGCAACTAGAATAGTTTTAAATACAATTTAGTTTTCATTTTACACCAACAAACCGTTTAAAGTATATGTCTTCTTCTTCTTCAAGTTACAGCCGGATGATGGCTGGTTGGCAGCAACATATTGCAGCGATTGATGTCTCCAATCTCCGCGATATTGACATGCCCTCTTCAGCTCCACATAGGACGTTATCACCAAATCATGTTTAACTTGTTGGAGATATTCGTCTCGTGGCTGTCCCCGTCGATTTACGCCTCCCATGGTCCCCTCATCCAATGACGCAGCTGACTATGTTATCGTGCCGAAGCAGGTGTCCGATCCAGCGTGCCCTCCTATAGTGGATATGGATGCAATAAAGTATATGTAGCCTATATATTTAAACAAATCTGCCAGCCTACTGTATGTACTTTAGCAGGAGCGTATTGCAGGCGGAGGTACGGTCCATCTTGCCCCCTCCAGCCTCGAGCAGTGTAAGATGTGGTTCATGTGGACCCCTGGGCCCCCTGCTAATTTTAGCTTTGTAAAATCTACAGCTAAAATCGGTAAAACCCTACTATTTTGAACTTATATTTTCAAAATTTTCCCCCGGGGAGACCCCCCGAGGCCCCCTCTTCGGTTAAATGATGGAATATTATTTCTACACAATCTAAACCGTCGTAATATAATGAAAACATTACAATTTAGTCCGCATATCCGCAAAATATTTTCTGCCTGCGCCCTCACCAAAGTTAAATCCACCAATAAATTGAAGTTTGATGTGCCTACGCTATCATACAATATGCAAGTAACATTATAACTTTTAAAGAATACACTATAGATACAATCTGGTTGAATTGAATTGAATTGAAAACGACTTTATTGAATAAAAACAAAACAAAAGGCGAACAATAAGATTATAAAGTCTTCTTTTCATGCTAACCTCAAAAACAAACATATTGCATTAATATATATAGATGCTTAAAATTAAATAGAGAAGGAACAAGAGAAGGGGGGGAAGGGTTCTCAAGAAAACAATTTACACTAGATAAAATCACAGTCAAAACGGCCCCCCCTCCCCCTGGAAAAAAATCTTGGCTGCACCCTTGAGGTCCTTCATCATTCGAAGTTCAGAACTATCAAACGCTTTAAATTTTTGTGAAGCTGTGATATTCCTTGAAAGGGGAAGCCTAAATTTATGCATGAAAAATATCCTTACGAAATGCCTGATGAAGGCATAAGGTCTACCGTACTTAGTTTCGCCCCCACCACCATTCTAAAACTTTACGCCTCTGCGCTTTAGTATTAACCTATTGTGGTTAAAAGAAACAAATTTGAATAGCACTTTGCTTTCCATTGTAAAATTATCTTGTTTAAATGTCCTTGATGGACCCTATTTCAATTACAGTATGAAAAAAAAATCCCTGAAGCCTGCGGCGGGAGTTAACCTACATTTAATCACTAAACATAATATTGACTGACCCCTTAATAGCGCATTCATACCGGCAAAGCCATCACGCAAGGGTTGTACAAACTGTTCAATTATTTATACTATAATATCAACTCTGGCTTTATGTCGATAAATAAAATGGTCCTTCAAATTATCCAATGGGTACCAAGCAAACTTTACAAAGACTGGTTCGGATACTGTTATCTTATATACTGAACCGTCATCGAAGGATATGAAACTATACGTAGTTTATAAGTTGCACGATTTGGATTGGATAGACTTGTTGCATTGTTATGAATGCCATGGGTGCAACCGGGTCTTCTATCGTAGTGTAACCGAGTGTGTAGGCAGTAGCTAAGGATGGACATTGCTCGGGAGTAGGCTACTAGCTTGTGCACATTCCTATTTCCTACTGTAGGACGAAAGAAATATAATAGGTAAGTCGGAAGTAGCTATAATAGTTGTTTAATTCATAGAAAATTGTTTTTTTTATTTTTTATTTTTAAATATATAGACTACGGTTACGTCTTTCGGCTATGACGATTAGACTGTATATGTTTGCTCATAGCGTATTATGGGGAACGGGACATGTATTGTTCAAATATATGTCTTCGTCAAGCGGTTAACCTCCATATTTTAAGCAATAGGAATTGTCATAGGCAATACTACTAAATTCTGTAGGCACCACTGCCAGGGAGACGTTTTTTTGTATATAATATTTGGTCAGAATTACATAAATTAGGGTTTACATTGCCAAATCAATTATTATGATTGTATCTTAAATGTCATCTCTGCGTATGAATAAAGCTATGGACCCGCGCATTCTGTTTATTGCGAAGATGTTTGAAACAGCCTGCAGGGGAGTCATTATGGGTCCCAGAGAGGGTCATTTGCCCCCCCCCCCCATGCGATTGGCAAAAATACGACAATGTCCCTGAAAAATGAGGAGATTGTGCCTAAATGACTTGCCTCCCCCCACCTGAAAAACATAATTGAATGATGGCCCTGTGTAAGGGCTTTATTGTAGGGGGGGGGGGGGTAGAAGCGTTTCGTGGCCATAATTTTTTTTAAATTCTTAAGCGGCAGCTGTCAAGCTCGGACAGCTAGGTAGCAGCTATTTAAACAATTAGGCTATATTATCTTGTTGCATAATGCATAATCAAAGTTTTGCAGAGGAAGCACAATATTATTATATAGGTAATTTAAGACTGTCCCTATCATCAATTTATTGCAATGTATACCTGTAAAGTGCAACTGCTACCCAGCTGAACCAGGCTTTCCCCGTGTTGTCATTCAGAGACAAACTTCAAAATATTATCTAAACATGCAATGGTCTTTTGGAACAAAAGTTATTATTTACTTATTGATTTTTGACGAAATTTATTAATCAATGTCTCGTTGCACAGCCGCAATAGATACCTATAAAAGCAATCTGATTATAAATTCATAAAAGTTTCCACCCTAGCAAAGCTTCACTACAATCTGATCAATGGTTTTGGGACCCATCGTGGACAAAAATCCATAAAATTGAATTGATTTTTACATACAGTATGCAGATTGATGTATAAAATGAGAGACAGACAAGTGACTCATAGCCCGCTATATAGGTAGGCCGAGGTCGGTACCTAGATAACCAGTGGGACACTATAGTGTTCACAAACAGGTTGGGCGCGGAGGTAGACCTATTCAATCTTCAAAGTACAGGGCCGTTTGCAGGATTATACGTAATTTGATCTCGATTTTAAATAAATATTTTGTTCTTTATGTTTAAATTTTATATTGTAGCTTTATATAGCAACAGTCTATTTTTTTAGATTCTCAAGTAAGGTAACAGCACTTATACAGGTAGAGTCGTATCGATACATACTGTACGTAGACATGTATAAGGCATTATCTCGCTATTAAAAATAAATGTGGACACAGGCAATGCTGCAGCCTGCATTGAAATTTCTTAAGAGTCGCTTATTTTACCCCGTGTACTGTTTTTCTTCTTCAAAATAGTAACAACGCAATTGGGAGAACTAACGTGGGCGTGCTACACACTGCAATAAACCCCCCACCCCCTTCTCTCCTACTCTCAGGGATAGAGAGATCGCCTACGGGTTATTAATGGCGGACTGTGTGGTTATCAGGCGGGTGGTTCTCGCCATAATATGCCCAATACAACAAAATCGTGCCCTCAAGGTCGCGCTAGCAGTAGACAAATTTGGTTTGCACGGCAAAATTCGCAGAAAGAAATCAACTCTACTGAGTGCACTGGCATTTAATTTAATTTAAAAAGCACTTTGGATCGTTTTTTATAGTTATTTCTTGCTTTTTTCACATTTTTTAAAGTTTATTTTATGCATACTGCAAACTCTTGCCGTGCAGAGGGTGGTGACCCTGGGGCATGCACTTGGTGAATGGTGGTAGCTATCCATTTATATATATATATATATATATAGATCAATGGTGGTTATACACAGGACCTGCACCAGCGACAAGCGAGCGACGTGTCAGCGACAAAAACCTGCTGCAGTTGACTTCTTCTAGGTCTCTTCACCAACCCATGCTGTGCTCCCATGAACAATTTCTCAGCATTCGAATCGTTTGTGCATAACGGGCCTTATGAACTCAGTTTGCATTTACGTACTCTAGCTTACGACAGTATACTGTATTACAGAGGAAGCCCGTTCATCATTTAGCTGATGGGACTTAATTGGCCCAGCCTATTTCAAGCTACTGTAGAATAATCTTGAGTGATCTCATGGTGTTATCTGGCTTCTGTCTAGCGTGGCGGCTTCCAGTTCTGGTTTTTACGGTGTTTACATTAGCACATCGTTGTAAACACCAGGCGTTAACTCTGCTAATAAAAAACCACACGCCTCTGTACGCTCTATATTCTACAATGGCTGTAGCCGCAGGGCCGGATTTAACCACCCATTCATACTTTATACACTGTATGCATCGTACGATAAATAATTATGATCGATAACTTTTACATCTTATGTGATAAATAATTAGACAAAAGGCACATTGTTTCACTGAATTCAGTGAATTGAGTAGATACAATATATACTTATACCTATGTATATCTTAATATATATATTTCGACTGTCCGTGTGTATGAATCCAAACTCCTCTCAAACGACTGGGCCGATTATGATGAATATTGTTGTGTGAGTTCAAGGAGATTCGAGGATGGTCTAGATGAACACTTTCGTCCACTGGAGAATGTTTTTATAATTTGATTTTGGAATATTTTACATTGGATCCGGCAGACTGCCGACATCAACCGACATCTACCGGCAGACTGCGCTACATTTGATGTTTGTTTATCCCGACAGTTGGCGCTACCATCGCCAACCGACATCAACCAACATCAACTGACATCTAGCGGCAGACTGCGCTACAATTAATTTTCGTTTATCCCGACAGTTGGTGCTGCGTGTGTGTTGTGTGTGACCACAATCAATTTACATGAGCAGTGACTGCGAGGCCGTAGGCCGAGCTGCCGCCCAATTTCCCTGAATAGGGACCGCGAGGCCGACGGCGGCGGCAGGCGCAAGTGGTGGAGGCAGCAGCTGAAGGCTGCGCCGGGAACCGCTTGTATATATACTGTATAGGTACATATTTATATATATGTATGTATATGTATATATTTAATGACGCTGATCAGAATTGACATTATTCAACTACAACACTAACTTCTTACATTATTAAACTAATTGCATAAAATTAGTTATTGCTATATTTTTATATCTTTTATAACATTGCGGAAGCTCACAGAGTAGGCAGTACGTCGCTTTGCTTCCTCAATACAGAAACAGGCGGTCCGATAGAAAAACACAGCCCGTCCGGTTGGATGGTGATCATACGACTGATCTAATTTGACATTCGAACTCACGACAATTTGCTTTAGCTAGTTGCTAGGAGCCTTGATGCTTCGGTTCCCAGGGATATAGTGAGTTAAAAATGCTACTGTATAGAGATGACAATCAGAATGAGTTTATGCTACATCAGCGCCCGTAGGCTGCCTATTATTCATTAAGGGTCAGTCCAACGACCATTTGAAACATTCCAGGAAGGAATTCTGCACAGCATCGCCATGTATTGGAACATAACCGTGGACCGTGCCGTCCAGTAGGTACGGTATTCCTTACCGTAGTTTTTCAAAAATATTCACAGTTACATACCTTAAAGTTTTCAGGCGAATTGGTCTTATCACGCTGGTCGCCTTTCTATCCACTAATTGATTAATAACTGCATTTCGTCGTTATATTTTAAATTTCAGCGTCTTACATAAATTATAATGTTGTAGTACTATATGCTTTATAACACTGACATTAAATTAACTTTGGCTGAAGACCATCTGGTTATAACCGATAATCTTGTCAATAAGAGCATATTTTATAATAATATAATATAATATAATATTATATAATATAATACAATAGAATATAATATAATATAATATTATATTATATTATAATAATATAATAATAATAATCGCATTTATTTTCATTATATACCGTAATTTAAATGAGAGACCTAGGTCATCCCATTCACAGAATATAAGAAACGCTACAAATTACAATTACAGTTACAGTTACAATACAGTTATACAGTATATGTATATACACAGTTATACATGTATACATATATTTTTATTAAGAGCATAAGTTGAGGATTTAGAGGACACTGCATTTGCCGGTCTTGTTTGTCCAGTGGCTAAGACGACGCCCTGGATAGGCGTAGATCGTGGGTTCGAATCCCGCCAAGTCAAGTTTTTTTCTATATCCTCCAATTTCGGTTCTTACCTATTTTATGCATGTGCCTAGGCAATTGAAAAAAGGTGACAGTCGCAGCACAATTTTCAAAACGCCAAATAAATGACTTCGTAACGTACGATGTGGACGAAGTTATGCAACGAGTTGTGTCCTTTTTGCCTGCCTACCGTATATACTGTATGCACCACTCAATTCAATTTTGTGTTCTTTTGTACAGTCTTTTGTGCCTTACAGTCATAATTGTAATTTTCAGGTGAATGAAAAGGCAAATGCCGGTAAATGAAAGGAAATAACCAATTGGAGATGGAGGAAGTCGGCCAACCTGCTCAACTGCTGCAGGCATGGCGGTCTAGAGACATCGACCTATTTAAGCGGGTGCTTGGGGAAAACTGCAATCCTAACTACATCTACCACGATGAAAAGTACCTGCCGATATTAGGTGTAATAGCTCGAGATGCTGATCCTAATGATTCAAGTAAGTAACGAAAAAAAAAAAAAAAAAATGCCATTCGGCTCTGGCCGATAAGGTGTAGGGAGATTCCGCAGACCCTGCTTTTCCTCTACCCTACCTACGCTATGTATGTAATAAAAATAAAAAAAAATACTTCATTATTTTCCCGACCACAACGTCAACACACAAAACAGTCTTGTGTGCCAAACAATGACGACTATGAACTTTTACTTATCAAATAATTTTCACTTCGACTGGGCGCCATCTTTAAATGGTTGATTAGTCGTAAAAAGTGTTATCGTAGATAATAATACGGGCTTTCGGTCGGATTTTAATTCATTCCTCTGCGACCAATATTAACTGAGATATGAATTATATAAGGTTTCAATCGGCCGCAATCTTGTAACTAAATAGTGGATCTAGCTGGTTAATGAACTCGATCTATTTTTGTGCCAAGTATAAAAAAAGGGATACTATTTACGGAAGTTAGAGTGTTTCCTAAAATCGATATACATACATATACTGTATATACAGTACATACATATCGAACGGAAGGTTGGTTTTAGGCTCAGGGGGTCATGAAATGAAAAGTTGTGAAGAAATTTTCCGGAAGTCGAACATTGGTCGCTATCTCTATAGGCAGATGAATCTCCCTAAAACTAAAAGAAAAGTTAATGAAGAAACAAGTTAATTCGGAAATGTTAACATCGTGAAGATACCTGCCCCTTTATATCTTAGATAACTCTGCTAAAATTTAAAATGAACAAATTATTTTATCATTAAATTGTAAGGAAACAATAATGGACAATTAAAAATTAACCACCCTAAATATCCACTGATAAACTAATAAAAAATATAATAAAATTAAACAGGCCGCGACCGCAAGGCAGTTTACGCAAATTTACGATTTAGACCTACGATGGATTAAGTGAACCATTTCAGTGCCTTAATTGCTAAATAAGTTTCCATTGTTTTCATTTACGATCGAGGATGCGATTTTCGATTTAGCATATTTAACAAGGTTTAGCATGCTAAACACTTGATAGTGAATACCCCTGATATATAGGCCTATATTTGAAAAAGAATGTACAAAAATTTTACATACTGTGTCTAGTGGTTTACCTAAAAGTATACGTAATTCTTAATCAAAGCTGTACACCGTTGTTTTCACTATTAATCCTGTATAAATACAGGTAAATTTACACAATCAGCCTAAATCCGAGAAAAGTAGTAGCCTATCCAACTGATTGTACTTCCGCATCTTTATCAACATAATATGGAGAAAATGGAAATTCGATATATTTTTATATAGGCTCAGTATGTATGTACAAACGATATATTATAGACTGTAACCGAACGTAAGCTACATTATTATTGAATAGCCTATCTACTTGTACGTTACATTAGGCTATGATGACTAAAATCATTAGTCTAGCTAGGCTTCCACTGCATAGAACGGCATGGTGATGGTCTAGGCCTGAGACCTCTGTCCTCCCCACTGTTTCAAACTTGTGGTCAGCAACATGTCCGGGGCCGCGTTTTCCACTACAGATGAATGTAAAGTAAGTTAATGGATCCAGACAAGTTGGATTGTTTTTCCTTTTTGACCCTATGCTGAGTCCTGAACAACGATCCCGCTTCATAGTGTTAGGTGGCGTTTTTCCTAGGCTGCTGGCTCCTATAATATTGACCATTGAATGTGCATACTAATATTTGACCCCGGGAACCATCAGCCTAGTATGCGAGGGGGTAGAGCACCACCTAACCTTCGAAAAGATGGGGGGCTGTTGTAGTAAATGTGCTTTATAGATTTACATTATATACAATACATATATTAAGACACTCACCGATTTACATTATATTGTACACTCGAGCACTTGTGCAAAGAACGACAGTCATGGTCATGGAGAGCTCTGAGAGATCCGCACTTTCTGTCGCTACTCATATTTATAACCTCACCTAGCTACGTCAAATGAACAGGCTCTCACGGACTGTACTGCTAATTCAGCATTCTTCTAGCACTGACCGTAGAAAGCAATTCATGGACAGCTATACAGGGTGTTACAATATATGAGACAGATACAGAATGTGGCAACAGCTATACATTAAATATACGGTGCCCACAGGCAGGTGCCTCGACCACCTGGCAATAGTCCTGTTTCTCAACGAATTGGACCATTCCCCACTCACTGGCTACTATACTTACATCATTCTAATTACAGAAGCGAAAGACTTCTTACAGGCAATAACAGCCTGCGACGTTGACAAAGACGGCCAGTTTGCAAACGGTTCGACAGCAATTCACCTTCTCTCCGAGAAGGGAAACCTGGCAGGGCTACAAGTACTGGTGAACGCGGGGGCGAATGTCAACGCTCCGGACAAAATTGGCTCCACGGCGCTGCACACCCTCATACAGAAGTGGAAGAATGATCTGCACAAGCAGTGCTTCGAGTTTTTGTTAGCACAACCAACGGCCAATTTTAATGCTGTGAACAACGCGGGATTCGTTCCGATACATTTGGCAGTTCACAAGGTAGGCTAAACAAACATCATCTAGGCTACTGTTCATCGTTATAATCGACTATATGGGAGTAACTATGACTCTTTCATCTGTTCCAACCTTCGGGGATTATATCGCAGAGGCCTGGAGGCCTGGCAATAAGCGAATGAGCTGGGTTAAGAGTCTGATGTCAATCAGAAAATGATAGGAGGGGCTGGTGGGGGCACGTCCAGAGGAGAGATGAAACGTCTTCATAAAAGCGTATAAAAAATATGGCACTCCCAGGACATCGCCCCCGAGGAAGGCAGAAGATGACACTCCTCAAACTTTGGCCTCTCGCAATAAATAGAGAAGACTGGAGTCGTCTGAAAACGCTGCTGCCGTGCGCCGACCCTCCTTGAGGACAAAGGCAATGTAAAAGTAAAGTAAGTAAGAGACTATGGAAGTGCCTAATTCCCTTCGTCCTCGTCGGACTCCCGGGAAACGAAGGTATTCACTGCCCTGTTCACGTTAGTTTAAGCATGGCACGTGAGCAGGGGTCTGGGGTGTTGTTGGTCTGACAACATGGTAATATGATTCCTTTTTTCTTTTTTCATAGAAAAATGAGACGGCAGTTCGAATTTTATTAGAGAAAGGATCCCATCTACAATTGGATGATACATTTGTAGGCTACGACAAAGTTTCGCCTCGTCAAGCAATTCTGAAAACCTACCCAGGACTTGTTGAACATTTGCCTCCCGACCTGGGACCAGACTGGTCCTTTATCAAGATGGATGCTTCTAAGCTGTTCAATCTTCTCTTCAGCAACGAGGAAGAAAGGTAAGTTGACTAACGTCATGAAAAGTCAGGAAATGCTTCGGAAGGAAAATTCTGTGAAGCAGCCAGTGGTGCTCTTCTTCTTCGTCTAGCGAAGATTGGCCATCATCATGTCAATTTGTCCTTGGAGGCGGCTGCTCTGAAAGTGGAAGTCGTGCTCTTGCCAAACCTCTGGACTAGGATGTTCAGATTCTTCCGGAAACTCTCGGTTGTACCAGTTTACCGATATGTTGTTTGTTGTTTTCCAAAGCCTGCTTTCAGCATTTCTGCTTTAAGCAACCCTGTCAGCCTGGTGGGGGGAGTGAGGCTTTTTATTAACTTGAGGCACCCAAAGGGCAGGTTCCTTCACGGTGGACCTCCTGATTTAAGTGGATTCTGAACCACTTGGGGAACATAGTAATGTAACAAGGTTTATTCGGAGGTGACCAGGACTCGACACGCAGACTGACTGGTATGGTCTCAGCGCGTTATCATGTCCCACCATGTTCCCCCGCCAACGCTGTCTGCACTACCGAGTTGGCCACAGCTTGGAACTGGCTCTGTTCTGGTGGATTCAACTTGGTATGGCCGTTGGCATCAGTTTACCAATATGACCAAAATATTCATACAGAAATGATATCAATAATATATCCGGAAAATTGGGGTCGTTGGCATCGAGCAAGAACCAAAGTGGGCCATTATAAGGCATTGGTCCATTCTATCAGGCTATTATTATTTTTTTACACAATAGTAAGACAGTAACCAAATGGCTATTCTCGGAAAATTTTAAGTAGCCTACTGAAATTTCTGTTACAGGTTTTGCATAGCATTCGAAAAGGAAATGCAGGATAAATCTCAGAAAGGTTTATTGAACGCAACGAACGGAACCCTGACGTTACTACAAGTCGCTTGTGAAAAAGGTTTCATCCGCGCAGTTGAAATTCTCCTTGCGCACGGTGTTGATATAAATTTTCGGGCAGACGGTGACGAACCTATTCGTCTAGTGACGCGACTGGGGAATTCGCAGATTCTTCAACTTCTACTAAATCATCATCCCCGACTAATATCCGATGTTCTGGGTCAAACGGTTGTGCATACATTGGTCAATAGCTATAAAGACGAGCCTCATTATCTGGATTGCGTGAATCTTATTTTGAAGGAAGTCGTGGCAAAAGGGTTGTGCAACATCAATAGCAGAGATAAATGGGGAAACACTGCGCTTCATTACGCTTCTCTGAACTATCCTGAACGATTAGTTCCTCTTCTAATAGAACATGGTATGTTTAAATTGAAAATGGTTTATAATGACGTTTCTGTTCTAAGGTTTGATTTGGGATTTGAGTAAGTATAGACTACCTTCGCTCACTTCGTTGTTAAAATATACAGCGAACAATGTAAGCCTACTAACACGTACAGTATTTTTCCTGAAAAATACGTAAGATAAATGATAATAATAATAATAATAATAATAATGCATGCTAATGATCTGTCTCTGATCCCTTCTAGGCTCTTATTTGGCGATTACAAACAACAAAGAAGAAACACCGTTAAAATGGATGCCACCGAAAATCTTAGAAGACTACCTTGATTCCATGCTCACAGAATCTGATAAGAACCGCGCCAACGAAAGCTACGCCATGACATTCAACTACAAATTCCTAATTCCACAATCAACGAGGAACAACGAAGGTAAAGAAGAGAAGATTCCCCTTACACAAGACAATACTCAGCAGTTGGACACGCAACAACCATCCAAGGAAACAGAACCGTTACTAGTGATGGCCAGAATACCAGAAATGCGAAAACTTCTGGTGCACCCCATTTTGACAAGTTTTACATTCCTAAAATGGCAGCGAATTCATTTATTTTTCTATCTGAATTTAACATTTTACGTATCATTCTGTATTCTTCTGTCAGGCTACGTTATATTTGGGCATAGAAACTCAGGGTTATCCGCAGTCAGCAGTGATAAAAACGATAGCACTATGAGCAATCAGTTCCAAGCACTGGAAACGTCATCATCTATTTTGGGTTTAAGATTGCTGATCCTTATGTTTGCCATTTTGCTTTTAATCCGAGAAGTTTTTCAATTTGTTATAAACCCACTATCGTATATTTGCAATCTAGAAAATTGGTTGGAACTTTTACTGATTGCCATGTCGGCAACGATTGTCATACAAGACTGTTCACGAAACATCCCTGACACGTGTTGGGGTTATGTATGCCCTCAGCTAAGCGCAATTGTGATACTGTTAGCATGGATTGAGCTTTTACTTCTGATAGGGAAGCATCCTTTGTATTCCGTTCAAATGGAGATGTTAAAAACGGTTTCAGTGAGTTTTGTTCGGTTTCTCGGTTGGTATATTCTGTTAATTGTAGGCTTCGCCCTTAGCTTTTTTGTTCTGTTCCGTGGATCTATCGATATTGATAACAATCCTTTTACAGATCCAGGAACATCCTTTTTCAAAACTATTGTTATGTTAACAGGTGAATTCGAATCTGGTGACATTCCGTTCTTGTCTTATGTCGGCACCAGCCATGTGATATTTGCCACTTTTGTATTTCTCATTGCTATAGTTCTTCTGAATCTCTTGAATGGTTTAGCAGTAGCTGACACAAAAGCAATTAAGGACGACGCCTATCTTTGTACCTGCATAGCACGAGTGAAGTTACTTGCTTTTATAGAGGATATCTTGCAAGGTGACGCTTCTTCTATTTTGAAACCTATTATCAGCTTATGCTCTTGTTGTCCTGACAGAGTTCGCGTTCGGTGTGTTGTTCTCAAATATTTCTCGGAGAAAATTAAAATATTCCCAACATTTCTGCCAGAGGGTGTATTGAAAGTAAAGCCAAACTCAAGCAATCGAGTGGAAATTGAAGGGTATCCAGGTCATTGTGATCAAATGACAAAATCCACTTGTAAAACACAAACTTCCCACTATTACCTAGACGATGAAACTATTTCTTTGGCTCGAACAAAATTAGAAGCACGAAATGTTCCGGTTGCTGTTGAAAATAAAACAGATGCTGCGGTGGACAATTGTTGTAAATCTGTTGAATTGTTATTGAATAAAATTCAAGAGCTAGAGGGAAAAATTGAGGGTATTGAACATACGACAAATCAAATTGAGAAATTGATCATTCAAAGTATGGCAATAACCAGTTTAAACCATGCCAATAGCGAACATAGATGACTTTCGTTAAATTACTATCTCTAATCAAAGAGTCTCATCATCAATAAGCTAGCGTACGCCCAGGTAGCACAAGCGGTTGGCTTAGTATTAAGTAATGATTGGCAAGGTTCGAATGGTTGGCATATAGGCCATATGGTTTGTTTGTTTTTTGTGTCCAAGGTAGAGACTCCTAGTTTCTGGGCCCAGTATTCTGACAACCTGACTATGCATAGTCTGTGCACACCCAAAGGTCATGGAAGTCTTGGGTCGTTCTCCGTGGCCGAAGGACTAGCCGCTATCAGATGGTTCACTTAGTGTTGCCCGGGTACGCCCGATCGGTTTATCGTCCGTAAGGTTTGGTTTGGGTTGTGACTTTGTGCGGAGATGCAGAAGATGTTTATATGTTGGCATACCTACTGATGCGTGTTTGCTCACCGACAATTATATATATTTTATATAGGCTATATTTATTATGTTTCCCCCCGACAATGTTGACTCAACCGTTTATGCTACTTGGGCTAAGCTTTAGGCGCCCATTCCACTGACCGGCTAGGGCTATTTACAAAAACAGTGACGTGGTAGCAGTCATTCAAGACCTTGGCGGGGTTTCTACCGACCTCGCATTGCAGAATTGACGGAAATGTTTATTTCCTCTATGCCATAGTTAAAATTGATCAATGATCATACAGTAAAATCACAAACAAACAAACTAAAATTAAAAAATGGCGTCATGGGATATGTTAAGTACAAACATTTTAATAGATTTCTATAAAAAGAAAAATTCTAATTTCCGTCAATGCATTTGCATTCTGCAATGCGAGGTCGGTGGAAACGCCACCTTAGTCTTGAATGTCTGCTACCACGTCACCGTTTTTGTAAATAGCCCTAGCCGGTCGGTGGAATGGGCGCCTTAATGACATATGACAGTAAAGTGACATACGGTTAGCTATGAACATTGGATTGTAGGGTAATACAAAGGGGCGTAAGAATGTAAGATGACTTCATCCGAGGCAGACATTCAACAGTAAAGCGGGCACAATTTACCCTATACACTTACCCATTCTGACTGCAGACTGATTTCTTAGTACTCTGCTAATAAGGGGTCCCTCTGGCCTGGTCTAATCCCAATCAATCAATCAACCCAATCATCTTCACTACAATTCCCGATTCTTACCGAAACGACGCCCCGGATAAGCGTAGATGAAGGGTTCGAATCCCGCTATGTCCAGTTTTTTTATATCATCTAATTTCTATCCTTTCCAATGACTAGCCTATTACCCATGCAATTTTGTACCGGCAGTATTTGCCTACTTTCCTTCACCATTGTTATTTTTTTACTCTTCTAATTTCTTACGGCTGCAGCACAACAATGTGTTGGATGATATACAATATGCATGTTACTGATAACTTCGATTTAATCATATGCAATACAATAACTGGTTAGTAAATCACAGTAGGTACTTTTTGTATTTACAATACCTATCTTATCAATCTCAAAACTAATAGCAGCAATAGACGTGTATATAACAAATTTACTGCAATTGGGCAGTTCCAATTTTACGTTAGAGATTTAGAAAAGGAATAGAGGAATAGAAGAATAGGATAGAGTATGCTATATATATGCCGTCACTAACAACAATTGCCATGAGTTTCAGAATTCTTTCGACGTGAGATCTTCATCCTCCTTAAAAATCTTCTTCGTCTTTATCTACTGTGTTAGTATCCTCTTCATGGGGTCAAGAGACTCTCAATTCATACATAACACTATCTCTGTCGTACGCACGATTGTTGCTAACTGCACTTTGGCGCGACAGTTCAAACAGGATAAGTCACTAATGTCTCCCCTTTTTTTCATTGAAAATAACAAAATTAAATAAAGCCCTTAAAGTATGACGGTTTCCCACACTTACGAGTTACGTCTAGGTTATTATGTAACCTCAGGCTCCAGTGACGATAGAATGTAAGAAAGTTGGCCAAGGCCGTGCCCAGGTTTTGATTTGGGGGGGGGGGCAAAAAATTGTTTTACGTAATTTATTAATGAATTAATGGATAAATTCTTCAAACCATACAGGTTTACCTACAAAAATTTATTTCGGGGGGGGGGGGGAGGGGGGGGGAGGACCCCATGGACCACCCCCTGCGCACGGCCATGAAATTGGCTATTAAAGTACCTGGTAGATAATATTGGCACGTTAAAGAAACATGAAAAAACGGGATTCAAACCCGAACATGCTAGCCACCGTACCAAAGTCGTCTCCTTTATTTTAATGCTTCCGTCTGTAGAGGCTTTATACAAAGTTAATAGGTAGTCTGCACCTCTAACTGTTAATTTAATGTAGCCTACGTTAACGAGCTAAAAATTGGTTTAGCACCTAACTTTTATAAATTTATTTTTAATTTTTGTTTTTTTCTGGTTTACAGTATAAAATACAATGTGCCAAATGCGGACAGAGATGTCTTTTCCCTCTGAACCTAAACGACATAGCGTAAACAGCACTTTTCCACCTAGGTTAGAAATTTTGTTGGAAAATAGCCTAAGCTGTGGACTTCATCCAAATATGAATTCTCAATCTTCTGTAGTCCTACTATGCTGTTTACAGATTAACATAACACAAGATTAACAGGATTAAGTAGTTAATTCATTTGTGTCAAACAAGGAAGTTCAAAATAAGCGGCCAATTCAAATTAGGCTAATAATTAATTTTTGGTGAGTTTTATAATTTTTTGTCCCTTAGATGTTGACAAATTATTTATATTTCTTTATGCATTCCTAACTTTAAACCTATAACTTACATTTTAATGCATGCATTTGTATTTCATTCAACTATAAAATTATTCAACCATATTCCTGTATTACTATACAATAATTTCCTAATTTCCCGCGCATTTCGTACACTTGCTTAGAACAAATGAATCAATAGGGGTTTATTTAATCCTATTTCTGGTGTTAAGTTAATCTCTAAACGGCATAGTAGGGCTACTGGTAGGTATGATATAGCCGGACTTATTGTTCACCTGTTATAGCAAATAACCAAACAGACCCTACTTAACTGCATTCTCCGGATTTCTCCCCCGTTTGAGGTAAGGAATAGGCTAGTTCACCACATTAAATGTAAAATAGGTACAAAACAGGGAGATAGTCGTACACAGAGTAAAAATAGAACAATATTGTATTGTACAATAAATATTAAACGGGCATTAACTGTCCTGCAGATGATGATAATGCTTTGAATAACCTTGTCCAAAAGTTCACCTGCTCATTTTCGTCAGCACTAACTGGCCACTGAATATATGTTTTGGTTCGTAGTAGGTACTTTAGCGTTTTCGGCGTTTTGTAGGAAGGTATAGGCTCAAGAAGAATCAATATTAAGTCGTCTCTTTTGGTCTCAAGTAAGCGATGTTGCGCTAAATGCATTTCGAATTGGCACCATTGACTCTTTAAATAGGATTTTGATAGGATTAGGACAATATTCTTGCTTCGGTCCATGCAGTACGTTATGTTTTCCATGATACTTGTCCCAACCTGAAAGAGTTAAATATAAATATCATATATATATGAAGTTACCCTATAATTATTTAATAATAATTTATTGTTATAGGCCCACTCTGTATCCTCAAAAAAGTACTCGTAGAATAGTAAATTAGTTAAAGGCGGAGACATAAAAAGAACAGAAAAATCCGGGCCACTGGTCAAAATGGAAATCAACTTGCAAACGCTTCGTACGGAGCTGCACCATCAGTCTAGCCACTACACCCTCCCATTATTCCATGTAGAACAATAAAAATAT
Organism: Psococerastis gibbosa; assembly: GCA_963971405.1. Taxonomy (NCBI): domain Eukaryota; kingdom Metazoa; phylum Arthropoda; class Insecta; order Psocodea; family Psocidae; genus Psococerastis; species Psococerastis gibbosa. The sequence goes on along the minus strand of OZ020489.1, from coordinate 39,044,227 downwards.
ATTTTCATCAACATTTTTTTACTCAACTTAAAGAACAAAACTTATTTTTCTATTAACTCTATTCTAGCATATACACTTTTACATACGTAACACATACAGTACCTACACACTGTCGTAACAAATCGGAGTTAAACTGAAATGCTGTACCGGCCCTAGCACGTGGAAACACAGTTGGGCTGGTTATAATTCCTTGTTAAGTATTGAATGTAATATAATTTAAGTATTTTAGCGTATTTAAAGTTAATATTAATTTTGTCATTTTATGTATACTTCTCTTGTTGGAAAAAATATATATTTGATTTGATTTGATTATGCCGCTGCTTAGTCGGGGACTGCTTATTCCTTATATTCGCAGCTGGCCTTTTCGCTCTCCGCCACATGCGACCCCGCTAGTAGTCTGCTGGGCAGCCACTTAAGCCACATAAAATTTTAGCTAGCATTGGTCTAAGGTGAGGAGAGCCCAGCACTTCAAGCCACAAGAAGACCAAGGCTACGTTGGCTGATGGATGATGTCGAAGGTTGGTTGGGAGACCTAGGGCTCTGTGACTGGCGTCTAATGAGAGAATTTTAGAGATAGTTGAGAGAATCAGTGGCCTCAGGCTAAAAAACAATTTGCCCCCCCAATACACACAAAAGCACATTAGGATGTTATATTGGGGGATTTCTGGACCTGACCCGTACCTATGTCAAGCACACAGGTTGAGATGACTTCCCCCTCGTAAAGTCGACAGTCAGCCTCACTACAACCTGGCCTCAGGCCCTAATGACCCACTCTCAACGGCCGGCTAAGGTTCTAGGCCTATATGGGCTGTAGCAATACGGGGTACGGTTTGGTCTAAAAAAAGGGGCTATCAGCGTATACTTGCCTGGAAGTCCCTCTCGTGCAGACAAACTTTAAGATTGTTCCAGGCTTCCAGATGGGGCAACAGCTGATCCAGCACCCACGGCCTGTCTTTGTCGCTGTAGCTGATGAAGGCACAGTATTGGTACGGCAACAAGACTTGACCGTCTTCTTTGTCCATGAATGCCAGCACGGCAGCGTTTCTAACCGCCCGCGTCAGCAGTCGAATGTCCCACCACTTCCAGTAGATTACTCCCACGACAATGCCTGCGTACAGTTGGATTAAACCAGTTAGCAGATCCTTTTGTTCACGTTTATTACACTGGGATAAGGCAGTTTTGCTTTTCGTGATTAGGCTTTCAAACCCTGTGGGTAGGCTACCTAACTAAGACTTGGCGCTGCGCGGCTCAGTAGACTTCGGTGGTAAGGTGGTAGTGTGTTTGTACTTGTTTTGAGTCTCTATACGCCCCAATTGCCATCGGAGACGTGTCGTAACTCGACAGAAGTCCCTATTAGGTTACTTAGTGAGGCGATTGAAGCTAGTCGGGTACATTAATTTAATTGTTTACACGCGATTATTCTTTTTTTAATATAAAGATAACATAAATAAAGTAGCAGATGGAAAATTTCTCCAACAGAGCTTCAAGGGGCTATTTCGATCGTACTGCGTCTGCAGCCCTACTATGCCGTTCACAGATTAACTTAACACCGGGAATAGGATTAAATTATTATCAATTAACCCCAGTTGATTCATTTTTTAAAAATAGTACAAATGAGTGGGAAGTTCAAATCAATATTCGCGTATTTTGCACTGTTTCGTTTCGAACAAATGAATGAATATTGGGGTTTATTTAGAAAAAAATAATCCTAGTCCCGGTTTTTAGTCAATTTGTAATCGGCGTACTGTACGGCTGCTAGAGTAATAGTTAACTACAGTGTAGGGATGTGGTAGCTCATTATACTGGGTGATTCGGTTGCCGAGGGGCAGAAAGACAAACCAATGTGTGATTTTTTATAAAATGCTCGTCTACAATTCTTTTGAGAATATGACCACCCGGAGGTTGGTGGAAGCAAGACCACACGATAGAAGACCCCTCGGCACACCGGGGACAACCCTCGGGGAAAGAGTCGAACAACTCGCTGGAGCATGAGGAAAATAATACAATGGCCAAGCTGATGACGTTAGCGTAGGACCGGGTGCTGCGCAAAGAGTGACCAGGTGTAGTAAGTGTCGGCTATTTGCAAGGCCGTAGCCAGGATTTTTTTTTCGGGGGGGGGGGGGGGGGGTTAGAAATTTCATTGGGTATTACATAGTGGTTTTTATTTTTCTTCTCAAAATCCGATTCTATCTAGTATGAAGTCATTTTATTTCGGGGGGGGGGGGGGTTTGAACCCCCATGAACCCCCCCCCCCCTTGGCTACGGCCATGGCTACATGCAACGTGTCAAAATGTAGATGAGAACTTCTCCTATACATCTTATACTCTCATTCTTGACTTGTTCTACATTTAAAGCGAAATTTGACTGTACAAAGAAGAGCGTAGTGCTAGTAATATAGAACTCACCCAGTACAATCATGATAGCAATTCCAATATAAATAACCGACATATTGGCCGGCTCTTCTGTCGTCAAATCCTGCACAACAGGAACAACGCATAAATCGCTGTGGATTTCGTTTTTGAAGAGTGCCAAAGTTTCTTTGTCCTGCGTGTAGCAATAGTAGTTGTTACTGTTGTCCCAGTCAGCAATTTTGACGCATTTGTCCTTGATACTGCTGATCACGTCGCCGAATATAGATTCGATACATTTCCGGCTCGGGTTTTTCCTCTGGATGTCCTGGACGTGGACTAGGTTTCCTAATGATTGAGAGCTTGAATCTCGCTTTATTCTAAAATTTAAAAAAAATGTTGAATGATCAGGGGCGGCCCTAGGCAGGTGCAAGAGGTGCGGCCGCATCTGTCGCGAAGCTACACCACGCAACAAACCACCCAGTGGTGGGGTTATCCATTAAGAATTAGCTGTAGAGTTAAAATAAATGCACAGATTCTGTCTAAAATAGTTATATAGGGTACCGTACCATATCAATCAATCAATCAACCAATCAATATAATCATACAATATATACAATTTGTGATACAAAAATACCGTGGACTTTTACCTGGGATGATTCATTGACAATTTGAAGTACGACTGTCCCTTTTTCCCCAAAATAATGTTTGAAAAATTCCTTGGTGCACATAGCGTGTCATCATGGCTTTTTAGGAGTCTTGTAGTGAACTTCTAAAACATTAAATTAGAATATAATTAATTAAATAATGAAATCTTTTTTTACCACGTGCAATAATAGCAGTAGCAGTATCAGAGGACCCCCCAGCGACCTCACCTGACACAGTGGCGGATCCTGCAATTAATTTGAAGGGGGTCTTGACCGAAATGGACACCCTTTGATAACAAAGTTAGACCGGTTTACGGTGGCCTATATTTAATTACTTATTTTTTTGTTTATTAGATAATATTGATTTTTGATAAATTTGTCTCATTTTGGCGTCCATCAGGGTGCTGGATGGGGGGCATGACCCCGTGACCCCCACTGTGGATCGGTCACTAACCCGACAGGAGTAGGCTATATAACAGTTTTAATATAGGCCTAATTGAAGTATAACATTTCACATTTTTAATGCAGAAATTTATAGTTAGAATTCTCCGGTGGATGCAGACCGTTGGATTTTGTCCGTTAGATTCAATCCACTGCCGGTGGATGTACATCCGGACTAAAGTTCACAAAAGAGTTACACATCACTAGTTTATAGCCCAGTATTTTACCAACTGGACTATTTTCCTCAAAACTAACCTCTACAAAACAGTCGCAATTAAATGGATTGCGGCCAATTTCCAGTTCATGCAAATTATAAAAGTCTTCTTGCATCGCATCTGTAATTCTTTCAATCTTATTGTCACTAATTTTAAGGACATACAAATTTCGACTGAATGTCAGTATTGGAGTGCTCCATGAAGTTATACTGTTCCCGGTCAAATCTATGTATTCCAATTTTGGAAAATATCTGCAATATGAAAAACCCCGATGAACTAAGTTCCCTCCAATGGAAAGAGAATGCGTTGGTACTTGGTAATTTAGGTATAAAAATCATTAGCATTTCATACTACTATCAACAACAACAACTGTACTTGTGTGCTTCATGGTGCTCCAAAATTAAGCGAATGATGGTCTGCAGTGACCAATATATCTGTGAGAAGAGTCAAGTGGCTGTGGCACCTGAACAGGCTTTAACACCATAATGTAACTGTCCATCAGCCCGGATTCTACTGGTTCTTCATTTAACACATTTACAAGGTGTACCATTGAGGGCACTAATACGCTGCTGTCGTGCCGCTGACGCTCCATGAGGATAAGGTGCAGTAAAAGTAAAGTAAAACTAAGTATTGGGGAGAAAACTACCTTTAAAAAAAAACTTACCTGAAGCATTCCGCCGTAAGCGATTTAATATTATTCCCACTAAGATCCATAAATTTAAGAGACTCCATGAAAACTCGAGCTTTGACAGCCGACGAAAATTCTTGAATATTCGCCAACATTGTATTTGTGATCTTATTATTTTTCGCGTACAGGTATTGAAGCGACTGCAGTGAGTGAAGAAAATTTAGCGTTTCATCACTCCCGAACACAATGGTTGGATTATTACTAATATCGAGAACTATTAGCTGAGTGAAGTTGTGACGAAGAATTCCAGAGATATTTTTCAAATTGGTATTGCAGAAAGACACGCCTAAAACAGGACTTTGCAAACTGGCTGCAAAGCTGTCAGGATATTCAAAAACGCCGTTGGAAAAATCAGCGATTTCTAAATTTTCAAAAGAGCTTAGCCCGTCGCTTTCTTTTATGGTGAATGTCGTTGTGGGTTCCATGATTACTGATGCCCCGTTCCAGCTGAGGTCGATGTATTTTATACCTGAAAGTATTAGCACCATATTGTAGTATGTATATATATTGTACTACCCGACCACGATAGAATAACACTTGGAACACTTTAAGAAATCGAATAAACCCAGTGTTCCACTACTTCACAATAATGACCTATTAATGTTACAATAGTCAAATTTTACCTCAAAATCTTTCCATAGTGGTCGCTAATGCCTTGATGAATGCCGTAGACCTACATAGCGTACCTGGCTTGATGTTGTACCATCCTTCATTAATATTAGCCACATTATTGTAAGACAAAAAGAGTTTCTTCAGTTTCGGTAACTTGTCGAAGGCCCCAGTCTCAATAAAATTGATACCACATCTCATCAGGTCTAATTCCAACAGGTTTGGCATGTCGGGAAAATCCAAAATCATGGAAAACATATTTTCTTCGGGCACCTTCCGGAAATTATTTCCTCGCAGGGTGAGATATTCTAGCGAGTGATTTGTTTGTTCGAGAGCGCTAGTTGGTACCTGCAAATAAACGTAGAGGCCTGAAATTATTTATGCAGATTGACTTTGATGGCTAGGTGGTAACGTGCTTGTACCTGTGCGAGTCTCTACACGCCATGTGATCGGAGACGTGTTGTAGCTCAACACGGGTACTAATCTACAGAAGCGACTGAAGAGGTCAATCGGATGCATTGATTAAATTGTTTGCATGCGATTAACCTTTTATTAAAAAACAAAGACATAAATAAAGGTATGGGTAGGTCTATAGCCAGGGACGGATCCTATTGCCCCCCCCCCCCGTCCCACCCTTGTATCTGTCCATGCCTGTCGCCTATTAGACGTTGTGCATCTTTTAATAAAGTCAATACCAATACAGCATAGGTAGATGATTTACCTGCGTGTTTGATTTTTATCGAAGTTAGGCCGATATGATACTCAGAAAAGTGAAAAAGGAAGAAGTAGTACATTGGATTGGATCTTATATAAAAATAGGTACCGTGGATAGCTGAAGTCCGGCAAGACTCAGGTGCGTTAGAGACAAATTTCGAACTATTTGGGCGATCGACTTTTCATCGGTTAGAGAGGTGTAAGACAGATCCAAATATTTCAATGTTTTTGATACCGGCAGTAATACAGCATCTGTGAAAAATAAGATAGTCATTATGCCATTGAGTATAGGTCCTATAGTATTTATGTAGACGATGCTATCATCGTATATCACTGGGAGGGGCGTCATTTTGGAACTCAGGGGTGGTCAATTTCCCCCCCCCCCCCTGTGATTACAAAAATACAAAAATACAATAGTTACAACCCTAGTTTAAAAGCAAAAAGCAACGTACCCACCCGAAAAAAAAAAAAATGAAATGAAGATTTGACTGGACTGGATTACACATAGCCTAGTTCAATGCATTCAATTGTCACTTTAAATGTGGAATTGAATAAAGGTATAAATAATGATTTTTTTATTCTATTACTAAGCCAACCTAACGGAGTTGGGGTTCTAAAGCCCTCTCTTATTGCACTAAACTAGTAATGACCAGTACCACCTGCTTTACATGCCCTCCAAAGCGTGGCCAGATAATGTGGCAAGTGTGAGATTCAAACCAGTAACCTTTTCTGGAGAAGGTCAGAGTCCATACCACTATTCTACATGTCTTGACGGAATTAATTTTCTATAATATAAAATTAACTCTTGCATATTGTGCTGTGGTAAATTGATAGAAAAATAGGCATAAAAAGAGTCTCTCATTTGAATGAAAAGGAGCTAATCGAAATAAAAAAAAGAAGAAAATTACCAAAGAAAAGCCCTAAAGATAATAAAAGCTTCTTTGCCTGTTTATATTTACTGGGTATTTATTATTATTGTAATTTCTTCATTTCATTATTATCAACTATTTCAATCAACCAATCAATATAATACACAAAATATTATGTATTTCTACCTTCCCACTTTACCACGGAATGTGATTGCTACATTTATTAAAATTAATGGGCAATAATGATTTTACCTGTGTTGGGGTCAATTTTGATATTGCAGTCTTGTAAATTCATATAAGTGAGGTTCGATTGTGAGAGCCAAAGGAAAGAATCACTGTCCAGCTGCAAAGGTCCACTACCTGAAAACAAAAAAAAAAAACAGAAAATTCTTATATTTATAGTTGGATTAGGGATTGGCAGAAATTGAACCTTTTTTTGAACAATTTGTCTGTGCCACGCGATGGTGTCTTTGATCCTGTGCTACACGAGTTAGATATTTCCAAAACCTAGGAAAAACCGCCTATAAAATACGTCTACATACATACATGCATATAAATAAATAATGACTTTTGTTGTATTACTAAGCCAAGCTAGCGGAGTTAAGGCAAGAAAGCCCTCTCTTGCACACAACTAGGACCGCCTGCCTTACATGCCCTCCAAAGCGTCGCCAAAAAATGTAGCCTGCGGCTTCGCATTATGCATTCACCTAAAATATGTAGGTTCATGCGTAAACACAGCCCCCCAAAGAAGTGTCCTAACCAGCCCATTGGAACATCAGTGCGCAACGGGCCTGGATTAGCACTAGCGGATCAAGGGCTGAACTAGTGCTTGGAAGTCAAGAGTCTATATGACGGGGTTTCCACATACGTCAATGCTCAATGGTAAATATGGTTTTGACGTGGTAGCAGACATTTTTAGTATGTCTTTAATGTCTGCTAAAACGTCAATTTAAAATTTCTCATTGACCATTGACGTATGTGGAAACATATATACATTCATTAAAATAATAGTTTGTATGCGATTAATCTTTTTATAAAAAAAAAGTCAGGAGGTTCTATGGTAGAGTGAATACTTTAGCATTGTAAACTCACTTTAATTACTTGTTTAGATTACAATATAAACTATTAAGGTGTTTAAAGGCCAGTCGCATTCTGCTCGGATGCTTCACTGCATACTCATTTAATATTTCTTCCGCCATCACTTCGATATCTTTATGAAGGTATAGCTATGCTAGGCCGCTCAAACGCTCTGCGCCTATGGTATACCCATACGTGCATGTCGTTGTGTCGTTGAAAAAAAAAAATTGAAAGTGTCTTTTATCTAGTGTGAGTTAGGTTAGAGAAGGAATGGGGGGGGGGGGGGCTTTAGCCCCATTAGCCCATAGCTGGATCCGGTATAGTGAGGATTAGTATTTCACATAACTCAGCTCAGAAAATCCTGCGGTGTAACATTGAAAGACCAACTCAGCCTCTCTGACTACGTCTGACCACTGCCTGCATATGCCAAGCGATAGAATCCATCCAAAATACTGTTTTAGGAGGGAATTCGGAACTAAATTAGGGACAATGAAAGAATGCTGCGAATCAGCAGGAATTCTCAATAGTCACACAATCAAGTGGTATACTGATGGCTCTAGGCTAGGAAGTACCAAACCAAGAACAGGCCTTGGCGTCTTTGGTCCTGGGGTTAAATATCTGGAGTCTCTTAGGGAGACAACTATAGTCTTGCAGATTCTTCAATGAAGGTGCGGAGGACCTGCGATGCGATGCGATGCAATCGCACGAAGAAGAGCACCATGCTCGGAAAGCTTGCAGTTACATGTAAAAGACCTACCACTTCTGAATCCCCTCAAGATCCTGGCTCTCGTGAGGGAGATAGGCCTCGAGAAAGTGATGTAGAAGTGATGTAGATACTTTGTTGTAGGGGGCACAATAGGCCAATAGGCTTAAGTGCACACAGGTAACACCTGTACCCCAATTTATATTTTTAAAGACCGACGCAGAAACGAGGACATAAGGCAGGAGATGAGAACGTGTTGCGTGCAAGAAAAACTGAGGGAAAAGAGGCTGAACTGGTGGGGACACTTACTACGTAGAGACGAAGACCACCTAGACAGAAGAGTAATGGAACTGGAGATGCCAGGAAGAAGACTACCAGGGAGGCCGAAACTAACACTGGATAGAGAGATCGCCGAAGACATGAAAAGATTGGGGCTCTCAACTGAAGAAGCACAGGACAGGACCATGTGGAAACGACGCTGCCGTGCCGCCGACCCTCCATGAGGAAAAGGCGTAGTAAAAAAAAAAAAAAAAATAAAAAAATAACAATCGGTACTTTATAGGTACAATAATATTGTACCGTAGCCTACCTTTGAAACTGATAAGTTGTAGGTTTTGCAGAGATGGGCTGTCGCCAAAAACGACATTCGGCATAGAAGTGTCCTCAATGTATATGGCCTCGAGTGTTGTTAAGTTATTAAAAAGGTAGTCAAGTCGTGGCACCTCCTCTAGCTTGGAATTTAGGAAATTTATGGTTTTAAGGTCAACTATATCTGAAACAATAATAGTAAAATAAATACCTACGGTAACTTACCTACTTATTGTATATGACATATTATTATTATATTAGTAAATACCATAAAAGCACACAGAAAGCCTCAGAAAAAAATGTAAATTACCATCCTGTTGCCCAGTGTTGGCAGCACATAAGCCTACAGAAATACTATTGAAAAATTAAATAAAGTTCAAGAACTGGATTTAGCATTGAAGAAGTAAACCAAATCCTGTAAATTAGGTTACATAAAACCATAAAACAAATATACGTATCTCTATTTAAAATTAGAAAATTTAACGGAACTCAATGAAGAAATAAAATCATAAACTCACGAACATTGTTTTCATAAAAACTATAAATACTAAAAGAAATGTTACGGTACGCATTAAAATTAATCACTAAGACATAAAGTGGTTGACGAAGCAAACAGTAGAAATAACGAGACAACACAGAACTTGGATTCCTAAAAGGAGATTTATAAAAGAAAGTGAAACAGCCTTTAAAGGAATGCGGAAGTGTAGAAAGTGAAAGTTTAGGTTCAATGACCCAAGGTAGTGCAAACAGGGTGGTGCAATACAAGGCCGCAGCCAGAAATTTTCTTCGGGAGGGGGCCATCTGCCGTCACCGCAGGTGAGGTAACCTCAGCATTATTTAGAACTCCATTCTATCTAGTGTACTCTGCAAATATTTCGGGAGGGATCCGGACCCCCCAAACCCCCCGAACCCCCCGCCGTGTGTTGCTTTATGACCAGCCGTGCAGGGCTTTCTGTATAGAGGTATTCACATTCCGACATAGTGGTGGGAAATTGACCTGCGCCGGAAGGCTAAGGCATGGAAAAAATATAATGGTTCATAATCCCAGTCTAGGAAAGCCAAAGAAGCCCGAGGATGACTATGTGACGGGGCGAATAGTTGACGCTAGTAAATACAAGTAAGCAACCACTACTAGGGCACTCTTCTGTCCTGGGGTTGGGAAACTGGACCCGAAGGTGGAGGAACTCAATGAAGAGTCAACGGCATACAGATGCACCACTGCATTACAATTCCCCAGTACAGTCATCATGACTAAGGACATTCGATACTCTACATACTTGACTTCCTTTTAGGGAGTCCAAAGTCTAAGTAAGTGAGTATTAACAATTGCCGTGATGATCGCCACTTCGCATTCGAAGAAGGAAAATTGTACCTAATACTAATATTGGACTACAACCCTCGAGGAATGGTCAAAACTGCTGACAAGGACGTGACACTGACTTCAAGAAGAAGAACTATCAAAAATAAGCAAAAATAAAAAGTACTTACTTGTTAAAGCTTTCTTATCAAAATCGCCCATGAAGTACGAGTCTTGGAACACCAAATGCCTGATGTTAATATTGGAAAACAAATCCCGAGGAATGGTTATAACTACTGCCCAGGACGTGACACTGACTTCACCAGCCACAATATTTAACTAGTGTCTTGAAGAAGAAGAAGTATCAAAAATAAGCAAAAATGAAAAGTAGCCTACTTACTTGTTAAAGCGTCCTTATCAAAATCGCCCATGAAATACGAGTCTTTGAACACCAAGTGCGTGATGTTAATATTGGAAAACAAATCTCGAGGAATGGTTATTTGTTCTGATAAGGACGGAGTAACACTGGCGTCTACAGCCCAAGTAATGAGCAAAGGTTTCACTTGAGCCTTCCCATAGGCAAGCCATCCTTTGTTCTCTTCGGCAACTAGTCCTCCTTCAATATTTAGTCTTGTCGGTAGGAATTCGGCGTCCAGGTACCCGTGGAGAGTCCAATTTGTTAAGATATGTGTGGTTGGTTTCAGAAGACCATCCACGGACGGATTGGCTGGCGGCAGAGAGCTCAGATTTCCGATCAGTTGCCAGCCACTTTCTGTAGTACTAATGTTTGTCTGGAAACAGATACAATCAATAGCCTAGTATATATTTTAAGGAATGAAATCAGCCATTGGCATAGGTCGTTCTTATTTTATTAATAGTTAGGTGATTTTCCCTTCTGGGCTTATGTTGCTCATGTTGTCTCCTCAGGGTGTTCTGAAGGGGGGGGGGGGTGATCCTTTTGTCATTTCCAAGCAGGTGTTGTAGTATGTACGGATGCGGCAGAAGGGCTCTCGAGCCAGCGTAGACTGGGCAGGTCAGCAGGACACGTAAGTCTTGTTCACACTTGATATGGTACGGTCTTGCATTAGAGATGCCTCCAGAACCATTTCGTAGCGATAGTGTTAGTTCGCTGACGTCTGGCTTTAGCCCAATAAAGAGATGAAACTTATAGTGTTGCTGAGTCAGTTGAGCCTGTTCATGTGAGTATGGAATGGCTCATGGCAGTCTTACTTCTAGACTGTTCTTCCACAAGTTATGCCCAATGGCTTACAAAATAAATTCACAAAAATTAGAAAGAAATTGAACTTACGGATAGCGACATAACTCCATCGAAATCATTAATCATGACTTCACCCTGCACTCGCCAGCCAACTCGCAGATCATTTGAAAAAGCGTCACCGCTGACTTGGAATCCATTGTAGAAGATGTTGGGCTTTAGGCTAACAGAAGCTCGCATTCCAATGCCAATATCCTGAGAGTAGATATCTCCGGTCAATTTGAAGACATCGTCAGGTATAACTACTTGAGAACCGTATTCATGGACCAAAGACGTCGAAACAGAGTGGTAAGCGTTGACCATTCTATAGCTATCCACGACGAAGATTAAAATTTTTACATGTTTCAATGCTCTTACAAACATCGGATCAATTTCCCCTGTAAAATATTCAACTCTTCATCAATTCATATCCCAAAAAATTAATAAACAAATTTGGTCTCCCTAATGATATTGAGTAAAATGATCTTCAAGCGAAATATAACAAATTCACCTTTTACCAAGGAATTAATAGCTTGACTGAGTACAATAGAGTCAGTTGATCCCTTATTGTTGTAAATTAAACAACGGTAAATGTATATAATTGGGTGTTTCTCTTTTTATTTTAGATTTTCCTTTTTTAAGTATTTTAATTTCGTATTCTGTATATATACTGTTTGTGTTAAGTTCTTGTTAGTAGGAAAATTATCTATTAAATGTCAAATATAACATAAAGGTTACCTTTACAGATAGACTTTCTGGTTGAAATGTCAAATTGACATGTCTTATTCTTGCTTTCGTTATATCCGCTGCTAATTTGCTGCTGAAGTGTGTCCTCGCAGACTGTTTGAACATCGACATCTTCAGTGACTCCGTACACATCTGAAATAAGTCTATATACATAAAACAAAGTCGGGGTTTTTCTTAGTCCAGTTACAACTCAAGAACGGCTGGACCAATTTTAATTATCTCTGACCTGATGGATTTATCTACGCACTGAATAGTCCACTTGCTATTAAAATACCGGGAAAACAATAAGTTTTTATTCTTAAAAGAATAAGCAGGTGCTTACAAAAATTTTTTTAATGCATCCGATTGACCTCTTCAGTCACCTCTATAGATACCCGTGTTGAGCTACGGCACGTCTCCGATCGCATGGCGCGTAGAGACTCACACAAGTACAAGCACGCTACCACTTTGCCATCGAAGTCAATTAAAGTAAAGAAAAACATTCGTGTGACTGATCAAGAACTCATTAACGGCTGGATCAGGAGATTGGGGGGAGGGGGGGCTCTCTGAAATGAATGAATAGATGGATGGATGAAATAATGAAAGAATGAAAAGAATGATATGAATGAACGAATGAAGTAAATGAAGAGAATTAACGAATGAAATTAATTAAATGAAAATCGTATTTATATTAGGCGAGCTTTAGCCTACTCTAGGCTACTCTAACAGTTAACCTATTCTTGTTTACAAAGTCAACATACTACATTACATTTTTTCCTGCAAAATAAAAACAGCAAAATAAAAAGAGAAAAAATAAGGCACTCATTCATACACTCGCACACTTCACTCCACAGAAATTGATGGCAGACTGTCCTATAAATCTCCCTAAATTATTCTTTCACCTAGTTTCTTCTGGCAAGGAATTCCTAAGCCCAGGGGCGGATTTACCAGTAGGCAACGGAGGCAGGTGCCTATATCACGGAGTGTTCGCGCGCGCGTATTTTAAATTGTTTATTTGTGCATATTATGTAAAAAAAAAATTAAAATAATTATGTATACCTTAACATTTTTGTTAAGGATAAGAAAGTAGTTGATTATAAATATTAAAAAAAAAATAGTGGTTTTATTAGTGAACATCCCCCCCCCCCTCTATACACACAATAAATTATTAATGCTCGCGACAAGGGTAGTGCCTATATCCGCGCAAAAGCCAATTCCATCCCTGCCTAAGCCTACCTAATATAAGGAAATGTGAACCTCCTGTATTTTTCTTTAGAGACCATTTCACTAGCGTAAAAGCTAATGAAATCTCCCTTCGAGTCAAACATTTCCATTCAAACTCCCATAAAAGCGACAAATTCCAACTCACCTTGGTTGTAAATGGGGAAACGTAGCCTGCCATATTCATTTGCTATCCACGGACTATAGTCGTTGCCCTGGCCGAGACCACAAAATTCCTCACCCAGTCCAATAGGGAGTATAATGAACAGTTTTACAAAGGCACAAACGGCATACTTGCTGCTGAGTTGGACAGTTTTCTTCCTTTCCATTTCATGTTTAAAATCTGATTTTGAACATCTTCGGTGTCCTATTGACCTACAATGTGGATGTAAGCAGTTGACTTTACTGGGCGCTTTACCTAGTAAGCGCTCGGGGTTTTGTACCAGTGGGTTTCGGTAGACAAACCAAATTTTTTTAACGATTATTTGGAGTTTACTAATTCTAGTTATAGCGGTTATAATAACAAGTTTTGATAAAACACTAAGTTTTTGTTTGTTTATGGTTTTACTGAGGTCAAAAGATATCATATAAAGATATATATGGTCTATAGATGGTAACACGATGCTCGGGATAATCATGGGCCGTGTCCGGAGTCCCGCATTGTCCAGATTTTGCTCGATTACTTTTAGGCCGGTGACAGACTATCCTTTCTCACCGTCCCGCCGAAAGGGAGCGGTTAGAAGGGATGGCATGAATGAATATTGGAGTCTTCTAATGGGCGCGGTCACACTGTTCCGGCCGGTGTCACTGTGCCAACCGTATTCGACCGGTTGGTGCTGCGGCTGGGAGCCAGGGAAGGATGACCGGACGACGGGACAAATAAATGAACATAAACAATCAGTTGAGTGAGTCCAGTCACCCGGTCCGTCCGTACCGCGCGGTTGAAATGTTCGACACCGACAAGTTTATTTAATGTGTCCATTCGACTGATCGGATCAACAGTAAAATCAGTAATTTTTAATAGATGTGTGTGCGATCGCAGTGTGGCAGCGTCGTGTCATCCCGTCAGAACGCATCCCTCTCAGCCGCATCCGGCAAAAAGGGATAATATGTCATTGGCGTAACCTTCTGACATAACACAGTATATTGTCGTAGTCTAAGTTCCAACTTAATCATATTTGTTGTGCTGACAATTGTTCTCAATAGGAAAATAATGATTCAGCCAGGTATAACAGGTGATAATCTAAACCCTAATCATAGGCTAATATTCCATTAAAAGCTATTAATGGGGACCCCCCAATTAGATGAGGACATTTTATGATTTTTTTTGAAAGAGTCTACAGGAAAGTTGTACATTATTAATAAAGTTAGAAAATTACATACAGTACAATATAAAATAAATAAATACTTTTCGTTGTTCTATTACTAAACCAACCTAGCGGAGTTAGGGCTATAAACCCCTCTCTCACACTCAACTAGGAAGGCCCGGGACCGCCTGCTTTACATGCCCTCAGAATCATGGCCAGAAACCAACCACCTTTCGGGTGAAAGTCAGTGTCCGTACCACTACTCTACATGTCTTGACATACAGAATACAGTAACTTATTGTAAGTACGGTAAGTTTTCATTTATTGCTTTCCAATTTATACGTAGTATATGGAAAGCTTTGTGATGGTCGAAATTTTCGATTCCGAGATTTCAACGGATTTACACGTTTTGAGGTCCCGTCCCAGGAACCCAAAAAAGTGGTTTTTACGAAATGTCTGT
Source organism: Psococerastis gibbosa (assembly GCA_963971405.1). Taxonomy (NCBI): domain Eukaryota; kingdom Metazoa; phylum Arthropoda; class Insecta; order Psocodea; family Psocidae; genus Psococerastis; species Psococerastis gibbosa. The sequence continues at coordinate 39,029,062 of OZ020489.1, read as the reverse complement.
CTGTCTGTCTGTCTGTCTGTGCATCGATTTCGGGCAAACTACTAGGCCGATTTTGATGAAATTTAGCATGTAGGTTTACAAAAATCATACCTCGGGACGATTTGTTTTTATTTTGGGACAATTCAATTTGGGGGGATTTATTCTCAAAAAACTCCAAAAAAACATCTAAAAACATTATTTCTCAAAAACGGCTCCAACGATTTCTTCTAAATTCTCATATATTGTAGTCATTATTAATGTTGACAAAATGCGGGGGGTCGTTTGCCCCTTGATAGTTTGCTTTGGTGGTAAAAAAATAAATATAAGTAAACTTTAATGAAAAATGACAAATAAAATATTATTTTTCTGCGAAACCTTTCTATCGATGATTTCTACCTTCTGGCATATTTTAGGTGTTAAATTGAGTAACGAAACCGGATAGGTTGCTTTCCCTAAAAATATTTGGTTTTGCACAAAAAATTATTTTTTGAAAAAATGATAGAAAATTCGCGCTGAAATGCATTGCGTGCCCTGCCATTATTGCTGTGTGGTAATTAATGTGTTGGTCTGACCTATCTAGAATTTAGCTCACTTCGAGTGACGTCAGGTGGACAAATCCCCCCCCCCCCCAAGAGATATCGGAAATTTAACCACTGGAAAATTATTAACCATGAAATTACTCATATTCTCCATCTACTAATGTTGATAAATTGGAAAGCATGTTCGAGTAAACTCGGACCGGTTCTTTTAATTGTAGTAAATGAATTTGAATACAAGGTTATTATGTATTGTAAATGGATTGACTGTGATTTGTTGATACCTACCTGCATTATTTGCATTATTAGAAGATATCGTATTGCAGACAAAGGTCACGATAAGATAAGCTTGTATATGCAATATAGTAGAAAATGAACTTGAACTCTAAATCGTACAAGTTATTGTGCCAAATAATTCTCACGTTTATGCGTACTTTAATCGTGTAGAACAATAAATTTCTACCTCTGTTACCTCAAAATTAGGCCATTGGTACAAGTGTAATGCTAGTAGCATGATTGCTACTGTCAGAAATTTAGTAAAAGAGAAAGGAATTGAAGCGTCTAGAAGCGAAGGGGTGCAAGTGACATTTTTTGAGTTTTGGACTTAAGTGTACCAAGCTGCTACTCTAGCTGTTTTTATCCTATAAACCCTCAGGAGCATCAGTATCTGTCATTTTGGCAATGCTAGAAGTCATAGAAAAGGGCTCTACCTATATATTTTCATTTGAGTTACAAACTTTTGCCTCAATTATCTCGAATGTTTATTTTTGTCACTAGCGCCCTTTGGCCTCTAAACGCTTCAATTGTAATTCTTGTGTTGTACAATATTTTCGTTTAAGATACATTTCACAGGACCTATCATCTCTTGTAGATTTACAAAAAATGTTAGATCCCTTAAATCCCTTCAATTTGGTACCGTTTTTGAACATCCTTTGGTGTCCATTATTTTGTACAAAGGAAGTTTAATAAATAATGTGGCCGAATGCCGATCGGTGTTTGTGTTTTATCTTAGAAGCAGGGTACCAGTCCACGTAGGGATCATAGGGAGTAGTAGTAGTATGGTTTGACAGTCCTAGGCCACGGTGTGGGCCCATAGGACTCCAGTGGACCTCCTGATTATAGTGGATTCCGAACCACTTGGGAAACACAGTGAAGTCACACGATTAGTTCGGAGGTGACCAGGACAAGTCCTACCATGTTTCCCTACCGGCACTGTGCACACGACCAATTTATCTGCAGCTTTGAACCTGCTCTGGTCCGCTGGATTCAACTTGGTATGGCGGCCGGCATCATAGGGAGTAAAGGCAACGAAATAGCTGACACCTGGCAAAGAACCGTTACGATTGAACCCATGTACATGCCTTCCTATTTATGAATTGTTATAGGGCCTAAGTGCAAAGATAATATAAATAGGCTAGGGTTGTCGAAGGGTGAAATTTCGGATGCCTCGACTTTTCCCATCCCAAAGCAATGAATTGATCGCTGAGACGATTGCATATTCTAGACATAATAATATATTACCTACAACACAGTAATAATAGCAGTGTATTGGAGTGTGAATTTTCCATAATTACTTCAATACAATACAATACAATATATATTTCCTTTGAATTATACAATACAGGTAAAGTATAAGATAAAATCGTCAGTGTCGTCAAAATCAGGTAGTTCTGTCATGGTCATTGTGCAAGTGCCTCAGTGACAGTGTAGAAAACTTTCTCTAAGAGATGGTTTCTAAGCATTTTAGGGAAGTTAGAAGCATTTCTCGCCACTCTCAGTTCAATCGGGAGTTTTCTAAGGTGGGCGAAACCTTGTAGTATAGGATCCAGTCGCTCACACTTGGCTGTGCGTGGCGCTGGCCTTACAAGGTCTCCCCGTTGCCTCGTGTTGTAGGTGTGATTGTCTCCGTTTTGTTTAAATGTCCCCCACACCTCAGGCTTTAAGATATGTAAGATGCACCTAAATATGTATAGACTTGGGGCTTAAAAAATGACTTTTTGCACAAAACCAAATCTTTGCTTGGGAAAGCAACCTGTTCGATTTTATTACTTTATTTAACACCTAAAACATAACTGAAGGTAGAAAGCACCGATAGAGAAGTTCCACAGAAAAAAAATCATTTTTTCGTCATTTTTCATGAAAATTGAGGATTTTTTATTTTTTTCATCCCCAGAAGCAAACTGTCTAGAGTCAAGCGGCCCATTGCGTGTTGTTTACATCGACAACAACTACAATATATGCGAGTTTTAAAGACATCGTTGGAGTTGTTTTTGAGAAATATTTTTTGTTAGCCGTTTTTTATTGTTTTTGAGGGTAACCCCCCCCCCCCCCTCCCAAACTGAGTTAGCCCAAAATAAAATAAAAATGATTCTGAGGAATGATTTCTGTAAACTACATGCTAAATTTTACCCAAATCCATCGGGTAGTCTGCCCACAAATCGCCAAACAGACAGACAGACCGACAAACCCACAGATAGGATGAGAGACATTTAGTCTTTTGGGTTTCTGGGACCTCAAAACTTGTAAACCCTCTCAAAATCGAAAATTTCGACCATTACAAAGCTTTCCTTAGGCGCCCATTCCACCGACCGGCTAGGGCTATTTAAAAAAACGGTAACGTGGTAGCAGACAACCAAGACTTAGGTGGCGTTTCCACCGACCTCGCATTGCAGAATGCAAATGACATTGACGGAAATTAGAATTTTTCTTTTTATAGAAAGCTATTAAAATGTTTGTACTTAACATATCCCATGACGCCATTTTTTAATTTTAGTTTGTTTGTTTGTGATTTTACTGTATGATCATTGATCAATTTTAACTATGGCATAGAGGAAAATAAACATTTCCGTCAATTCTGCAATGCGAGGTCGGTGGAAACCCCGCCTAAGTCTTGAATGTCTGCTACCATGTCACCGTTTTTGTAAATAGCCCTAGCCGGTCGGTGCAATGGGCGCCTAACTAGGAAAGCAATAAAAGCTCTCGAAGGTACCTACATTAATACGGTAATAGACATAATTTCCTTGTTCCTTCAAAGGCATGAGTTGTGTTTAACTTTGGAATTCACCAGACCATTTTTATTTTAGCCTTCTCGGTGGGAAACCTTTTTTTTACACAATTTTTTTAATGTGATTTATATATTATGTACATACCGTTTATTTTTCATATTCATCCCAACTCGCATGCTTACTTCTTTTTATGAATTAAAATCTAAAGTACAATATCAGCAGCAAGAGCAACAAGATTTCAAAGCAAACAGTTATTAAATTTTTGAATGGTTGTTGCAAGGAAATTACGCAATAATGAAGGTTTGATCCATAACAATAAAGCATAATAATAAAGTGACTATTCCACTTGTCAATATTCCGTCATTTGCGTATCAATAATTGATGAGATTTTTGTTTTTATATGGCGGGGTTTCCACATACGTCAATCGTCAATGAGAAATATGGTTTTGACGTGGTAGCAGAATTTTTAGTATGTCTTTAATGTCTGCCAAACCTTCAATTGCATATTTCTCATTGACGATTGACGTATGTGGAAACCCCGCCTATGGGGTAAAATAAAATTCTCATCAATTATTGAAGCAAAAATGACGGATTACTGACAAGTGGAATAGCCGTCTAACGAATAGAATATTTACAGTAAATTGGTGAAAATACATAATTATATAGTAATGATTGAGCCCTAACTAAAAATGGTTATTACAACGTGTAGTTAGCCAATTTTATTTTCACTGGCCTTTCTCCCATAAACAATCAATTTAGTTTCAAATTGGTTGATATGGAAAATCGGTATTTTTGGGAACAAATTTTTATATATTCACAATGTACTGTACTTCTTAAAAACGGTCAACTTACCTGAAAAATAAATAGTTAACAATTGCTGAAGAAAAGCACTGGTTCGGTTCGTGCAGCCGAGATTAAAGAGATTAAAGATAAAAGTCGCAGATGTAGTAAATTCACATCATCAACGGTTTTATCAATCTGAAACAAGATAACGGTTATTGTACCATACAGTACATTATGTATTGTAATTACGCAATAGATAGCCAAAGAATACCAATTACAGTTGTAAATCAAGTGTGACCTGCGCGACTCGTACGCGAACCAGTGGTGGACACATAGGGGGTCACGGGGGGTCATGACTCCCCCTCCCAAAATTTTAAAAAGGCAACTTAACTTTTTTTAAACATGAAATATGAAAAGTGTAATTGTAATGCATCTTTAAATTGTTTAGTTTCGATCTGTTTGTATACCAACTAGTATTGTTCCGAGAAGCTAAAATAAATTAGTTACTTAAATCAAATACCATATTGTTTTTATTTTCAATTTGTACCTGAAGAATTTTGCCAACCGCCTTACAAAGTTGAATCCACGAGAACAGAGCGTGTTCCAAACTGCGGCAAACACAGCGTTGGCAGGGGAACATGTTGGGACACTGAGACACGCACTGAGACTATACCAGTCAGTCTACGTGCGTGGTGAGTTAGGTCTATAATCATGGCATGTAAAAGCTAAACATTGCTGCTATGAAAATGCGTAAAGTTTCACTGTTTTAGGTATATTATTGCAAAACATCTCCCCCGGGGTAGACACCTGACTCCCGAACCCTTGGGCTCTTACGCATAGGTTTAATTTAAAATTTGCGTCTATGAGAACGGTGTTCCACTTTAAGGAAATGAGGGGGGGGGGTGCCAAATTATACACCGCCCCCCTCGAAAACCTATCGTTCTATCGTTACGCCACTGCTGGACACCTGGTGGAAAACCACTACACTAAGTTTCTTCCCGATATACATGATAGTGGCGCTGATTATCGTCACTTTTCTTTGTCAATCAGAACTTCAAAGTTGTCCCATAAGAAGTTTCACTTCGTAAGGTTTTTCCACCGATTTTTCCCACCTCCATTAATTATTGTAAGTTCAAGAAGGTATAAACTTACATATTTAACCAAGGGGTAGGTATGTTTCAGGTGCAGGCAGTGCGACTACTTGCCCGTTATTCTTGCCGGCGATGCCGATGCGCTGGAGTCTTCGTTCATAAAAAGGGTTTCTAAAGAACCCGACAAGCTACGGACTAAGTGAGAAACAGTAGGTGTGGGAGGCTTCCGTTTTATTGTCGTTCCACGTTTTTGCTGTACCTGAAAATGGAGAGTGAATTGATTATGGGTTTCAGCAGAATTTGGTACCCTTACAATTGAGTTCTTTAACCCGTTCGGTTGATGGTTATATCAAAGAAAACGCTGGAATAAAAGGCTACTGGTTAGAGTCGGAATTGACTTGGGTTTTGTAATTGGTTAAGGCGCCGACAGACGGTGACGTGGTAGCAGGCATTCAAGACTTAGGTGGCGTTTCCACCGACCTCGCATTGCAGAATGCAAATGACATTGACGGAAATTAGAATTTTTCTTTTTATAGAAATCTATTAAAATGTTTGTACTTAACATATCCCATGACGCCAATTTTTAATTTTAGTTTGTTTGTTTGTGATTTTACTCTATGATCATTGATCAATTTTAACTATGGCATAGAGTAAAACAAACATTTCCGTCAATGTCATTTGCATTCAGCAATGCCAGGTCGGTGGATACCCCGCCTAAGTCTTGAATGTCTGCTACCACGTCACCGTTTTTGTATTTAGCCCTAGCCGGTCGGTGGAATCCCCGCCTAAGTCATGTTTTCCACCTATTATTCTGCGCCAATGGTAAGCTTGTCAAAGTTTGCCCATTATCGCTTGTAGGTAGCCGGTGTAGGCCGACGAAGTATACCGATTTGCCAATGGTCTAAAATTCTTACCGAAACAATATAAATCATGTCCGAAATGGGGTCGTTGGCATGGGACAAGGGTGTCCAATGAGTCTAGATTCATAAAAACTACATTCAGGTAATTATTATTATTATTATCGGAATTTTTTAGACTCGTTCCCAGCATATATAGCATATCGAGATAACACCTGTTACTTTCAATGGTAAGCATGTCCATTAGCACGTGTACTCGGTGTGGGTTGACATCAATGAGTCATCCAGTTTACCTATGGCTAGAAATGCACTGAGAAACAGTACCAATAATTTCCAAAAACCGACCGGGTCGTTTGCAGGCCTGGTTCAATGGACCACACTACATGCAGGTCTACGCCCATAAAATCAATAATATTTATACAATATAGAGTTGGAATTGGAAATTGTTTTGACAAGTAGAGCAAGCCAAAGCCCAGTATGGGCTGCAGAGCCGCTTAAAAGGGAGAAGAAGAAGTAGTTGAAGAAGAAGAAGAAGTAGTAGTAGAGGAAGATGAAGAAGATGAAAAAGAAAAAGTAGCAAAGAAAGAAGAAGAAAAATAAGACGAAGAAGAAGAAGTAGTAGAGGAAGATGAAGAAGAAGAAAAAGAAAAAGTAGCAAAGAAAGAAGAAGAAAAATAAGACGAAGAAGAAGAAGAAGTAGTAGAGGAAGATGAAGAAGAAGAAAAAGAAAAAGTAGCAAAGAAAGAAGAAGAAAAATAAGACGAAGAATAAGAAGAAGTAGTAGAGAAAGATGAAGAAGAAGAAAATGAAGAAGTAGTAGAAGAAGAAGAAATAGTAGTAATAGAATAATAAGAAGAACAACAAGAACAATAACAATAACGAAAATTTGATGATGGCAAGAAGAAGTCTAGGTGAGACAGACAGTATTAAAAAAATATTAGCCAACTGTCCCTAAAATAGCCCTTAAAAATGTAGAGGATAGGAAATGAAGGTTGAAAACAGGTCCATATTTGCCGCGCTGAGAGAATTTTTTATTACAGTCTTCCCACACCCAGTGCCTATCTGTTCGTCATAGCAATTAAATATGCTTCAATTATTGAAGTCTTGACCGAATGAATACATTTGAAAATTTTAGTCTGATATTACTCTAGAGCTTTCTCTGTAATTTTAATTTTTAATTGATTTGTGAACTATATTGGATACTAGTGGACCCGTAACTTTGTACCGCCTTACATTTCTTTTTCCTTGTTCCCTCTGTTTTAAATTGCTATTTTTTAAGAGAATTTAATACTTGTTATTTTTTTATTTAATAACTAAGCAAGTTATTAAAGATTTAGCTCATTTAAGTTGTAGAAGACTACTTCATGCATCATATAATAAGGTATTTTTAATTTTCGAAATTGTAGGAAGGTATAGCCCAGGGTAGATAATTTTTTTAGGACATTAAATTAAAGTAGAATGAAACCCATTGAATATGGAAGATAATATGACAGACATTAAAGGAAAAATAAAATACGGGCGATCTGAGTTCGGAAAGCAGGTGGGGGTGGTTTTTAAGGGTGAAATAAGGTACATCTTCATTTCCGACAAAACTACAAGTCCTATGGGAAAACATCAAATAGCAAAAAGGTAGGTAATAAGAAGATCTACAACTTTAGTAATAGATAAGTTAATTATATAATAGTCTCCTTAGGCGGGGTTTCCACATACGTCAATGGTCAATGAGAAATGTGAAATTGACGTTTTAGCAGACATTATAAAGAAATACTAAACATTCTGCTACCACGTATGTTTACTTCTGCACCAAGGTAGATGAAGCTCTTTACATGGCTTTCGAGAATGTAAAGAGCTTCATCTACCTTGTTGCAGAAGTAAACAATCACAACAAAACTAGCGCAGAGATAGACAGAAGAATAACATCAGCCAATAGAGCATATTTTGCCAACCTAAAATTGCTCAAGTCAAGACTTATCTCTAGAGCCACAAAACTACGAATATACAAAACCCTTATAAGACCAGTTGCAACATACGGATCGGAAACCTGGAATCTCACTGTAAACGATGCCAACAAACTACGTGTACTCGAAAGAAAGATAATAAGGAGGATATATGGACCCCTTTACGAGTACGGAGAATGGCGTATAAGAAACAACGCTGAAATCGACGCCGCTCTCAACGGAGAAGACATAGTAAGGTTCATTAAAGCACAACGATTAAGGTGGCTGGGACACGTTGTAAGGATGTCTGAAGAACGCATGCCACGAAAAATGTACAAAGCAAGCATGACGGGAAGACGACTGCCAGGACGGCCAAGAAACCGCTGGAAGGACGAGTTAGAGAATGACCTTCGCGAGTTGGGAGTCTCCAGATGGTGGAGCGTTGTGCGAAACCGAGAAGAATGGAGGAGTGTTGTCGAGCAGGCCAAAGCCCACCAAGGGCTGTAGAGCCGGAAGAAGAAGAAGAAGATTGACGTATGTGGAAACCCCGCCTTAAAACAAAAATCTTGTCAATTTTTAATGCACAAAGAAAGAAAAACTGACAAGTGGAATAGCCGTTTTTTGTGTGTACTTCTAAGTGTTTCTGCTCCAGTTACCTCTTAGGCACCCATTCCACCGACCGGCTAGGGCTATTTACAAAAACGGTGACGTGGTAGCAGACATTCAAGACATTGGTGGCATTTCCTCCGATCTCGCTTTGCAGAATGCAAATCAAATGACATTGACGGAAATGTTTGTTTTTCTCTATGCCATAGTTAAAATTGATCAATGATCATACAGTAAAATCACAAACAAACAAACTAAAATTAAAAAATGGCGTCATTGGATATGTTAATTACAAACATTTTAATAGACTTCTATAAAAAGAAAAATTCTAATTTCCGTCAATGTCATTTGCATTCTGCAATGCGAGATCGGTGGAAACGCCACCTAAGTCTTGAATGTCTGCTACCACGTCACCGTTTTTGTAAATAGCCCTATCCGGTCGGTGGAATGGGCGCCTTAAAGGTCGACGCTATACTATAATTTCTCGCAGAGATCTTAGCCTTAACGCCATCAACTTCAGGTTAATTAGATACAGCAACTGAAATTAATTGAATTTACAACACTATAGTACCTGCATAGTTCAGTTTGCATATAGTTCAATTTGCAGCATCACAGTGTTTCATTTTGGAATTCCTGACTTCCTGACGTAGCAATGAGCGACATTGTTGAGAACCCAATGCCATGAACAGTGGTCTCATTCATCAAGTACATGTTAGATAACAAGGCCGTGCCCAGGTTCTGATTTCGGGGGGGGGGGGGAGATTTATTTGTGGGGGGGGGGCCGGACTCCATGGACCACCCCACTGGGCACGGCAGATAATATCAGAAAACAATCAGAACGGGCAAACTGTTGCTTGTCCAAATTAATGACAAATGGAGCCCATATAATTTTTTGCGGAAAATAGAGTCCGCAGACTACCAGATCGGGAACTTCCCATAAAGTACTATTTTGAATTTCGAATTAAAAAGACATACTTGAATAATGAAAGCATCGATTCCCAGGGAACACCTCCACATGTTGTCTTTTGAATTTTTAATTAAATAAATTTGCAATTGCTGTATTGCCTACCTGCAGCCATGTGGCCTTGGCTGAATAGTTTCTGCACCATTCATGGACGTCGTGCTGTCTACTATCCATTTCTATGCTATCAAGACGCCTGCTGGAGCCTCTACCTCTTGGGTGATACCTCTCCAAGCATCCAGGAAACCTCTCTACAAGTTCTCGTTTGAATTTTTCCTGCAACATTTACGAGTTGCGGTTAGTTACCAGTTTTTAGGTACCTACCGTATATATCCGCATTGCTATTAATCACAAGTTATACGTCCATTTGAAACCTGGTCAAGGGAAAAATGCAGTATATTCTATAGTACCTTTTTTAAAATTTAGAAGCATACATGAAAATGGCGATTTGTCACAAAAACATAATGTTTGAGTTGGTGATATCACTAGAACCGAAGATGGCTGAAGATGTACAAAGCCAGCATGACAGGAAGACGACTGGCGGGAAGTCCTCGAAAACGCTGGAAAGATGAGTTGGAAACTGACCTTCATCAGTTGGCAGTCCAGAGATGGTGGAGCGTTGTACAAAACCGAAATGACTGGAGGAGTGTTGTCGAGCAGGCCGAAGCTCTTCAAGGGCTGTTGAAGAAGAAGACTAGAACCGTCACATTGGGATTATCAAAAAATATAAATTAAAATATTATATCCCGTAATATAGAAGCATTTAGATTTTAGAATTTTTTTGTCTCTCCTGCATTTACAGTTTCAAGTGACAAATCGCCTTTTGCATACATGGGATTTCGGGGTTGAAAGTCGATTCCTGGATAGGTTATTATTGTTATGGGTAATTAAGCGACACCACACAGCAATTCATTGGCGTAAATTCCCAAAATTTCTGGGGGGGGGGTGGCTTTAGGACCCCAAGACTTTGATCCTCCGGAGATAAAAAATGAGGTCTTACGCATATTATATCCTGGAGAAAGGGGAGCCCGGGGGTCTCCCCGGAGAAAAAAATTGATAAATGGACCCAAATTAGTGAGGTTTTTACGAATATTCTACGCTGGAGAAAGGGGGGCCCGGGGGTCTCCCTCCGAGAAAAGAAATTGTTGAATAGGCCCAAATTAGGGAGGTTTTACGCATTTTGCAAGCAGTACAGTTGAGATTTTACAGACGAGTAAACCTACCACTGAGGGGGCCCGGGGGTCTCCCCCGAAGAAAATATTTGAAAAAAATAGGTCTGAAATATTGGGGTTTTAATCATCATTTTGAGTAATATATATTTGTGAATGTACTTGGTCAATATGTTGATTTTTTAATGATGCCTTTCATATGAAATAAGCATACCTAGAATTAATTTCCCTTTCGTTATTGTGGATACTATGCCTTTCGCCTCCATAACGTCTTTGTCACCAGAAATACTGGGGGGGGGGGTGCTACGGGTGCTTCTGGGGGGAGGGCTTAGCCCAGGACCCCCCTATTTACGCGAATGTTTGCAAGCAGTACATGGACAATTGAGATATTATAACGACAAAAAAAACCGACCATTGAGGGGGGCCCGGGGGTCTCCCCCGGAGAAAAATTTGTAATAAATAGCTCTGAAGTATTGGGGTTTGTAGCATGTTGAGTAATATATTTTCTGTGAAAGTACTTGGTCAATATGTTGATTTTTTTCATGTAAAATAAGCAAACTGAGAATTAATTTCCCTTTCATTATTGTGGATACTATATGCCTTTAGCCTCCAAAACTTTTTGTCACCAGAAATCCTGGGGGAGGGGGCTACGGGTGGAACTTGGGGGAGCTAAGCCCCCCCCCCCCCCCAGGACCCCCTATTTACGCCAATGCCGCAATTGCTTGTGACAAACTAAAAAAACGATTGATTATATTTTTAGTCAGTAAATCCGGTTTTACTGGTCAACATACATAGCTGCATAATACGACACACTACAATCAGGGTAATGACGAAGCATTTGTATTATATTACATATTCAATATATATATATAATAAATAATAATATATATAATCTTTTTATTCCTCATGTATCTACCCAACATACAGGAAACCTATAAACCTTGCATTACCGGTCAACATATAAAACATGGTAATAGAAAAACATTTTTGCGTACAATACGACCGTATGTAATTTTTTTTGCAATATTGTGTTGTGCTGAGTGGAAATTAAATAAATGAGATTGCATGGTAAATCCATACGGTCGCAGTGCGCTGTTATGAAATAATCTCATAAATTGTTTTTTGAAGTAATGGAATTTTAAAGCATAACCATGTACAAAGGATCCTGGAAAAGCTGGAAAACGTTCCCACTGGGCGTCTCACTTCAAATCAGCTAGTCCTAACCATCCAACTGAAAGCTCAGCTCAATCGTTAGGACTTTCGCATACATGAATAATTATTAGGGGCCCAAAATATAAGGGACACCATCTATTAGAAAGGGCTGGTCAGCACTCAATTTCGGTCGGAATATCTTTACGATTTTGATTTTGACGGTATATATATACGAGTATTTGCATTTGATGTTTATTCTTGAGAAGAAGACTACTATTGATGGTATCTTCGTTCCTCCAGGAAGTGAGTACTCAGGGAGTTCCTGACGCAACATTCACATCTCCGCCAACTGCAGCAATTGGTCTCCGTCCAGTTTAGTTCAGTTTAGTATGGGTGAAAAGTAGACTAAATCGTTAGCAGAAATTAAATTGGCTCCGGCTCCGGCGTTTAAAGAGTATATTGATTTTTATTTTTATTTTGACTGTGTAAATATACGAGTATGTGCATTTGATGTTTATTCCCGAGAAGAAGACTACCAATCACGATATCTTCGTTCCTCCAGGCAGTAAGTACTCAGGGAGTTCCTGACGCAACATTCACATCTCCGCCAACTGCAGCAATTGGTCTCCGTCCAGTTTAGTTCAGTTTAGTATGGGTGAAAAGTAGGCTAAATCGTTAGCGGAAATAAAATTGGCTCCGGCTCCGGCGTTTAAAGAGTATAGGTTAAGCAGAACAATACTTACGTTGTATATAGAGTAGATAAAAGGGTTGCAGCAGGAGTTACTCATTGCCAGCCAGTCAAAACAGAACCAAATTATGTTGATGTACCTATACGAGTTAATTGACGGAAATATGTTCTGTAGAACATTGTATGTTTGCAGAGGCAGCCAGCAGATTGCAAACATGAGTACTACCATCACCAACATTTTTATTACCTGAAACCAAAGATAATAAAATAGAATAGATGGCGCCAAATTACATAAGTTATGTATGGGCGATAGCGGTGAAAGGGAAATGTGAGAGGAAATGGCAAAAGGGTGGCAAAGGTTTACAAAAGAAATGTGACCGAGTTTTTTTTTTGGGTTCGAACAAAACAAAAATAGTGACAAATGAAAAAAAGAACAATCCAGCAGGCATAGCTGACAACAGAATTTGTTTGTTCTGCACACATGACGATTTTATAAGGGTGAGATGGAATACGATTGATTAAGATTAATTAATGAAGTGACTTCGGTGGCAAGGTGGTAACGTGCTTGTACTTGTGCGAGTATCTACACACCTTGTCGTAACTCGACACAAGTACCTATCAGGTGGCTTAGTGAGGCGATTGAAGAGGTGAATCGGATACATTCATTAAATTGTTTGTATGCGATTTAACCTTTTTATAAAGACCTATAAAGACTAATTACTTATTTAGTTATTTATGACCGAAATATAAAATCTTGTAATGCTGGAATGGTTACTGCGATAACTGATCGTATTGGGGATCTCAGGCAATCTTAATAGCTTTATTTTGACTGCATTCAGCTTATGGCGAGAACCTTTTTAGTTTTCTACATTTCTTGGAAAAGGTGCATAGAAAAAAAGTTGCCCCCCCCCCTCCCCCAGCTGAAGCTGAAATGACGCTACTGGGTATGAGTGAACCTGTATATACTTTCCCATTTATCTGCTATATTTACTTCGATAGTACCCCCTTCAGGGTGTTAAGAGACTCTCAATTGATTTATACCACAATTTCTGCGTTTGTACGATTATTTTCATTGGTACGGGTTGAGATATGGGCCTTACATTGCTCCTTGCTATGATATGAATGAGGGGACCTCCTGATTATAGTGTATTCCGAACCACTTGGTTTCAGCATCTAACATGGATAATTATTTCTAATTAGACAGAGGTGAAAAGGTTTTTTTCTAATTTATCCGAGCTTTTGACACGGGTCCATATGAAAACGGTTTACGTCAAGCGTTATCTTGGATGTCAGGCAGGTACGCGACACATCAAAGAAACCCGGAAATTTTACAAATTGGTTGAAAACAAGAGCGCGACTGGTTTAAATTTCTTTTGAAACCATCCCTTGCATGTGCCCTGTACATACATTATTCATTTATTCCAATGTCTTTTTTCTTAACAAATTTCTGAAGACGGGGAAGCCCTGAGGTTTCTTAAATGTGGAAGAAGTTTTTCGTTTCGAAGAATGAAATATTACTTTTTAAAGATAAATTTTAAAAATACATGTCAAAAATGGAGCATTCATTTGACACTTGGTAAAGGGTATGTTCTTGAATCAAAATGCAGGGCAACATTTCTTCCCATGTTTTATAATTAATGGACTTAATGAATGGATCCAATTGATCTCTTCAGTAATCTCACTAGATAACTTAATACTTGAGTTGCGACACGTCTCCGGTCGCATGGTGTATAGAAACTCGCACAAGTAACCACAAGTAACCTACCTACCAAGCACCTTGCCTCGGATGTCGGAAGTCGTTTAATTTCGTTAATAAAATACAAAATTTATTATGCTATAAAAGTTAAGACATTGACTACTAGGCGGTACGGTGCCGGTAGGGAAACATGGTAGGACTTGTCCTGGTCACCTCCGAACTAATCGTGTGACTTCACTGTGTTTCCCAAGTGGTTCGGAATCTACTATAATCAGGAGGTCCACTGCCCTATGGGCTGGCATAGGACAGTCAAGTCGGGGTCGCTCTATGGGCCCAAATATGAGGCCTAAGTCGTTATTAACCCGACGAACACTACTACTACTACTAGGCGGTACGAAGTTTGCCAGCCCCACTAATCTTACTGCCGTTCCCCCAAATTAAAAATAACAAATTATCATTAGAAAATAGCTCAAGTCCTTTGAGTTACATGGTAAAGAACAGAAAAAAATACACACACAAAATGTTGTGAATGTCAAATTTTGTTCAAATACACAGTACAACCTGAAATATATAAAAATAAAAAAAATGGCAAAGTGGCAGGAAAAATTAAGAAAATTATAGTTTTTATTAATTATTTATTTTATTAATAAAAAGGTTAAGTCATATAAAAACAATTTAATGAATGTGTCCGATTAACCTCTTCAATCGCCTCACTAAGTCACCTAATAGGTACTTGTGTTGAGTTACGACACGTCCCCGACCGCAAGTTGTGTAGATACTCGCACAAGTTCAAGCACGCTACCGTTTTGCCATCGAAGTTAAAGTTAGGCAGGTATTAAACCATGGCCGTGCCCAGGGGGTGGTTCATGGGGTCCGCGGCGGACCCCCCCCCCCCGAAATAAATTTTTGTATGCCTGTATGGTTTGAAGAATTTATCCATTAATTCATTAATAAATTACGTAGACATTTTTCTGGACCCCCCCCTCCAAAATCAAAACCTGGACACGGCCTTGTAGTAAACCTAAAGTTCTTAAGAACATTTAAGAAAGCCATAACACCAAATGCATTTATTTTTGGTGAGAGATTGACTGAAAGGAGGAAATCGGAGGAAAACACGGATTTAACCGAAAGGCGCTTTTGAGAGGAATACAAAATGATCGAACGGGATTATCCAACCGTACCTAATCTCCAGCTCTATGCCTTAATTCTCGCGGAATCCTTTCACTATTTTGCCCACATTATTTCTTTTCCTATGTTTTTGATAACAGTTTTAGGGTGTAGCATGGTTGGCGCCTTGTAGATTTAGTCCTATCATAACTATACAGTATTATTATTATTATTTCCTAATTATTGTCATGGTGGGGCCACTTCGAAAGTAGGCAGCCAAATGCCTTGATAAAGCGGGTAAAACATATCGAAGCTGAGGGTAGAAGAAGACGATGACGGCCTAGGCTAACAGTAGAAGCGAACGTCCGCCAAGACCACACTCACCTCAGGATTGTAGGAGCAACTGCAGTCGAAGCACAGAATGCCAAGAAGTGGAAGGGAACCTGCCGCATCGCTGACCCCACCCAGAGAGAAGTAGATCCACCATATTATTCGTCGAATGAAGGCAGCCAAATGCCCTGATAAAGCGGGTATAACATATCGAAGCTGAGGGTAGAAGAAGACGATGACGGCCTGGGCTAACAGTAGAAGCGAAAGTCCGCCGAGACCTTAGGATTCTAGGAGCAACTGCAGCCGAAGCACTGAATCGCAAGGAGTGGAAGGGAATCTGCCGTATCGCTGATCCCACCCAGGGATAATAGCGAGGAAAAAAGAAGATCACCATAATATTAGTCGAATGAAGGCAGCCAAATGCCCTGATAAAGCGGGTAAAACATATCGAAGCTAAGGGAAGAAGAACACGAGGACAGCGTAGGCTAACAGTAGAAGCGAAAGTCCGCCAAGACCTTTGGATTGTAGGAGCAACTGCAGCCCAATCACAGAATCGCAAGGAGTGGAAGGGAATCTGCCGTATCGCTGAAGCCACCTAGGGGTAAAGGCGAGGAAAAGAAAAAGAAAAGATGTCAGCTGATTGGCCAGTATGTCTCGTCTGTGGCAATGGCGCGTCAGTGGCGCTTATTCCACCGACGTCAATAGTTCACTACTGACGTGTTTGACGTGGTAGCAGACATTAAAGACAGTGTAAATATGTCTGCTACCACGTCATTATCTGCAATATTTTCACTATTGACGTCTGTGGAATAAGCGCCCTATGTGTAGTTTGTCCAGGAAGGACGGTCTATTTTGTTAATCATTTCATACCTAACTGATTGATATTTTTATGTTGACCTAAACTGAGTCCTATCTCGAGTTCATGCCATCTCGGCTGGTGTGCCGCATGGTAGTATATTGGGTCCAATACTTTTCATAATTGTTATAAACAATGTCTCTACATTAAAACTACATTAACACAGTGGAGTGATATAGAATTAAAATAATCTGACCAAATTGGAGGCCATAATGTTTTCTAAAAAAACAAGCGAGAGATTCAATTCACGACTTTAGGTATACTACCTTAAATAATAAATATATCTCGTGGTGTAAACAGGTTAAATATTTGGGCATCATCTTAGACGGAAGACTAAACTTTAGAACCGCATCCAAGCGACATGTCTCAAAGTTAAGGGTGGGTTCTACAAAATTAATTCATTATTTAGAGGCGGGTCGCAATTATCCATCTATAACGGCACACTGTACAAAATGCTCTTACGACCTGTTTTAATAAATAAATAATGACTTTTTGTTATATTACTAAGCCAACCGAGCAGAGTTAGGGCTATAAAGCCCTCTCTTACGCTCAACTAGGAAAGCCCGGGACCGCCTGCTTTACATGCCCTCCGAAGCATTGCCTGAAAATGTAGCAAGTGTGGCACTCGAACCAACAACCTTTCTAATCAAAGTCAGAGTCAGTTCCACGATACTCTCCATGTCCTGACTGTTTTAATCTATGGGTCCCAAATCTGGACTAGCAGGTATGGCAATGTTGTCCACAAACAATGACAAGCAGTGCCGCGCTATTTTTTTTCTAATAAAGATACAATAGTACGTTATATACTAATGATATACGTTAATTATAAGTTAATACATAAAAGTTCTTAAATATAGAAACCCGTAAAAGTTTTATGCTTAGATAAACCTGGTATGATAAAGCCCTAAAATCCCCCTCGGAACTTATTAAAAGTCTGGGAAATTACCCGCCGGAGCTCAGAGGCTCCGTATTCTTCATAAAGAATTTATCTGCATACCCGATGAAGATTAACCCATGCCAATATTAGATTTATTTCCATCCTCAAACACACTGTATTTTTATTTGTAATGCCAACAGACAAGTAAATGTAAAATTTTGACTACGGTACCTACATATTTTTAACAATATATAATAGTTCTAAATATAATTGTATAGTATTTAATTTTATAGTTTAAATATTTTATAAGTAATTTAAGTTTGGAGTTATAATAAAATTTATATTATTTATAATACCAATAAAATTAAACATAATAAAAAAATTGATATTAATAAAATAAAGATATAACCTTGTTAAAAATATGCCAACAGACAAGGCAGACAGAGTACTTCTCTTCAGATAAGGCCCTACAGGCGAAGGAAACACACTTTGCTGCAGATTAGACGCTTCCACCTACGTCAATAGTGCATAGTAAATGTGGTATTGACGTGGTGGCAGACATTAAAGACAGTCTACAAATGTCTGCTACCACGTCAATACCACATTTACTATGTACTATTGACGTAGGTGGAATATGCGCCTAAGGCTCTACAAGCGCGGTGACTTCACTAACCTCCCTTAATTCTTATATCGTACACTAAACTTCCCACCTCTCGGTACTACCCTAACTAATTCTACTATATTTTATTCTGTTGACGAATCAGTAGAATCCGGGATGATAGGACATGGTCGTTCTGAAAGCGTACTTCCAAACGTTTCGTCAACATCTATGGTCGACATCTTAACTGCATAAGCTTCTAAACCATTGGGTAAATACCTATGTGGTATGGTACTCATTTAGGGTTGGGTGGACCAGGACCCAGTTGCGTCTTTAGAGGTTTTTTGGCAATAGGCTGAAGAAATTTGCCACCCCTTTTAATAATAACTTTTGTGAGACCTTTACTTTTAAAGAGTGTCTAACGGATGGGATATAAAATGGTATAATCTGCCAGAGGAGCATGTTGCTTAATTTTGGCCTGTAAGCCATTACAAGCCCAAGACTTGTTCGAAGAATCACATTTTGTGTAGGTAGGTTATTATTTGAGCTTCAGAAACTTTCTTTAACTCTTAAATGAACCAATGAATATATAATTAAATGAATAAATAAATAAGGACTTTTTATTGTTTCTATTACTAAGCCAACCTAGCGGAGTTAGGGCTATAAAGCCCTCTCTTACACTCAACTAGGATGACCCGGGACCGCCTGCTTTACATGCCCTCCAAAGCATGGCCAGAAAATGTAGCCAGTGTGGGACTCGAACCAACAACCTTTCGGGTGAAGTCAGAAAGTCATAATTATGTAGACTTAGACATCAGTTCAAGAAATTTGCTGCCCCCCAAACATTTGCCGCTGTATGCTCTAGCCCTTTTAGCCTCTTAATTAAGCCACCACTGCCGGAAAACTATTTTTCTTCCCGTTCACAGGCTAGTTCTATACCAACCTGGTCTACACCAGTGCATAAATTTGAACTTAATATGTTGATATAGAAAAACTTTTAATTAGTCTTCTTTGAGTGGTCCCTGGTCAGCACTCACCCTCGCAACTTTTAATTTTTAATTTAAATACTTTTGTCACAAATAACCGTATCCTGCTCATTAATTTTATGTATGGTGCAAAATTAGGGAGGGAGGGAGGGAGGGAGGGAGGGAGGGAGGGAGGGAGGGAGGGAGGGAGGGACAGACAGAGTGGCGTATCTGTGGAAATGATGAGCTCTACCACTCTACGCGATATACCAAGAACCTACGATAGTGGCCAAAATCAAGAGAGCCCGCATCAGGTGGCTAGGGCAAGTGCAACGAATGCCAGACAATGGGGCAACAAGAGCAGCCTTACACAAGGTGGCAATGACTGGATGACATCGAGGTGGAACTGGCGGCCCGTGGCGTCGATGTCCCGATGACTGACAAAGAAGAGCGCAGGACCCCGCAGGCTGGCGTGATGAGGCAACTCCGGCCGAAGCCTTTCACGGGCCGTAGCACCAAGGAGTAAGGAAGTACATGAGTAATCTGTACCGTCAGCAAATTATAGAATTTAACAAGGAAATATTAATTTTTATGTGACCATTATCACAAGCCAGTGTATGTAAGCTAACTAAGATAAGATAACCATTTTATGTGCTGCATACTAGAAAAATTCTAATACGGTTCGAGCAGAAAGCAATGTGACGTAAATTGGCTCGTGCGCCTACACTCATGCAGAACAGATCATCATTCTTTTTTCTAATTGGCTGAGAGTAAGACTCATTACACGGGCTACGTCACGCTCCCAACACAACGTCTGACGTCACATTGTTTGGAAAAGCTCAAAATCACATTTCCCTATAATTAATTTGCAATAGCACTCTACAGTTATCATTTATTCTACGAACACCTTTCAACTCAACTAGTGTCCCAAGGTGACATAAAAGCGCTTTCCGGGAAAACACGTCTAAAGCTACCTCACTCAATTTGGTTTTTCAGCACACCATTTCCACATCCATTGTCAATTCGACTTCCCTTTTTACGGTTAACAAAAGCCAACCCCATAAGAATAATTTGCAGCCCCTCCTTCACCCAAAGTGGTGTCAACAATATAGTTATTTATTCAACCATTGTTTGCCTCTATCGATTGAAAATCTGTCGGTAGCAGCTGCTGTCGCTTAGAGGCACCATAGAAAGCATGTCACTGCGATGACAGCTTACCATAATGCTGTGGGTTTACACTTTGTATTTCTTGAGGAAAAATAAAAATACTAGAAATTTCGGCGGGAAAGAATCCTTGGCAGCTTGTCTCACTTTTCATATTTTATTCAATCCTCTAAAGACCTCTAAAGTGGATCATTTCAGAAATATTTTTATATTATATTATGGCTTTCTTTCTAGACATAAATTAATATGTAATAATGCAATTTCATTTTGTGATGGCGAATTTATATGAGAAGGCCTGATTTTGAGGACAAATAATATATAGGCCTATAAATATATACAATAATATAATATAATATTCATTTTCATGCATTTTATACATTAAAATTAAATATTTGATGGAACCATGGCCTAGATAGATGACTAGATAGTCATTGAATATGTAATAAAGAACCGGTCCGAGTTTAGTCGAACATGCTTTCCAATTTATAAAAATTAGTAGATACAGAAATGAGTAATTTCATGGTTAATAATTTTCCTATGGTTAAATTTCCGATATCTTGGGGGAGGGGGGGGGGGTGTCCATCTGACGTCACTGGAGGTGAGGTAAATTCTAGATAGGTCAGACCAACACATTACCACACAGCAATACTGGCAGGGCACGCAATGCGTTTGAGCGTGAGTTTTCAATCATTAAAAAAAAAAAAAAAAAAAACAATTTTTTGTGCAAAACCAAATACTTTTCTGGGAAAGCAACCTGTCCGGTTTCGTTACCCAACCAATTTCACACCTAAAACATACCTGAAAGTAGAAATCATCGATGGAAAAGGTTTAGCAGAAAAATTATTTTTTAGTCATTTTTCATGAAAATTTAGTTATTTTTATTTTTTTACCCCCAGAAGCAAACTATCAAGGGGCAAGCGACCCCCCGCATTATATCAATATTAATAACAGCTACAATATATGTTAATTTAAATGAAATAGTTGGAGCCGTTTTTGGGAAATAATTTTTTTAGACGTTTTTTTGGAGTTTTTTGAGAATAAAACCCCGCCAAATTGAGTTAGCCCCAAATAAAAAAAATGTCCCAGGGGTATAATGTTTGTGAACCTACATGCCAAATTTCATCAAAATCGATTGAATAGTTTGCCCGGAAATCGACGCACAGACAGCCAGACAGAACGACAGACAGACAGGCAGACATTTCGTAAAAAACACTTTTTTGGGTTCCTGGGACCTCAAAACGTGTAAATCCGTTGAAATCTCAGAATCGAAAATTCGGACCGTCACAAAGCTTTCCTTATACTACGAAAAAATTGGAAAGCAACAATAATATTATATAGTACATTGTATATTAAATCTACGTGATGAAGTAGGGTTGTAGAATCCGGGATGATAGGTCGTGTTCGTACTTAAAGCGTACTTCCATTTTGCTGCTGAGCCACCGAGAGACAGCCTTTGAAGTTCGCACAGCTTCACAGAAGATGTCGACGGGAGATGTCTATAAAACTATTGGAAGTACGTGTTCAGAGTGACCACGGCCTATCATCCCGGAGTGTACTACTTCATCATATATTTCACTAACCATAAAAACTCTTTTTTGGACTCATAGGACCATAAGAATCCTTGTAAACGAAAAATCTCGAAATTAAAAATATCTGGGCAATCACAATACTATCACCATACATCGTATATGAGTGAAAGTAAAAAGAGATTGAAAAATAACATTTAGCGAAATATTTTCAAAAAGGATTAGCAAGCGAAGAAGCTAAAAACCACTAACATAAAAAAAATGTCCCATCTCGAAAGGATTAGTTATTCTGAATTAATTACAAATTAACGTCTTTGAACTGCAAATGAATTCAAAATTCAAATTTCATTCTGGAGGGTCACTTGATTAATAGTTAGGGGGCCAATCTGTTTTTGCAAAGCCCTCGTCAAATTTTGAAACAGTGGTCTCTCCATTCCTGTTCCCGGCACTTGACAAATTTTCTACAAATTGCCTTCATATATTCTTTTTTGTCTTGATTTTATTTATCGTCCTGGAACTGTCGAGTTGACAGACACTTTACTGTGAAAGGGAAGGGGAGTTTCAAAACTCGTCATAAAAGAAGGAAATTGTTTCCCGCCTATAAAGAGTTGTTAATCAACTGAAAATTTTAATTCCTGTAGACATGGCAATAATAATTATAGTAACAAAAGTAAAGTATGCTCGTGTGTCAACGTTTATACCAACGGTAAACATATGGTGAGCTCATACAACGAATCCTAAAAAACCAATAGCCATTATAGCTTAGATTATCCCAAGAACTCCAAATGTTTCCTTTTTACCTATTTCTTGGCTAGTGAGTAAACTAAAAACCTAGTGAGTACCTGCCAGGGACGGATTCAGTCCATTGGGGGGGGGGGGGGTAGTTAGGGGTGAAAATAAAAGAAAAATACGTAGTGTTGAATAAATTAACTTACAATAGATTAAATAAATTTGGGGGGGGGGCTACCCCCTGCCTCCCCCTGTATGGTACCTGTGACACTCAGAATACCATTAACTGGGAACCCTTTATGGATTAGCGTATTCTGAGTGGACTTCTGTGAGGGCAAATTTATAAATTTGTAAGACGAACCAAGTAACTTATCATGAACGTATGTAACTTAACATAACAACAACA
The DNA here is from genome assembly GCA_963971405.1 of Psococerastis gibbosa. Taxonomy (NCBI): domain Eukaryota; kingdom Metazoa; phylum Arthropoda; class Insecta; order Psocodea; family Psocidae; genus Psococerastis; species Psococerastis gibbosa. Next base: position 39,006,044 of record OZ020489.1, on the reverse strand, counting down.
TAATAGCTTAGCGACAACTTAACCACTAAGGGGAATATAATTATAATTAAATTATAATTAAATATAAAATTAAAATAATTATAATTAATTAGAAGAAAATATTTTTTTGTAAACTATTGGGAAATATATTATATTTATACTTATAACCATCTACCGCGGTCCTCTGGCTTATACTGTAATCCTTGTTTTGTTGTGGCATGACGTATTTTTTTTTCGACTACACTGTATGGTTCAAAAACGGATCTTAGACTACATTACGGATATTGCGATTGAATAATCAGAAGTTTTTATGGAACATGCACTAAACGGAAAGAAAAACCCCTATCGATGTACATAACCAAATTACAAGTGTTTTTGGTAACCCTTCCCGCAGCCTTTGTAAAAAGAAGAAAGAACCGGTCGAAGTTTACTCGAACATGCTTTCCAATTTATCAAAATTAGTAGGTAGAGAAACTGAGTAATTTCATGGTAAATAATTTTCCTATAGTTAAATTTCCGATCTCGGGGGGGGGGGGGGGGGTCCACCTGACGTCACTGGAGGTGAGGTGAATTCGAGATAAGTCAGACCTACACATTACCGCACAGCAATACTGGCAGGGCACGCAATGCATTTGAGCGTGAATTTTCTATCATTATTTTAAAAAAAACATTTTTTTGTACAAAATCAAATACTTTTCTGGGAAAGCAACCTGTCCGGTTTCGTTACTCATAAAACATAACTGAAAGTAGAAATCATCGATAGAAAAGTTTCGCAGAAAAATTATTTTTTAGTCATTTTTCAAGAAAATTTAGTTATTTTTTTTTACCCCCAGAAGCAAACTATCAAGGAGCAAGCGACCCACAGCATTTTATCAACATTAATAAAGAGCTACAATTTATGTGAATTTAAAAGAAATCGTTGGAGCCGTTTTTGGGAAATAATTTTTTTAGACGTTTTTTGGAGGTTTTTGAGAATAAAACCCCCCCAAATTGAGTTAGCCCCAAATAAGAAAAATGGTCCCGAGGATTGATTTTTGTGAACCTACATGCAAAATTTCATCAAAATCGACCGAGTAGTTTGCCCGGAAATCGACGCACAGACAGACATTTCGTAAAAACCCCTTTTTTAGGTTCCTGGGACCTTAAAACGTGTAAATCCGTTGAAATCTCGGAATCAAAAATTTGGACCGTCACAAAGCTTTCTTTATACTAAGTATAAATTGGAAAGCAAAAAGGCTAATCGCATGCAAACGATTCAATGGATGTATCCGATTGACCTCTTTAGTCGTCTCAACAAGTAACATAATACTTGTGTTGAGTTACAACACGTCTCTGATCGCATAGCGTGTTGAGACTCGCTTGCACGCTACCACATTGTCACCGCGAAGCCTTTGAGTAATTGTAACCAGGTTCGTTTCATTTTAATCCGACTGTCAAAGAGTTGTTACGTGTTTAGCGCGTTTTTTGTTGTAAACTTCACTTTGTAACTTGACGTTTCAAATTGAGTCCCCTTGGTTGCGCCTTTCGTTGGCCATAGCCCTAAGAATGATAGTAATGTTTTTGTTCTGCTATATGCCGGGGGTCAAGTGGTGTAGCCAGATTGTTTTGGGGTGGGGTTTGGTTTTCAAGCAACATTAATTAATACACAACAGGTTGGTTGTCCACTTACGAGTACCATGGATTTCGTTACTTAATTAAACACTATGAAAAAAACGGACCCCCTTTTTTTTTTTTTTTTTTCTTTCGTGGGGCCTACTCGTTTGAGTTCCTATAAGCGTCGACCTAGAAGGTCTTTTGCTTCCACGTTTGCCGTCTACGCCCATCTTATAACACCAGTCTTTTTGACAAATTCTAGTGTTTTTGTGATGGGATTAGATCGGATGGTTTCCTCTTCAGACCTAGGGTGGCCAAGAGTTTGGTATCGAGTTTGTCCCAGCGCTTCACATTCAAAGAGAATGTGTTCAGCTGTTTCTTCTTCAACTTCACACAGTCTGCATCTACTGTCGTTTTTCACGCCAACCCTATGCATGTGTTTGTTGAAGTGGCCGTGGCCCGTAAGCGTGCCAACCACCCTTCTAGCTTGCTCTCTACTTAAAGAGAGAAGCTGATCGGTGAGCTTTTTACTAGGACCCGGAATAACCTTCTTAGCAAATCATCCCCCTTCATGATTCAATTAACTGGTTATTAAGTATGTACAAAAGCAAGACTAGTCAACAATACTAATATATTAAATACTGAGCTAAGGCTCAGCTGCAGGCTACTAGTGGGGTTTCAGGGGCGGATAGCGAAAAAACCGCCAGAAATGGCGGCTAGCTGTGGAAATAACGAAGAAGCAGTCCCCAACTAAACATCGGCATAATCGGAGGGTGCGATGGCAAGTGGTGCAGGCAAGCCACAGTAGCTTGAGGATGACTGTGTGACGGGGGGATGAATAGTTGCCGCCACTAAAAAAGCAACTGCTACTAGGGCACTATTTTGTCCTGGGGTTGGACCCCAAAGGCGGAGAAACTCAATGAAGAGTCAACGGCATAAGGATGCAGAAGACAACGGGAAACCACTGCATTACAATTCCCTGGTACAGCCATCATGATATCATACTCTACATACTTAACTTCCTTTTGAGGAGTCCAAAGTATGGTATCTACGTGTCTACGATTGCCATGATGATCGTCAAAGTTCGATGGAAGAGGCATTCGTAGAAGAAGACTGAGTTTATTTATATGCGCACAATATATCTTATCTTACACCGTACCTCATTAAATTGCCATAAATCTCTACATGCATAATAACGTATTATACCGTATGTTAAATTGTAGATTACAATAATGCAAGCGATTAAACAAATCCTCAATTCCCCAGGCCGTTGGAGCAGAATTAATATTCAAGCTCGATTCCATTTCTCACAATCTTGTTTTACACTTCAGTAGCTTTCCTATTTCTTTCTTGCTATAGGATAGTCATATTAAGGATATTATCATAGGTATATTATTTTTAGCTTACTACAACCCTGGGACATCAGCCTGTCTTTTCCTGCTGTAACTATACCATTGGTTATGGCTTCATGGACACGGCAAAATCAAATCATATGAGAATTTTTCTTTGAATAATCCAAATTATGGCTACATTCAGAAGCCCGTATTCTCTAACATGATGCTTTACAGGGGCTATGAAATCCTGTCCCACTGCAGCAATGGAGATAGTACAGGACTTCCCACCTCTCCATGTTGTAGTGGAAACTTCAGCCGAAATGGCATGCTTTATTAGGAGTGGAAGGCAATTTAGAGAGACTCAGCCTCTCTGACTACGTCTGACCACTGCCTGCATATGCCAAGCGATAGAATCCATCCAAAATATTGTTTTAGGAGGGAATTCGAAACTATATCAGGGACAATGAAAGAATGCTGCGAATCAGCAGGAATTCTCAATAGTCACACAATCAAGTGGTTTACTGATGGCTCTAGGCTAGGAAGTACAAAACCAAGAACATGCCTTGGCGTCTTTGCTCCTGGGGTTAAATATCTTTTGGGGAGACAACTATAGTCTTGCAGATTCTGTAATGAAGGTGCGGAGGACCTGCGATGCGATGCGATGCAATCGCACGAAGAAGAGCAGCATGCTCGGGAAGCTTGCAGTTACATGTAAAAGACCTACCACTTCTGAATCCCCTCAAGATCCTGGCTCTCCTGAGGGAGATAGGCCTTGAGAAAGTGATGTAGAAGTGATGTAGATACTTTGTTGCAGGGGGCGCAATAGGCCAATAGGCTTAAGTGCACTCAGGTAACACCTTTACCCAATAAAAATAAAAAAATAATTAAAATAAAACCCTGGCACATTGAAGTTGGACCACCTTGCGTTTTAACAGTGTTAACGTTTTGACATTTTTTTCTTCATCAAATTCTGATTTAATTAGAGAAACACTACGTTGGTGGGTAGATGGAGGCATCATTCCTCTATAGAATTTCAGAAATCAGTACTAAACTACTATGTGCCAATTTCATTTTTTAAATGACGATTGAACAGAACACTGCGAAAACAATGAATGAAGTTTGCAAAGAGCTATAAATAGTCCGTTATTCTTATTCGTTTATTATTATTATGAAAAAAATGTTGTTTGTCCGAAAGTTACATAAGAAAAACATAAGCAGCACCCAATGGTTGTCCGAATGAGATCTCCATTGACTCCATATGTATAGCATCCCTGTTGGATTTATCTGCGCAAGAACTCAATTAATTAACAGAAATATTAATAATAGTTTGTAAACAAACCATTTTTTTACCAAATTATTAATTTTTCGTTTCACAGCCGCAAAGAGAGGAAAATAGTCAAATGAAATTTCATAAAAAATACAAGATTTCACAGTATAAGTAGACTAAGTATTTTCGCACCAGCATCAGTAGGCTGATCATGGCGATTATAATACCGGGGTTTAAATAATACCCTGGTATTAAAAATGTGAACAAGAAAATTTGAAATGGAAAGTGCTATTCATAATTTGTTTGTTTACATTTTTAATACCAGGGGATTAAATAAATACCGGTATTATAATAGCCATGATCAGGTTGCAGCAGCAGGCCTACTAATGGTCATAATTTTTAATCTTAAGGGCAAACCGGAGTCGCCGATATTCCATTTTCTGTTCAAACTTCAATTTCTAATGAAATATGGAACGCAGAATAATGAAAAAATGCTGAATGGCAAGAAGAATTTTTTCTCCTAATTTTGATGTATAGTATGTGGCCTTAACTAACCCCAATTCGCCACAGTTGATGAACTCCTTCAGCTTGAACTCCTGAGTGACCGTTATTTTTTGCGTATCAAGTTCACTAACTATAGCCGATCGCTATTGATGATTGCAACATACTACATATCAAAGTTAGGAGAAAAAATTCTTCTTTCCATTCAGCATTTTTTCATTGTTCTGCGTTCCATATTTCATGAGAAATTATAGTTTGCACAGAAATGGAATATCAGTGACTCCGGCTTGCCCTTAACCTAAGATTACAAATGTAAACAAGATGATTTCCCATGTGTAATCGCCCCCCCCCCCCCCCCCCGAAATGAAATGGCTTGATACTAGATAGAATAGGATTTTGAGAGGAAAAATAAAACCACTATGTAATATCCAATTAAACAATTAAATTTCTGAAACCCCCCTCCCAAAAAAAAATCCTGGCTATGGCCTTGCACGTAGGGCCTTATATTTTCGGTCCCGCGGCTTTATAATACAGTGGAATACTACAGGTGAGATACTAGCGTCAGGAGTGCTTCTATTTTATTAATTTTTTGCAACGCATTAATCATTAGCATTGCTGATAATTAATGGATCTTTTGTTGCATTGAAATTAAACAGGAAAGCAGGAGGAAAGGTAACATAAGAAACACACACAGAGGTAAAGCAGGGTAAAAATTTACCTTAATTACCTTCTTCTTATTGCGAGTGATTGCTTCGTCCCGTGACATATGAGCGTTCCCGGGAGCCCTGGACCCCCATAACTTGAGGGCCATACGGGCGTACGCCACCGACAGGATCAGCAATGGCATGGCGTACTGAAGGACGAAGAGGACCATTCTATAAATCATCATACTCCGGTCTGAGAGGTGGACGTTGTAGCAGAATGGCCGCAAGTGAATCCGACCGCCTGAAAACACAAATATTTGTGTTAATATTCGTGTGAAAACACATACATTAATTGTTTTCGCTTATGATTGCAAGAAGTTTTGGCGAGTTGTACCAGAAGAGACCACCCCACTGTAACCTTTCGATGCCAGTCACGGATCATTAGGTCTCTGTGGTGCCGTTCTGAATTCTGAAGACTCCTTGCCTTCTGAACCGAGCTTCGTCAGGCAGAGAGGGTATTTTTATAATTCCGCACTACTACCTATTTCCCACTCTCAATCTTCTCTTCTTCTTCATCTCCTAGCTCTATAGCTGTTGATGAGCTTTGGCCTGCTCGGCAACACACCTCCAGTCATCTAGGTTTTGTACAACACTCCAACATCTACACCATCTACGGACTCTCAACACGTGAAGATCAGTTTCCAACTCATACTTCCAGCATTTTCGAGGATGTTCCACCAGTCGTTCCAATTTTTCTAAACTAGACCTTATGCTCAGCAAAGTGCCTATAGTAGCTCCTAGGTAACTCTCCGCGTCAGCAGTACGAGATTCAGCACTCATATCGCACACACTTGTTTATTATGGACAAGATAGCAAAGATACTCTTTTTTGCTATACTATAGCTCATAGCTTAAATGGGTGTGGAGGCTATTGAAAAAGAAACAGCTACTACTTCATATAAAAAGTAGAAGAGTGAAAGGGTTAGAGAAGCTAATAAGACAAGAAAATCTGGTACACATCATCATTGAGAGCACAGTAGAAGGAACCAATAGAAAAGGGTGGGCGAAGAGGGAATTCATAGATCAACTGAAGGAGAGTGCAAGAGCTCGAACGTACCAAAAGCTAAAGATGAAGGCGCAGGGCCGAAAGAGGATGATATGCAGAGAATTGCTGCCAATCATGAGATTGTGACCTCAGAAAAAGAAGAAGCTCACACTTAATTACCTGTATCAACATCTTCAAAAATGACAACCCGAAGTGCCACCGCCATCGGAGCCGCCAGAGTGGCCGACATTATCCATATTGCAGCTATTTGTAGTTTGGCGCGGAGCTTACTTGGTGTCACCGATAGAGGGCTCAGTACGGCCCTGTGACGATCAATGGCTATGGCGGTCAGAGTGAGAACTGACACGTTTACGGAGAGCACTTTGACGAACGGGCAGAATGGGCACATGAATGCTGGGAGGGACCATCTCTGTAGGAGTGCCGCCTGGAACTGAAACAGAAACGGACATGATTACTTTATGAAATCAATACATCAGTTAGCGTTAAAGAAAACACCAGGAGGAGACAACACTTTGGAGGAGTGCGGCCTGAAACTGAAACAGAAACGGACATGATTACTTTCTGAAATCAATACATCAGTCAGCGTTAATGAAAACACCATTTTTACGTTATTGATAAGGATTGCATTCTTGGAGTACAGGTATACCATTTTTTCCAACACCCACAGGGGCGTGTGCGGGCACCGAATATTAATTCTGTACCGGTCTTATATATTGTAGCACCCTGTAGCTGTCAATGAATGACTTTCTACGGTCTGTGCTAAAAGAGTGCTGAATAAACAGCGCGCCTTTGGGACAGTCCCAGATAACCTATTTTTGTAACGTAACCGTGAGGTTATAAATATGAGGTAAAGGCGGACAGCGAGTAGACTTAGGGACTTGCAGACTTGGAGACTAAGACGAAATCAGATATAGGCCACAGTGTTTTGTTAAACTAATGTCTTTCCTTTGTTCGCCAAGTGCTCAAGTGTAGGTCATGAAAATAACGGTACGTTAACGCCTGGAATAACCATTTTTGGAGAAGTACTACGTGAAATTAAAACAGAAATGGTACGGGTCTTTACTGACATCACCGCCCCAGTTAATGGAGTTAAGGACAACATAATTATGAGGAACGGACAGAGGAAACCTCTTCGGCATCTTTGGAAAAGGTTAGTGAGACAAAGGTGTACAAATAATTGGTAGGGAGACTTTCTTTTTTAAATGCCGTCTGAAACTGATAAAGTCATTAAGCCTACTTTTTCAGATCACTGTCTCAGTAAAGTGAATTTAAATTTTTTTTGAAGTACAAACAGAAAGAGCATCTGCAGGAGATCTAGTACCGCTGGAAAAGGGCCGTTTGTTTCCTGAAACTAAGCGGTTGTAAACAGAGAACTCAAGAAAAAAGTGCTGCCTAAAACGGACTAAATAAAACTACTTTCTGTTGTCCATGTTTCACTTCAATAAATGTAAATAAGGAGAACATGTGCACGTTCTTAGTGAACCGACAGAGGGGGCATCTCGAAGAGGCCATAATTGGTGGTAAACCATACATCATTGCCACTTGAATTAACTGACAAGAAGGGGTTAAAAGATAGTATGATATAAGAACGAATGAAAGAAGTAAACTGGCCTCTAAGACTAATTATAGTAGATGACTACATGTAGTTAATAACAATACTTAAAATTTTGGAACAATAAACAAATTTAACTTCACTTAACTTATGCTAAAATTACTGGAGACATAATTTTTCTTTATGCAGTCTCCCCAATGACTTGAAAACTTTCTACCAGCAGGCTTCATTAAGCGTATCTAACTTTGAAAACTTCATTTATGATTTCGTTTTGTAAAGTTAGGTACTTTTAAACTGTAACACAACATCTCTTACTGATATACAAGTTAATGCTGTTCTAAAGTCAAAGTCTCAAAGGGTTCTTAACTTATTTAACCAATTTCTCGAAAGGTTAAGGTACAAGGGAGGTTTGCCCTTCTTTTAAAGTTAGTTAAAAATTCAGAATGTCTTTCGTTCAAATTACTTCTACCAGTTTTTGCATACATTTAGGGCATGGAACACAAAACCGTGCGGGAGATTTTTCAGCATGAGGCAAGCCCTGAAAATGGCGCTAATTTTTTAACTTACCATATGGTACAAAATGGTACATGTTAAAGCTCGGAGTGCCTCGTACATACTACCGCAGCTCACCATTTTGTAACTAGCAATTTACCGCGAAAAAAATTCCACGATCAAGACTCGAAAAAACATCAACCGGGTGGTAGGCTATTGCACTACCATTGATGTCACAGATGCCCATGATTGTTCAAGGAGCAGATTCCAAATATGTTGCAAACCAACCGTGCTTAGGGTTTTTTTTTTGACGAAATTGATTAATACCGTACCTCGTTCCATAGCCACAATCATCATTCGAAATTTTTTGAAAATTACAAGCTTTCTAAAGAACTGATTTACGACTACGATATTCTATGAAACCTATTTATTTTTTATTGTTTTTCTAGAGTAGGTACTTATTGTGAATCTTTTATAAGGAACATTCCGTATTTGGCTACTGCAGCATGAGAAATTAATTAATTTAGTAACACATAACAAGAGAAGTGTTGTTTACAAAATAATTATAACTCTCTTTTATAACTCAAAACTGCCAATGGTCTTACCATGTTGAATCCATTAGAGCAGAGCATGGTTCAAACTGCGACAAACTCGGTAGTGTGCACAGCGTTGGCAGGGGAACATGGTGGGACATGATGACGCGCTGAGACTATACCAGTCAGTCTACGTGCGTGTCGAGTCCTGGTCACCTCCGATTTAATCGTGTGACTTTACCATGTTCCCCAAGTGGTTCGAATCCACTATAATCAGGAGGTCCACCCTGTCAGTCAACTCCCCTTTCCCCGAGGTGAAAGAGTCTGCCCTTAGGGTGCCCCAAGTTAACAAACAGACTTACTCCTCCGCCAGGCTGACTGGGTTGCTCAAAGCAGAAATGCTGAAACCAGGCGTTAGAAACAACAACATAACCCAAAACTCCAATACGTTGACTATAGGTAACTGGTTTTCTGTTAGAAGAAAATTAGGGTATTCATGGACTTGCATGCAGACGTGCAGACTTATTAATTATAATAGAGATATTCCATGTCTTTGGAAGCTTGGCATCGTATGTGGTGTGACTACATTATTTTGTGAGAAGTAATATAGTAGTTGAAGATTGTTTAATTGGTTTATTGGCTTCAGCAACCGCCAACTGCTGTCAGATATTTTGAAAACTGGGACTCATTGCTGATATTTCAGTTAAATTGCGGTGCAAATTCCGAAATTGAAACTTTATTAGATTTAACTGCGGGGTATTTAAAATAATTTAGGTATGGCTCCCGCGGCGTAAATCATTTCCGCTTAGTATATATTGAATGACGGCTGATTGGAATTTTTCGTTATACAGACCATACAGACAATATTATTCTTTTTCAGTCGATTTTCAAGGCCGTAGCCAGGGGGAGGGGGTTCATGGGGGTCCCCCGAAATGGGATGGCTTGATACTAGATAGAATCGGATTTTGAGAGTAAAAATAAAAACTACTGTGTAATATCCAAAGAAATTTCTGAACCCCCCCCCCCCCCCAAGAAATAAATCCTGGCTACGGCCTTGGTTATTGTATAGGCATAATAAAATTATGCTGTGATGGCTGGTTTTGAAATTGTAACTATTGCTTGGTAAATAAAACGAGTCTTCTTATTGATTTGCAATCTATTGATTGGTTTGCAGCGGATGATTTAGTCTTCTTCTCCACTCTTGTATGTCTTGTGCAGTCCTTTTTAGTCCTTTTTAGTCGCACCCTAGGGCCTTCATGACATCCCCTAGGTAGTCTACTCGAGATTTGCAGAAGCAATAGAACTCGACTAGTACAACTGGGGGACCTATTGTGGCCTGGGTCCCGACTCAAGATCATACATACATACTAACATAGTAGTTATGTCTGATCTCACTATCGGGGATCTTTAAACATAACCCATTCAATTAACCACAAAGAGTTGGTGTCCCGTAGAGCGCGAGAGTCGAGTGAAGCGGCATGACGGATAGTAAATGAGTTAAGGAAGGAGATGAAGAACGGCGGCTCGTGAAATTGCGTTGCCGCTTCTACATTTCTTAATATTTATGACGTGCAAATTTGCTCATGTCTTTGAATGACTAAGGAGAAGGGAAGGGGGGATATTTTCCCTTCAAACCCCATTCATTGTGATTTTTGAATTTATAAATCACTTTCTCAGGAAATGACTCAGTGAGTAGGTTTTTATAATATTGTATTTATTCAACGCCAACGGCCCTACCATGTTGAATCTATGAGAGCAGAGCGTGTTTCAAACTGCAAACTTGGTAGTGTGTACAGCGTTAGCAGAGGAACATGGTGGCACATGATAACGCGCTGAGACTATGCCAGTCAGTCTACGTAAGTGTCGTCCGATGTAATCGTGTGACTTTACCAAGTTCCCCAGGTGGTTCGAAATTCACTATAATCAGGAGGTCCGCCCTGTGAGGCAACTCCCCTTTCCCCCGAGGAGAAAGAGTCTGCCCATAGGGTGCCTCAAGTTAATAAACAGACCCACTTCCCCCGCCAGGCTGACAGGGTTGCTTAAAGCAGAAATGTTGAAAGCACTACAGTATTTACATACTCCATGGTGCATTGGTCTGCTCTGCCACATTGTGCCAGCCTGCGCTCTTCTTCGCCCGTCATCGACGCCAAACCTCAACGGCGCCAAAATAATTGAGAATTTGTATATTGTTCGGAATATCCTAACCACAATTCCTTTTCGATTCTGCGTCTGAGTGAAAGCTTTAACCTTGCTCAAATCATAATTCCTGTTTGGCTTTATAGTTAGGCACATGTTGGAGAGATTGTTTCCCTAATGCTGTGGTCCTGAGGTGAATAAATACAGAAACCGAGTTGCTTCTGACGGTTAAGAAATGGAAACTGACATGCTTTGGCCATGTGATGAGGAAGGAAAAATATCGCCTTCTGCATGTAATAATCTAAGGGAAGAGAGAAGGATAAAGGACTCTCGGCAGAAGGAGAACATCCCTCCTGTTGATATACCTGCTACACTGGTTTGCCATGAGCACGACTTTCTTTTTCAGAACAACAGTCTCTAAGGTACGAAAGAAAGAACGAAAGGAAGGAAGAAAGAAAGAAATTTGGCTTTATTATCAAAATGGGGAATTTTAGGGCTCGCCAATCTTCGCTAGAAGAGACATATAAGGAAAATGCGTCTTTACCATCTCTATTTCTTTATTCCCTATTCTCGCATTATACTGTAACTCTCTTCCGTACCCTAACAAGGCATGAGCATGACCGTAGCTAGGATTGGAACCCAAGTGGGGACAGGTGCAAAAGTTTCGATTAAATCGATTGGTTTTCGCTGGCTCATTTGAAATTTGTTTGGAATATAAACATTAAAATTTTATTTATCTAGTTATATTCTCTACACTTACTTATATTTTGTGTACATTTATTAAAAAAAACAATTCTATCTAGTGTTAAATCGTCACATCTTTAGGGGGGGGGGGGCACCCCCTGCACCTCTCTATCTACGGCCATGGGCATGAGTACTTCCAAGCTCACTTACACAGAATAGGCCTGACAGTCACTTGGCATCGACTACTGCCAGACAGCGAGGATTGACGGGACCACTTCACGAAATACAAACTGCCACCAGAACACATCCACTACAAGGCAGCTAGAGGTGGAAGGCGACTCGCCTTTTCATATTTTTTATTTATTTAAAAAGAACCGGTCCGAGTTTACTCGAACATGCTTTCCAATTTATCAATTAGTAGATAGATTTTGAGATGTTTCTGAAGGTAGTCAAGACCCGTAGTTAACCTAAATTCCACAACTGACTGGTATCTGGGTAAGTTCTTTGACGGCCTGTCTTCCTTCTGCACTAGTTATTCAGATATCTCGGGGGGGGGGGGGGGTCCACCTGACGTCAGTAGAGGTAACATAAATTCTAGATAGGTCAGACCAACACATTGCCACACAGCAATAATGGCAGGGCACGCAATGCATTTGAGCGTGGATTTGCTTTCATTTTGTCAAAAACATTTTTTTTGCACAAAACCAAATGGTTTTTTGGGAAAGCAACTTGTCCGCTTTCGTTACTCAATTTAACACCTAAAACATGCCTGAAAGTATTTTTATTTTTTTACCCCAGAAGAAAGCTATCAAGGGCCAGGCGACCCCCCGCATTTTGCCAACATTAACAGCGACTAAACTATATGTGAATTTAAAAGAAATCGTAGAAGCCGTTTTGGGGAAATAATGTTTTTTTAGACGTTTTTTTGGAGTTTCTTGAAAATAAAAACCCCCAAATTGAGTTAGCCCAAAATAAAAAAATCAGTCCCGACGCATGATTTTTGTAAACCTAAATGCAAAATTTCATTAAAATCGACAGATTAGTTTGCCTGGAAATCGATGAACAGACAGACAGACAGACAGACAGACAGACAGACATTTCGTAAAAACTACTTTTTTTGGTTCCTGGGACCTCAAAACGTGTAAATCCGTTGAAATCTCGGAATTGAAAATTTCGACCATCACAAAGCTTTTCTTATACTACGTATAAATTGGAAAGCAAAAAAGATTGAATCACGTACAACCATTATTTGAGTTTCCTATTAGCAAAAGCAATCATGTCCACCCAGGTCGATTTTTCAGAAACCGCAAAAAACTGCTGTGCCGCAACACCATGATCGAGGTATAACATTACAGTTTTTAAAGCTAATTTTAACAGTTTTAGAATTGCTTTTTCGTCTCAATATCTGATTCATCGGATAGAGTGTTGAAAAATAAAAAAAATGGCGCGAACATCTCAAAACTGAAAAAAATGGAGAGGATTGCATTTGCTAATAGGCAAATCATTCATGAATGCATCCGATTAACCTCATCAATCGCCTCACTAAGTAACCTGATAGGTACTTGTATCAAGTTACGACACGTCTCCGATCGCAAGGTGTGCAGAGACAAGAACAAACACGTTACCACATTAAATGCCATAAATGGGTGAAAAGCCAAGGACGTGCATTGAATTTTATTGAATTGAAAATTATCTCATGCTTATCTAATATAGAACACCGGGACCCTTCAACCAATCTACAATATACAGTAGGCTAGTATTCTTTTTATAACTTAGAATGTTGCATCATTCATTGTACGAGGAGCGTCCAACGCCCAAATGACCCAATAAATTTCGAATAACGGCATTTTTTTTTAGCGACTCTCCGAAATTTTATTGCTTCACTTTCACCTTCTCCTCCTGTCTACTGCTGACCGAGATATTTTGTTTTCGCATTGATGTCTGACCGTCATCAATAATTTTTTATAGGCTAGCCAAATTTTACGAAATCCAGAGAAATTGTGACAATTTTTTTTTTAAAAAACATTTGAAATCAATTTTCATAATAATTTCAGGCCCCCAATATTATTAATCAATATAATTTCTTGTTTACTACAAGACAGAACTCACCAGAATTTTACCGAGTAATCTCAATTTGTGGTCTGGTGATCGTTTAATTCAACATTCAACCCTGATTGTATATAAATGACCGTGTTTGTAGAAGGTAGAGTTGACGTTAAGAGCCGGCTGGAAAAGTCTGCTGAATGTTCGGAACCTTTGCAATAGTATAATAGATGTACTGTACACAAATAGATCAGTAGTGGTGTGTAAATAACTATAAGTAAACTATGTATATATATAATTACGAGTAAACATACTCCAGAACTCTTGGGAACGCATTTCTCATTGTACACTACAATCATTTAAGCATCTATTGGCATAGCATAGCTAGTGGAAACGTCGGGATTCGGCCCTGGGGAACACATTAGAACAAGGACGGATCCAGCATTGATTCTGGGTGGCGAAGAGGGGGGGGGGGGGTTGGTAGAGCTGAGAATTAAAATAAGAAATCTAGCATATGAATTTGATTTTTGAAAATAATTCCAAAACTTCTTCAGGAGAAGAATTCCAAAACTTCTTCAGGAGAAGTTTTGGAATTATGGCGATGAATAATTTTTGGAAAAAATAATTTAATTTTCGGGGGGCATTGCATAAGAACATGAACACCATACAAACTCAAAATTGAAAATTTGGTCAATCACATTACTTTCACTTCACTTCGTATATACATTGGTATGTGTATGCGTGAAAGTAATAAGGGGAAACCTTTAAAATAGTGACAAATTTTCAGAAAACAGTTAAGAGGAAGTGAAAGCGCTGTGGTTAAATGAACATTTAAAAATTTTGGAATTTTTTTGGAACTAAAAATGTATAGGTGTACCACATGGAGAACAAAGTTTGGGAAACTCTGCCACGCTGGAGGGGGAAAACTTTAAGGAAAACTGTTTTCAGGAACTTCCCGTAGAGAAGCAAAAGGTTTTATCCCCTACTCAGCTCTTTTTCAAAAAATAAACATTTAAGTAGCTAACTAGTTTCAACAATGAGGAGGCTTGCCTCTCCCATACCCGGCATTATCATTCACGGAACCACGGACTGATCCAGCCCATTTTGGGAAGGGGGTGGTTGTTGTTGTTGTTGTTCTTCGCCGGAGCTTTATCGACTTAGGCCGCTTGTGAGGGCCCATAGAGCGACCCCGACTTTTCCCGCTCTCTAGACTATACCAATTCTGGTGGCAAACTGTACTAGGCGGGGGCGGTAGTGGTGGGCCAAAATAAAAGAAACGTATTTATAGTCGATTAAATTATAACGTAATACATTGAAATGCAATATACTTACTAAATTGCTAAATTGGTGGGGGGGGGGGGAGTGGCAGCAGCTATCCCCTTTTCCCAAAAATTTGAAAAATGAAACAACATTAGGCTAGATAGTGTAGTAATTGTGAGACTTGAACTAAAAGTCTATTGAAGGAATATCGGAGTCCTAACCACTAGATAGACTATCATTGTGCTGAAAGAAAAAAAAAAGAGAAAAATTCTAATACAACAACATTATACGCCAGAAAATGTAGTAATTGGAAACTCAAACTAAAAACCTTAAGGAAAAAAGAGGAGCCCTTACTACTAGACTGCATAAAATGCGGAGATTCTGAACGCAAGCCACAAAAATTCTAATAAAACAACATTAGGTCTATATTATCATCTATTTGAACCTATTCAAAGGAAGGCCTTGGCGTAGGAAATTTTCCAAGAATTTTGCTCCAGAGAGGAATTTTATCATAAAGAATTCACTGTTGCTATAAAATCTTTTTGACATATGGTGAAAATTCTTCACCACAGTAATATGAAGGACTAATTCTTTAACATGGAGATTGCTCTGACATTACAACTTCATTTTCAATTTATCACGGCTTGTTGTCATGTTGGCAGTGAGCGGGACTATGAAACGTAAGGCTGAAGTTTGACAGTCAGCATGAATTGAAATTTTTTAACCATTTATCATTTAACTTGATGTCATATTGGTAGAGAGTGGGACTATGAAACGTAAGGCTGCAGTTCGAGAATCGGCATGAATTGAATTTTTTTAACCATTTGTTGTCATGTCGGCAGAAAGCGGGACCATCAAACCAAAGGCTGAAGTTCGAGAATCAGCATGAAGTGAATTTTTTGAACCAAGTTCGAATAATTTAATAGTTGGCTTGCATTACAAGTTTGGGGGAAAGGCGGCTGTTGGGCCATGGTTTCCCAACGGGATCATTCCAAAAAGTTTGATTACACTTTCACGGCCGGAGTTACTTGATAAAGTAGTACAATCCGCGATTAAAGCCGTGATTGATCTGAAGTCATCCCAGATTTCTACTACTTTATCACATTCCAAAAAGATTAGTGGACAAGATAGAAGATCCTCCACCAGAACTATGACCTTAACCTTCAATGGAACTAAATTTATTCGTAAAAAGTAGACTTTTATGTAACTTACTTCGAACAGTCCAATTAGAATATCAGCGAATGCGAGGTTTGATATGAAGTAATAAAGCGTGTAAAGTAATACTTATTATAGATTGTTATTTTAACTTACCTCGAAAGGCACTGCGAACAGTACACTTAAAATATCAGCGAGTACGAGGTTTGATAATATAAAGTAATACATGACATTACGCATTCGCATCGACGTTACTACGATCCTAATAACCAAGGCGTTGCCAAGATCATGTTATTCGTGCAGCTTACTTCACTAAAGTAATACTTATCATATAGATTGTTATTTTAACTTTCCACGAAAGGTACTGCGAACTGTCCAATTAGAATATCAGCGAATGCGAGGTTTGATATGAAGTAATAATGCGTGACATTACGCATCCTAACGACGTCACCACGATCCAAATGGCAAGAGCGCTTCCAACAACATGTTACTGTTCCAGCTTACTTCACTGGATTAATACTTATCTTAGATTGTTATTTTAACTTACCTCGAAAGGTACTGCGAACTGTCCAATTAGAATATCAGCGAATGCGAGGTTTGATATGAAGTAATGCGTGACATTACGCATACTCCTCGACGTCACTACAATCCAAATAGCAAGAGCGCTTCCAACAACATGTTACTGTTGCAGCTTACTTGACTGGATTAATACTTCTCATAGATTGTTATTTTAACTTACCTCGAAAGGTACTGCGAACAGTCCAATTAGAATATCAGCGAATGCGAGGTTTGATATGAAGTAATAATGAGTGACATTACGCATACTCGTCGACGTCACTACGATCCAAATAACAAGAGCGTTTCCAAGAACATGTTACTGTTGCAGCTTACTTCACTGGAGTAATACTTCTCATGGATTGTTATTTTAACTTACCTCGAAAGGTACTGCGAACAGTCCAATTAGAATATCAGCGAATGCGAGGTTTGATATGAAGTAATGCGTGACATTACGCATACTCCTCGACGTCACTACAATCCAAATAACAAGAGCGTTTCCAAGGACTGCTAAGACTGAAATGGACCCATAGCAGATGGATAGTAGCACCACTATAGAGACAGGAACTTGATATAATTCTGGAAAAAGAAGAAAAACGACATTGGCATGGATATGTTAACATAAAAACTGTAGCACGTTAACCCAATGAGGATCTTACCTTGGAGACTACTAAAGAATTTCTTTCCGAATCTCCAACATCTCACCTTACCTCAAACAGGACTTCGATAACCTCTCTAACCGTATACATACAACACCAGGAGTGATAACCTTTTAGCCATTCCCACCATTCATTCTTCCTAGTTTCCTCAATTTTACTGTGGAACTCAATATCTCGTTATATTCATGATTCGCCGTCACTATGCATCTAATTTCAAATATTATATAGGCTAGGATTTATTCCAAATTGTGTGCGTGAGTGAGTGTTTTAGTCTTAGGGAATTTTTTTATTGACATTAAATTGTATTGTAAATTGTACACTGTTTTTGTTGCTAATCCTTAGTTTAGTGTAAGAGGGGGCCTTATGGCCCTAACTCCGCTAGGGTGGTCTCAGCTATAAAAAAAATAATGTCATTATAAAAATAAAACCAAAGGCAAACGCAATTTATATAAAAGGTCTTGGGATCACCTGACTCAACAAACCAGTGGTAGGATAATTGTAATTTTTTAAGGACTTCTTATGAACTCATAGATCCTTTTTCTAATGCCAACGATGCCATGGATTTCGGACATTATTTGTATTGTTCCCGTATGAATTTTTGGCCATTGGCAAACTGGTGTACGTTCTCGATGTCAACCTACACCGGCTACAAGCGATAATGGACAGGCGAAAGCATGACTTAACCAAGTACGAGCCCCATCATTAGATGTTAACTTACTGACACTATAGTAATTTTCCGTACAACCTTAACAATAAAACCTAAAATTACTAACCACGGAAAGGGGAAGAGGAGCGGAGGATTGTTGGTAGACCTATCAAAAATTTAATGTGATTAAGTTGTTCACCACACAGTAACAATATTACCTAATTATTATTATTATATATTAATAATATTACACTTATTGTATTGTATACTTTAATTTTTACCTATAGGAGATTTTTTAGTTAGCCTAAACTGAAATTGGACCAAATAATAGAACCTTCATTTTTACAAGGAAATCGCTTCGCCAAAAATCAAACCCTCATTAGGATTTAATTTATGAAATAGTGCAACGAGTACAAAAGTTACTAAATTACTAAAATTTATGTGACCTGTCTGATAGAAATAATTCCCCTTAAATAATTTTATTCAATTAAACAGGGAAGAGTACCTAGTTTGTAAATGATAATTTGAATATACCAGTTGATAGATACGCCAATACCATTAAAACTGCGAAGCGTGATGAAATAACTTTATACATTATATACGGTACCGTATTGTACAAATATTGCTACTGTACATTGTATGACAAATAAATTGTAAATTAGTTAGAAAACATCAATTAATAACTAATCACTTTTTAATTACTTTCAAATACAAAAACTCTTTCAGCAGAAAACGTAGCGTTTCAATTTAATTAAAATTGACAAGAAATAGTTGGCTATTGAAAGATGCAGCAGTTTCAGATGAAGCGCTTGAAATTATTAATGTAAAATTTATTCATGAATAGAAATATTGTTGCAGAAAATGCAGTCAGAACTGTTAGAACTGAATACAGCATTTTTCATTATGCTTTTCGTTCGGGGGATTTCTTGTATTGGATAATGAGATTTCTATTTTATCTTTATTTGAGATCTTCTCTAGTACTGTAATTCAGGAACTGTATGGTACTGGATGCTATTATATTGAAAATAGTAGTACCAAGCGGATATGATAGCCAACCGCAGCTCAGGCAATCAACGATACCCCCAGTTTTTTCTTGACCCGGCCGAGCGCGTTGTCATTTTGCATGAGTAGTTGAAAATGTGCATCCACAAAGATTTTACTAATGCCACCTGCACGTATGCGCGCCATCCAATTAACCATTGTTAGCTTGTGGTGAGGCGTAGGCCCGTAACGCGAGATTTTTTAGGAGGGGGGGGGGGGCTGCGATCATAATAATAATAATAATAATAATAAAGTCTTTTTAAAAAAAAATATGTAGATTCAGCGAGATTAGGGCCTATGGCCCTCTCTTACACCTAACTGTACATAACAACGATATAGTTTGATTGAAATATATTTTTATAAACTACATTCATACAGAATATCAGTCATACCTTTCATTCAAGATAACAGACATACTAATTCACGTTCGCTACCATCTACTGTACATTCACACACACATTTTCTCACACATTCACACGCAGCCTTGCCTTGATCAACCGGTGACAGTGGTTTGCTGACTAAGGAGAAACTTGTAATATTTGTTTTTAAATACGTTGAGAGAAGGAGAGGCACGAATTTCTATGGTTATCGAGTTCCATAGTGTAGAGGAAGAGATGAGAAATGAAGAGTGGAAGATTCGGGAATGAGAGAGATGGGGTTAGAAGGAGGTCGTCCCCTCGAGTATTATAGGCTCGCGAGGAAAGTGGTGTAAGGGACGAGATGAGGTACTACATTATAGTAGGAAAACATGCCTACATTCCTACAAACTTAAAAACTGTACACACAAAAAAATCGGGCTGCAGCCCCTCCCCTCGGTCACGGTCGGGTCTAGCTTGGCGTAATATCGTTGGGCATGGCAGCTACTTGAACGTACAATAATTATTTTAATGTATCACCGTTATGCAAAGCGGTTCAGACCACACATGTCAGCACTAGCTTCAGGATAACATTTTCCATGGAAGGTTCAGTTTGAGCACATAGGGCATATTGGAAAAGAGGGATTTAAGAGGAGGGCATATGTGGTTTTCCGGAATTTAGTAGAAATCGGTCATGTTTACACATGACTGGAAAGTTCTTTTAAATACAAAGTTCTTAAAATTTAGTTCTTAGTAGGCACTTTTTCTTTGAATAGAGGAGAAAATACAACGGTTGATTGACACTTGAGTGAGTTCATCTGAAACTCCAAAATTGTAACTGGCAGTGATTATTGGAGACTGGCAGACTTGTATGGCGCTCAGAGTCTCAAGCACTACTTAATAAAGAGACGGGGGACTAAACAGCCCCTAGTTTCTTACAGACTAAATTCAATCAAATTCACACCAAGACAACCTAATATTGTGGAAACTCCTTTGACTCTAATTATTGAATTGAAAAGACTTTAATGAAAATATACCAATAACAATAAGACTATAAAGTCTTGTTTTTATGCTAATCCAAAAAAATATTATATTATTAATAATTAGGCTACTTAAAATTAAGAGGTTAAAAAAATTATCTTTAAGCTGACGAAACATTAGATAGTAGAATTGCCATAACCGTATCCTTATCAGATATAGATTTCTACAGTAGCAGACATAAAAAAAAACATCCTTAAAATTAAGCGGTTAAAAACATTAAAAAAACGTTCTTAAATATGCACAATCACGACTTATTTACAGAGGTAACCTATCTTTAAGCTGATGAAACATTAGACAGTAAAATTGTCATAACCGTTTCCATATCAGATATAGATTTCCACAGTGGCACTGCGGCAGACATTTAAAAAAACCTCATTAAAATTAAAAAAATTAAAAAAACGTTCCTAAATTAGCACAATCACGATTTATTTACAGAGTAACCTATCTTTAAGCTGATTAAACAATAGACATTAGAATTGCCATAATATGCCATAGTATCACATAAGTTATAGATTGTCCTCCACAGTGGCACTGCTGCAGACATATAAAAAAAAACCTAAAAGTATCCCTTCATGGCAGCTTGTTTTTATGGACTCTTTATAAAAGAATCAACTTACAAAGTTAAAACGTTGGGTAAGCTGTTTTAGACGGTCCCTGGGCAACCTCGTTGTCCAATGAGCTCCCGATAGCAGTCTTTTGCCATATTGGATTTGGCTGTATACCCTTAAGCCAATTAAAAAATAATAATAATAAAAACATTATCAGCTGAACTTAACATCTTGAACGGGGGGGGGGGGGATGGTTTGAGGCTCAGGGGGTCATGAAATGATAATTTGTGAAGAAAGTTTCAGGAAGTCGATCATTGGTCGCCGTCTCAATAGGTAGATGAATCTCCTTAAAATAAATATTGTGTGTAGTATTGTGTGTGAGTATAAACAGCACACAGCAGTACTAGTAATTATTAATCCAATAAAATAATTTTAAACATTGAATTACTTCAAGAAGTTCAGGGACGATCAATCAATGACAAGAAGAGAAAAATACTCACTTAAAAGGCAATTTCGAAATGAAGAAATTAAAATAAGCTATCCAAGATATTTTCAGAAATAAAAATGGAAGCCCCATGATCTCTTAGGTAGAACTTTAAAGTTAACGCACATTCTGTAAAGAAATTCTGCTTAAACATTGGAAGATGAAGAAACTGTCAGTGATGAGCATACAGAATTAGGCCTACCTACAAATAAATTTTAAATATAATATGCCGTACCTAACTATAAAAAAACCGAAACATTTTGACAAAAAGGTTCAGCCGAAATAAGAAATATTTTGAATAATAACAACGTTCTTAATACTGGTGCTGTCACTCAATTCTTTCGTTCAAGTCTTCATTTTCAATTTTGTGGAATGACTAAAAAATGAATTATCGATTTGGCGTCTTTGGAAGCGAGATGAAAAATTTTAAGTTCACCATATACCTATATTGACCTCAATTTTTACTGAGATTTGTTATTTTATTTCGAAAATATAATTTATGGCCTACAGGTTTTTATTCCCATTAAAAGTTGCCCGGAAATTTGACACGGGCGATCAAACTATAGGCATGTCCGCATATTGGTATCAGCAGTCAAATAAATTAATGGTGCTCTCACTGACTTTCACCCTAAAGTTTATCTGTTCCTGCACCACACTTGCTACATTTTCTGACCATGCAAAAAGTTAGTGCGAGGCCTAGTATAGGAGAAACATTTTACAGTGCAGGACTGCAGAACGAGTCGAAACTATGTTTTCTTTTGGGGGGTAGGGGGGGGTGAACCCCCCAAACCTCCCCTGCATACGTGCCTCTATGACGGAGTAATGTCGGCTGCAAATCATCGTTACAAAGCAAGAGACCTTTTGTAATATTGTACTTTTGTAAATGTTGTCTAAACTTGCTCTTTGGTTAATTTTCTCACAAGTTGGCTGCTTTTCACTCTCCCTCGCCTGTCAGTTTCACCTTATTGCCTCACTTAGCAATAATTCATATCAAGTTTGTTTCCCTTACATTATGTTGCCATAACATAATCAATTACTATTAGCATAACGTTAGAGGAAGTGTCCTGTAGAGCTTTCAGAAGCAACCGTGATCAAGGAGGGGGTAGGTGATTATGCAGTGGGGCTTCCGTAATATATTAAAAAGTTTCTGGTTGCTATCAAGCTGGTTTTTTTGAATCCTAGTTGGAAATTTATGGTGCCACCATTTTTAATTTTTTCTCATGGCTTTGCTTTTAGTAGTTTTAGTTGAGTATGAACACCTGTTCAAGTGCAGGTTAGCATCAGGTTCATGTACAGGCGGACAAACTTCAGTGAATTAATACTGTCACGTATCAAAATAGCGCGGTATGGGCAATTGTGGACAAAATAATTGCTTTCGGGGCCACGGTCTTATCACGTTGAATCCACCGGTACAGAACCGGTTCAAATAAGCAGCAAACATGGTAGTGTGCACAGCGTTGGCAGTGGAACATGGGGGACATGATAACGCACTATGACTACCAGTCAGTCTAAAGTATCGAGTCGAGTCCTGGTCACCTCAGAATTAATCGTGTGACTTTACCCAAGTTGATTGGAATCCACTATATAATCAGGAGGTCCACTCGGTCAGTCAACTTTCCTTTCCGTCGTATCGAAATTTCCCCAGCGATACAAGTCTCTTAGAGTACTTAGTGCTGGGGTAGACAACCTAAACTGAGCTTGAAAATGTTGCAATATATTATTTACTTACTTACTTACTTCTCCCGGAGGTGAAAGAGTCGGCCCTTAGGATGCCTCAAGTTAAGAAACAGAATTACTCCCCCCGCCAGGCTGACAGGGTAGCTTAAAGCAGAAATGCTGAAAGCAGGTGTTGATAAAATAAAGAACCGGTCCGAGTTTACTCGAACATGCTTTCCAATTTATCAAAATTAGTAGATAGAGAAAATGAGTAATTTCATGGTAAATAATTTTCCTATGGTTAAATTTCCGATATCTCGGGGGGGGGGGGGGTTGTCCACCTGACGTCACTCGTCACTGGTGGTGAGGTAAATTCTAGATAGGTCAGACCAACCAACACATTACCACACAGCAATACTGGCAGGGCACGCAATGCATTTGAGCGTGAATTTTCTATCATTTTTTCAAAAAAACATTTTTTTGTACAAAACCACATACTTTTTTGGGAAAGCAACCTGTTTTCGTTACTCAATTTGCGTGCGTGAATTTTCTATCATTTTTTCAAAAAAACATTTTTTTGTACAAAACCAAATAAGTTGTTTGGGAAAGCAACCTGTCCGGTTTCGTTACTCAATTCAACACCTAAAACATACCTGAAGGTAGAAATCATCGATAGAAAGGTGTCGCAGAAAAATTATTTTTTAGTCATTTTTCATTAAAATTTAGTCATTTTTATTTTTTTACCCCCAGAAGCAAACTATCAAGGGGCAAGCGACCCCCCGCATTTTATCAACATTAACAACAACTACAATATATGGGAATTTAAAAGAAATCGTTGGAGCCGTTTTGTGGAAATAATTTTTTTTATGTTTTTTTGAAGTTTTTTGAAAATAAAAGCCCCCCAAATTGAGTTAGCCCAAAATAAAAATAATATGGTCCCGAGGTATGATTTTTGTCAACATACATGCCTAATTTCATCAAAATTGACCTAGTAGTTTGCCGGGAAATCAACGAAAAGACAGACAGACAGACAGACAGACAGACATTTCGTAAAAACCACTTTTTTGGGTTCCTGGGACCTTAAAACGTGTAAATCCGTTAAAATCTCGGAATCGAAAATTTCGACCGTCACAAAGCTTTCCTTATAGGTACTACGTATAAATTGGAAAGCAACAACTTGCTTACCTTACTTTATCCAATGCCCGTCTGTAGCTGTTCAGCCATTGGTCGCCTAGCTCCCCGGTAGCGATTTGTAATGTCGCGGGTAGGGTAGGGTGGGTAAAGGCAGTGCACACCCTTAGATGATCCTCGTTCATGCTTCCGATGTTGCATAGCGGGCAGGTGTCAATGTGGCAGGTAAAACAAACCACTTACTTATCTTACTTAACTGTATCCAACGCCCGTCTGTAGTTGTTTAGCCATTCGACGCCGAGCTTCCCAGTAGCGTTTGTAATGTCGTGGGTAGGGTGGATTAAGGAAGTGCACACCCTCAGATGATCCTCGTTCATGCTTCCAATGTTGCATAGTGGACAGGTGTCAATGTGGCAGGTATAACAAACCACTTACTTATCTTACTTAACTTTATCCAACGCCCGTCTGTAGCTGTTTAGCCATTCGACGCCGAGCTTCCCAGTAGCGTTTGTAATGTCGTGGGTAGGGTGGATTAAGGAAGTGCACACCCTCAGATGATCCTCGTCCATGCTTCCAATGTTGCATAGTGGATAGGTGTCAAGGTGGCAGGTAAAACAAACCAACCTTTTGGGTGAGAGTCGGAGTCCCTTACACATACCCAGTACTAGCACCCCTAATCTGCATGCCCGTTATCTTTTGTAATGTCTCATCCTTATCATGACATCCTTGAAAAATTTGACAGTCCTTTACCAATGTTGTGTGCTTAAAATATTAAAAATGATACACATAGCATCGTCCTCTGTGGACAAAATCTCCGTAAGATTCGTTTCAGCAGTGAAATTAGCGTTAAAGTATCTCCCTTCCCCCGGAGGTGAAGGAGTCTGCCCTTAGGGTGTGTCAAGTTAAGAAACAGACTCATTCCCTTTGACAGGCTGACAGCGTTGCTTAAAGCAGCAATGCTGAAAGTAGGGGTTAGAAAAACAAACAAATATTTTGGGTGAAAGTCGCAGTTCCTTACCCAGTACCGTACCAGTACCACTAATCTGCACGCCCGTTATCTTTTGGAATGTTTCATAGTTTATCATGACATCTTGGACTCCTCTACGAATGCATACTGTGCTTACAACATTAAAAATGATAAACTTACCATCGTCCTCTGCAGATAAAATCTCCGTAAGATTTGTTTCAGCAGTGAAAGAAGCGTTGAAATATCCCCCTTCTCCCGAAAGCAGAGGAACTTCCATATTCAGCGGAAACTGGAAAAACGAAAGAGATAAACAGTTGTATATAGAATAAAGCCGCCGTGGAAAAACGCTGATACCGGGTTGGAAATATTAGAGAAAGAAATATTTTCATCCCTCGTTTATCACGTGTTTTATATTAAATCGGAGAAAGAAGACGAGACGGGGCATAATTAATTAGGTATCATAAAGGAGTATCATTAGAGAAGAGTGTAATGTGATATGAAATGGTTAGCCATTGTTGAATGTAACTTTTTTATGTTACAGCAGCCCTATTATGGCGATTTGGTATTATTATATAATACCGGGGAATACTTTTTATTGCCGCAGTAGTAAGTACCACGTGACGGTATTAAAATATTCAAATAAATAAATAATTAATAAATATATATTTCTGTTAAATTATACAATACAAGTAATCAACAAGTAATTGACAAGAAAGTATAAAGTAAAATCGTCAAAATATCGTCAAAATCAGGTAGTTCTGTCATTGTCATTGTGCTAGTACCTCAGTGACAGTGTAGAAAGCTTTCTCTGCGAGATGGTTTCTAAGCAATTTATGGAAGTTAGACGCATTTCTCGCCACTCTAATAATAAATTATTAGAATACAAAGTGAATGGTGGAATTGTTTAATAATTGAAGGAAATACTAATAAACATTAAAATGTACAGGAAGAATTTTGAAAATAATAAGAATGTAATGTGTCTACATCTAAGGGAGAAAAAATTGAAAACTCACCAACAATATTAATTCATCAATTTGAATTTCCCGCGCATTTTGCACTCATTTGTATAAAACAATTGAATAAACCCCGGTATTATAATAATCCCCAATCGCCATGATCGGGCTGCTGGAGTGATGAAATGGTCTACCATTTGTTGTGTTTTTAGCTACATAATAGGAGTATTCACTGTGTTGATAGAAAAAGGATAAAGGGAAAATGGGAAAATAGAGAAATAGCTCGGCGTGAAAATGTCCTCAGCCAACCATAGCAAAATAAAAACATAACCTAACTTACCTCCAAAGTTTTTTGCCTTTACCTATATTAACTTATGAGTTATGAACATCTGCTGTAGTCCACCTCTTGCCACATTTTTCCTTTCGTTGTTTTTTTTATTAATTTCAGTCGCAGAGCTCATTTTATAAATTAAATAAAAATAAAAAGTAAATTTCAAAAGCAAAACAACAACAAATATGGCCGTTTTCGTATTCCCCAAGTGCAATTTACCCATCCAACCTAGTAGTTGGGTAAAATGGGAATGTTTGGAAACACGTTTTCTTATGGCAATATTTTTCTACGTTAAAAAAACTGGAGTTCTACTTTCCTATTTTCCCTCATCAGTTTCCTACTCTCCCTTAGGGCTAACCCAACACAGTGAATACCCCTAATACGATCTTTTTTGGGCCTACTGATTATTTTTAATTGGCTTTTGTGCTACATTTTAAACTTAAAAAGAACCGGCATTTTTCAATTTCCTGTATAATCATATACCTACGGTATTGCAGTTTATATTAACAATATATTAGGTTCACTTATTTTGTAAAGGCATTAAGACAACGCCCTTCCTAAATCTTAAGTGCTAGTTACCTGCTGCTTTGTAAGAGAAGATTGAAGAATTAAGCTAAGTATTCCGGTATTTAGCTGCGGGAATGCCTCGGAATTTGAAGCTTTTGCTTACAAATCCGAAAATGTCTCTAAATAGGGTGACTTTGAAAGGGAAAACATTCGGCAATTCACAAGGGATGATGACGCTTGATATTTGACGAGAGTACGTTATTGTATCAAAACAGATTAATAAACTAAACACGGTTAGGTTTTCTGAGGTTCTCCCAAAGCTGAGTCCAACATTTAGATTTAGTCTGGAATGCTTTGGTGTTTGTGATCTTGAACAAAATCACTAAGCAAACCACAGGGTTTTGTAGTAGAAAGCTCAAAATTGTTCTCCACGCCAATTTTATTTTATTTTCCATTGTGCTTGGTTGAAGGAAAAGCTTGGAAATTTCAGCTTTTGGTACTTTTATTACATTCGGAGGTTTTGGACCAGAGAAAGTGATTTTGACGCGGAAGCTCTGTGATGGCTCACAACCGGAGAATGTGCCTAATTATGATTGAAATATTTTTTTTTCTTTTCCTTGTCCAGTAGCCCCTGGACAAGGAGCATATATTTACAATATACAATAACTTACATACTTACATAATAATAGCATAATATTATAATAAGTTACATAATAATAACATCCCGCATCCCCAAGTTTAATGGTTTCACCCTAATCCGCCCCTGCCTGGGCTGGGGTATTCAATAGGTTTCTCACCCAACCCCATCAGTCCTCAGGCTCTTCAGTATCCCTCCAATACGCGGCGGTGAGACACCCACACCTTACACTTACACATTACACATGGTCAACTGTCAAGACGCCGCGGACCAAATAAGGTAGGTTCATCTCAATATTACTTTCATATACAGTCCACTAATTAAACCTAACGAAGGCGTGTGGTACCGCCACACCAAGCAAGCGCTTAATTGGGACGAAAGGCTCATACAGTGCTGCTAAACAAGGCTTCACCATATTATTTTTGTTATTTATTTATACTGTTTGTTTTATTTACTTATTTATTGTAGTTTTTATTTATTTATTTATTTTATTTTATTTTTAATATTAATAGTCTGATTTTATTATTATTCCCACCCATTGACCAACCATTTTAATAATAATAATAAAGTTATTATTGAAAAAATAATAATGTAGATACAGCTTTTACACCTAACTGTACATATTCTTGTGAAATAACCAAAATTATAGGCGAGTGGACCATTGTAAAAAATTCAGAAGAATATCCTCTGCCGGTACGCAAAGGGGTTGCCGAGCCACGCCGTTTTTTCACTTTGCTCTAACAACCTCGGGTAACATTTACCAAGAGTGGTCGTAACGACACTTATAGAATCAACTCTAATTTGCCCGTTTCCATTAGGCCACAAAGAAAGAAAGAAAAGAAAGAAAATTGTCTTTATTTTCCATATAGGCGACTTTTGGGCCTTTCGGCCCACTCTTACAATTAATCCACAAAGGACGCAACGGTGAAGTTACCTCCCTGAGAAATACTTGAATTCCAAAACTGCCTCTCGCTTTGACCTAAGCCTTAATTTTCATTAAGACAGCCAGTCAGTGAGGAATTATTGGCAAACTTAAGCAAAATTAAGATCGCTGCGGAAGTAATTAATTATAGTTGCATTCCTGAGTAAGCCACGGGTAATTTGCACCATCCTAAAAGGTCAATCAACCCCTGCCAGTAGAAGCATTTTCTGTCTAGGAATTCATATTATTGCAAATTATCTACCATTAATGGTAAAAAATGTTATAACATCACGTTATCCAGAAAAACACGCAATTTTACATTTACTTACAAGATAAATGCTATGGTTCAGGAAAAATTAAATGTAATAACGGACTTAGTAATATTCTTGGACCGCAACCCGTATTTGTTAATCATACACTCCGACATTATTAAGAGGACAAGCTATCGTACGTAGGAAAGCAGCATCCTAATATTTGTTGTTTTTATTGACTTTTTTATTGACTTTTTTAACAAAGGAAGCTATTAAAGAATTGGCTGATGTAAGTTGTAGAAGACTACTTCATGCATCATACCTGTATAACGGGAATTATTAAATTTTTGTACCTTAGTTTTTTCATAAAAACCAGTGAGGATTAAAATTTTAGGGCCTAAGTAATCTGGGATTTTTGGAAAAACTACAAAACCTGAAAGTAAAAATACCCGTTTATATGATGCACGAAGTAGTCTTCTACAACCTAAATGAGCCAAATTTTTCATAACTTACTGAGTTAATGAAATAAAAAATGAAAATTATTTTGGGGTGTCTTATCCTCTTAAAATATTCAATTATCTGGCTTCATAAGGCGAGTCACCTCTAGCTTCACTGATTGATCGACTGTTGCTTACTTTTAAATTGCTGTAGTAAGGAGTAGATTGAAGAACGCATCAACGGTCTGGTGCCCCTTCTATTCAAAGCAGACAGGAAACAGAGAAAGGTTCTTAAGGAATGCCCAACATCAGGGGGGTGGTCCAAAGGTCCGGGCCCCCTCCGAAATAAAAGGGCTTTACACTGGATAGAATGGACTTTCATTAATAAAAAAAGTAAAAAAATTTGGACCCCCTCCGAAACAAGAACCTGGGCACGGTCTTGCCCAACATCAAAATTTAAACCTTTCACGCCAATGGTTGACAATTGACACATTATATTAGGTACCATCTTAGTTACTAATACCTTTTTCATTGTATAACTTATAGCGGCTAAGTCTATATAGACCTATGTCTGCAGATTTGAAAATTCAACTCCAAGCAAAAAATAAGTCTCCCAGATATCTTAATATTCATTGGACAAAGAATATTGTCAGGTATTGTGTGGAGATTATTATGTGTTAGTATTTACATATTTTTAATGAAAATGTCAAGTCTGATTTTCTGCTAGAGCATCCACGGCAAAATGCGAAAACCAAGAAAACTCCTCCAATATAGAAATTTTTTGCTTTCCAATTTATACGTAGTAGGCTATAAGGAAAGCTTTGTGATGGTCCAAATTTTACACGTATTGAGGTCCCAGGAACCCAAAAAAGTGGTTTTTACGAAATGTCTGTCTGTCGGTCTGTCGCTCTGTTTGTCTGTCTGCGCGTCGATTTCCGGGCAAACTACTCGGTCGATTTTGTTGAAATACGGCATGTAGATTCACAAAAATTATATCTCGGGACAATTTTTTTTTATTTTGGGCTATCTCCATTTGGGGGGGTTTTATTTTCGAAAAACTCCAAAAAAACGTTTAAAAAAATTATTTATCCAAAACGGCTCCAACGATTTCTTTTAAATTCACATATATTGTAGTCGCCGAGATGCCCGAAATTTAACTATAGGAAAATTATTTACCATAAAATTACTCGTTTTCTCTAGCTACTACTTGCATGATATATTGGAAAGCATGTTCGAGTAAACTCGGACCGGTTCTTTATTAATACTTTTGAATTTTGAATGGACTGCCATTCTTTATTCGGCCAAATTGATAATTTCATGATAGGTATCGTAAAATGGAAGAAGGAAGTGAGGGCACATAATTTGCGGCAGCCCCTGGTGTTTTTTATATATTTGAAATTCAGTGATCTTAGCATATCAGTGGACAGACAGTAGGCCTACGTATGATATTCAAAAATTTGCATCGCATGTAACTATCATAATTCCCATACCCTAACTCATAAATCACATAAATCCAAACTCGCAACATTTCAGGAGAGAAAAAAAACAATTTAAAATGTATTGAATCCCTATATTTTCTGTATTTTCTATATTGGCTATAACTACGCAAATAAATAAATTTTTCTTGATGTAAGTGTTTTGTCAGTTGAAATGAAATTTTTTTCCGAACATGTGGATATCAAAATCTCATTTTCGCCAATTTTGGAATTATGTGGTTTAAGTAATTACCGTAAGGAACTTGTAAGATGGCTGTTATGCGCGTAACGCTTGCATAGTATGCTTCAGTCAACTTACTGTGATTTTTCTGCAATGACGTATGGTTCAACCCTGCGTTGTTTTCCAATAATAGCCGTGTCAAAGTCAGGTAACTGGCTACTGTGTTTTTTCCGCACTATAATATACAGGTCATGTTGAGTAGTGGTATAGACTCCAACTTTCACCCGAAAGGTTGTTGGTTCGGTTCCCACACTTAGTACATTTTCTGGCTATGCTTCGGAAGGCATGTAAAGCAGGCGGTCTTGGGTCTTCCTAGTTTATAGCCCTAACTCCGCTACGTTGGCCTAGTAATATAGCAAATAGTCAAAATTTATTTATTTAAAATTACGCTACAGGCCTATAGGCGAAATAATATCTGCCACATATTCCATTTTCTTAAGTCACTTGTTTTGACGACAGAAAAAGAAAAACGTTTTTAAGAAAAATTCTTTCCCGTACATAATTATAATATTCCAGATGCGAGAGCAAAAATTTATGTATAATGATGCTTTGATAGAGCGATGTTTTTTTTCGGCATTTTAAACAGTTACTTTAAGAAATATAGCACCGAGCCTCTTCCCGGGCACAGGACAGGTCACGGCCGCGTCTTATAAAATGGTTTTGTAATTGCTTTTTATTTTTAAAGGCTTTATAAATTCTCTGAAATTTTACCCCTGTACTTTTCCTGAACGCAGCTCAGTCAGCGTGCTCAGGAGTCCACTATACATACAATATTTGTTAATGTCCGCGACGAGGGCAGTGCTTATATCCGCACAAAGCCAAATCCGCCACTGTATATATAGTGAAGATTGAAATTAGTGATAACGAAGCTATACAATTCAGCAATTGTAAGTAAATTTCCTACCGACGCTTGCTGAAAAAGCATTCAGACGAAATTAAATTATTCCACTGTGAATGGCGGCAACATTGCGTAAAGATAAGGGAAAAGATAGCGGCAACACCTGTGGCGTTTTACTGAGCCATTGACAAAAGGGGGCTAACGATCTCATTCATTTTAACTTTTCAATTAAACTAATTGATCCTTTCAATTTAAGCTGTGACAAGATTAATTTATCATTTGATGCTTAAAAGTCGTTAATTCAGCATAATACTGCACTTCAATTCCTGTCATTTATTATTTTTTTAACTGCTTGTATTAAGTGATTAATTGATGGCTTATTTTAAAATAAAGATGATGGTTGTGCTTTAAGATCCAAATTGTTAAATTATTTAAGAACTAAGAAGGTACAATTAGAACACTAGTTTGTATTTTCTTCTTATTCTTCATATGCCTCTTCTAGTTAAGATTGCCAATCATCATGGTAGTTTGGATCTTGGAGACTACCTTGCTACTATGAATACGGTAGTGAGTAGGGGGCAGTCAGACATTTTGTAAAAACTAAATTTTTTGGTTCCTGGGACGTCAAAACGTGTAAATCCACTAAAATCCCGAAATCGAAAATTTCGACGAAAGAAGCTTTCCTTATACGACGTATAAATTGGAAAACAATAATAATACTTGACAATATTATGAACACCGTCAATGGCGGTGAATAGGGGCATGCGAGGGTAGCACTAAACTACTTAAACTAACACTAAAACTAACTAAAAGTAATTTCGACTGAACCCCCCTCTCAGAATTTCTAGTTATAGCCTTGGTGCTTAGGCGCCCATTCCACCGACCGGCTAGGGCTATTTACAAAAACGGTGACGTGGTAGCAGACATTCAAGACTTAGGTGGCGTTTCCACCGACCTCGCATTGCAGAATGCAAATGACATTGACGGAAATTTGAATATTTCTTTTTATAGAAATCTATTAAAATGTTTGTACTTAACATATCCCATGACACCATTTTTTAATTTTAGTTTGTTTGTGATTTTAGTGTAGGATCATTGATCAATTTTAACTATGGCATAGAGGAAAATAAACATTTCCGTCAATTCTGCAATACGACTTCGGTGGAGCCCTCGCCTAAGTCTTTAATATCTGCTATCACATCACCGTTTTTGTAAATAGCCCTAGCCGGTCGGTGGAATGGGCGCCTTAGAACCATACAAATACAAAATGTAAGTTTTGATCCGATTCACCACCATTATCCTATTCACCACTATTGACAGTACTCTGCTACGCTGTAAAGGGAAGTCATTAACCACTACCTCAGGTTTTTCAACCAGAAGGTACTTCTTCTTCTGCCGAACGTCCTCAGTCTTCTGTCTTCCCATGGATTACATGTAGAATACGATATTTATCTTTCCATATCACTTTCCTGAAGTATGTTAGTTTCCGTTTCTTAACCGTCAGTAGCAACTTTGCTTCTGTATCCGGACCTTGGCATTATCGGCACGATCTCTTCAAGATATGCACAGTATTCGTCTGTATACATTTTAAGCGCACTGATTTTGTTTTCCATAGCTTGAGTCAACGTCGGTGTGAAATCCTAACTGGTTTCATCAGTCAAAGTAGGGTTATATTATTTCATTTTATTAATTAAATTATGCTTTGATGTTCAGCTACATTATGCAAATGGTAATGTGCGTTGTTTTCTGTGTTTTCTGTACGAGTCTGAAACGAGTTACTGTGAGTGAATGAACCCCCATGAACCCTCCCCCCCGCCGGTTACGGCCTTGACAATGCTTGCGATTTACTTACTGAAAAAATCGATTACAAGTTGCCTAGGCTATAGGCTATTATTAAATAACACTGTAGGTTATCTTAAAACAAACTTTTTAAAACGTCAGTTTTAATCCAATTTTTAAAAAAGAACTAATTGTAAAGCAAATAAAGCAATCCAACTATGGACCAACGAGACAACAGCAATTGGTATTCATCGTTTCACGCGCGCATGTTGTAAAAGTATACAGCAGTGTTCGAACTAATAAAGTAATTTTCTTCTTTTAGTTCTTTAAATGAACTTGTTATTGTCTTCAGACAAATAAATATACCTCTCTAAATTCTAAATTATACTATTATAATTACCCTTTCGCATTTCATTACGCGTTTATTCGTCATATGACCATACGACAAATAAGAAGAAAACACTTACGTGTATTATATTGTACTTTTACTGATCAATATCAATTATTTCGATTCTTATTATAATTCCCAATGAGTCGCAGAAGTCGAAGAACATTGAAAATGTCATAAGAGATCGTACAGTGCGATAATTCATTATTAGCCCATAGAAGAATAAGCAAATAAAACAAATAAGAAGAAAACATTTAGGTGCTATAATTATATATTATATTGCTCTTTCACGAATTAATATCATTTATTCCGGTTCTGATTCTGATATCTAATGAGTCGCGTAGGTCGAAAAAAATTGGAAATGTCAAAAGAGATTGTAAAATGCAATAATTCGTCATATGACAAATAGGAAGAAAACATTTAAGTTTTATACAATAATAGTGTATTACATTGTTCTTTTTCTGATCAATATCATTTAATCCGATTCTGATTCTGGTATTTAATGAGTCACGTAGGTCGAAAAACATTGGAAATGTCAAAAGCGATTGTAACATATAATAACTCGTCATATATTATGACCATACGACAAATAAGAAGAAAACATTTAAGTGTTATACAATAACAGTGTATTACATTGTTCTTATACTATTCAATATCATTTATTCCGATTCTGAATCTGATACCGAATGAGTCGCGGAAGCCGAAAAACATTGGAAATGTCAAAAGAGATTGTAACATGTAATAACTCGTCATATATTATGACCATATGACAAATAAGAAGAATACATTTAAGTGTTATACAATAATAGTGTATTACATTGTTCTTATATTATTCAATATCATTTACTCTGATTCTGAATCTGATACCTAATGAGTCGCGGAAGCCGAAAAACATTGGAAATGTCAAAAGCGATTGTAACATGTAATAACTCGTCATATATTATGACCATATGACATATAAGAAGAAAACATTTAACTGTTATACAACAATAGTGTATTATATTGTTCTTTTTCTGATCAATATCATTTATTCCGATTCTGATTCTGATACCTAATGAATCGCGGAAGTCGAAAAACATTGGAAATGTCAAAAGCGATTGTAACATATAATAACTCGTCATATATTATGACCATACGACAAATAAGAAGAAAACATTTAAGTGTTATACAATAACAGTGTATTACATTGTTCTTATACTATTCAATATCATTTATTCCGATTCTGAATCTGATACCGAATGAGTCACGTAGGTCGAAAAACATTGGAAATGTCAAAAGCGATTGTAACATATAATAACTCGTCATATATTATGACCATACGACAAATAAGAAGAAAACATTTAAGTGTTATACAATAACAGTGTATTACATTGTTCTTATACTATTCAATATCATTTATTCCGATTCTGAATCTGATACCGAATGAGTCGCGGAAGCCGAAAAACATTGGAAATGTCAAAAGAGATTGTAACATGTAATAACTCGTCATATATTATGACCATATGACAAATAAGAAGAATACATTTAAGTGATATACAATAATAGTGTATTACATTGTTCTTATATTATTCAATATCATTTACTCTGATTCTGAATCTGATACCTCATGAGTCGCGGAAGCCGAAAAACATTGGAAATGTCAAAAGCGATTGTAACATGTAATAACTCGTCATATATTATGACCATATGACATATAAGAAGAAAACATTTAACTGTTATACAACAATAGTGTATTATATTGTTCTTTTTCTGATCAATATCATTTATTCCGATTCTGATTCTGATACCTAATGAATCGCGGAAGTCGAAAAACATTGGAAATGTGAAAAGAGATTGTAACATGTAATAACTCGTCATATATTATGACCATGTGACAAATAAGAAGAAAACATTTAAGTGTTATACAATAATAGTGTATTATATTGTTATTTTTCTGATCGATATCATTTAATCCGATTCTGATATTTAATGAGTCACGTAGGTCGAAAAAAATTGCAAAATGTCAAAAGAGATTGTAATATGCAATAATTCGTCATATGACAAATAGGAAGAAAACATTTAAGTGTAATACAATAATAGTCTATTACATTGTTCTTATACTATTCAATAGTATAGTATTCTGATTCTGATACCTAATGAGTCGGGGAAGTCGAAAAACATTGGAAATGTCAAAAGAGATCGCACCGCGCGATACCCCTTGGAATATCGCTCTGAAAAATGTAGCTGAATAAATGGGGGGGGGGGTAAAGGAGGGGTGGCTGATGGAGCGCGTAGCCATGATGAATGTCAGCAGTTCCCCTGCTGACGGTATATTACTGTTTGCTGTTGCTGAAACCGAGCAAACCTGAAGTAGCAGAGTCCTATATATGAAACAATATTTCCCCCAGACTCCACAGATTATGCATTCAAATTTCGTAAGGAAGGATTTTCTATTCAGACTGTTTTTGCGGTTTTATCTTAATGTATTTTAGGGCAAGCTGTTACTTCTTTGTTTTTGTTTTGGTAGCCAATGATAGCAAGGTATCGTCTGCATTAGGCCAGTTTTTTGAGAAGAAGACTAGTAACAGTGGCGTCATTTCAGCTTTATCTTTTACAAGAAAACTAATTTCCAAAGCCATTTCAACTTCCAACTAACTATAGTACTAACTAACTAATTTTAAAAAGATTAAATTGGCTCACACTCAGTGCCCTATCTGCTCCGTCACCATTACGCGTTTCCATCTTCAACATGAGGAGGTACAAGATAAGAACTTTCGTGTCTTCGCCTCTGAGGCCATAAGACATTACTCAGAAGCTCAGCTTCTTTGAAGATAATGGTTCAGAACTGTACACAACCAGTAAATACACTTCATCTTGTGTTCGAGCTCATTCCTTTCGATGAATACGGAGGTGCAACTTTTTGTGCCTCGCTGTTTTAATACACGCAATCCGGGTAGCCTATGTTATTGCGATGTGTATAACTAAATTGCAGCTTACTGGGTTATTAGTTCCATGCAAATTCCTTTGCTTTGACCCGCAAGGGGCAATCTCACGCCCTTTGTAGACAGGAAAGCTACATTTATCATGGCTTTTGAATAGACAATGAGGAGAAAGCTCTACTTAAAGCAAAGCAGCAATGTGTACTATTTAGACATAATATACTGTAGATGCTTCTTCTTTGCACATGCAATAGTCTGTTATTTATTACACCTAGCCGTGCAAAGTTCTGAATACCGGTAGAACCGATAAAATACTTCCATATTATTTTTTTATTTTCAGCAGTTGCGAATTCTGTGGCAAGGTGGTACCGTGCCTGTACTTATCCAAGCCTCTACCCACCGTGTGGTCGGTGACGTGTCGTAACTCGACACAAGTACCTATCAGGTTACTTAGTGAGGCGATTAGAGAGGTTAAGAATGAAGAGTGTACAGCCCGTCGGAAATTGGCAGCCCTTTTTATTTTTTATTTAATTAACTAAGCACGTTATTAAAGATTTGGCTCATTAAAGTTGTAGAAGGCAACTTCATGCATCATATAATAAGATATTTTTAATTTTCGAAATTGTAGTTCTTTCATTTACATTCCCATAATATTTTATAAACAATAACATTCCACGTATAATCGATTTAAAAAAAAACAACTACAATTTTGAAAAATAAAAATACCTTATTATATGATGCAGTCTTCTACAACTTAAATGAGCCAAACAAATCTTTAATTACTTGCTTAGTTAATTAAATAAAAAAGAAAAAGTATTAAATTCCAGGCTGCCAATTTTCTACGGGCTGCACACTCTTAATCGGATACATTCATTGAATTCTATGTAGGCCTATGTGATTAACTTTTTTTAAAGAGAGGTAGCAAGGGAAGCTAAATGTATAAGAAATTCAATAAAAAAAAATTAATAAAAGTCTATTGACTTGAATCAACAAAACTTAAAATATTATATTCATTCTTCATTCCTATAACAAGTCATGTTCTCTCTTCTCAGAATATTTCAGCGATGCTGACCATTTAAAAGCTGGTAGCTTTATGGGTTCTGAGTGCACATAATTTAATATAATGTTGCTTAATGGGTATCCTAAGATCTCGGCGTATGAGATTTCCCTCGGTTTGAGAACATCGTGTTTGAGGTGAGATTTAGATTTGAGTTAGTAGAAACTGAGTTAGTATGGGAAGTGGAGGAAGGTTTACCGTAGAATTTGGAGTCTAGAGCCAAAGAGCAGCTTCTGGAATAGTTTCAGTTCTATCAAACTCAAATAAGTTAGAGGGTGATGGATTTAGTTATGGATCTTGTTGTTGAAGACGACGCCCGGTTTAAGGCTAGGAGTAGATCCAAGGGCGGATTTTAGGGGGGGTCAGAGGGTCCGAACCCCCCCCCCCCAAAAAAAAATTAACTTACACTAGATAACAATGGGTTTACAGTGGGAATTAATTATAAAAATTAATTTTTAATGTTATAATCCACTGAACCTGACCACTGACCCCCCCCCCCTAAATTGGAAGCAAAATCCGCCCTTGCGTAGATCGTGGGTTCGAATTCCGCCAAGCCCAGTTTTTCCATATCCTTTAATTTTGGTTATGGACCTATGTCGTGATTGCTTGTTAACAGCAAGTTTGAGTACGCGCTTTTTTCTCAAAGTCAATTTTTACATGGAATATTGGCTGTAGAGCTGTAAAAAATAACCGATAAATGAGTAGAAATATCAATATATATAGATCAATATTATGACAGCTCACTAACACCTATTTGCCACAGTTCTTGAACGCCTTTCGTGAGACTACCATACCAATATCGACTTCGATGGCCAGGTGGTAACGTGCTTGCACTTGTGCGTGTCGTAACGCAGCACGTGTAGTAGTAGTGGTAGTATGGTTGGACACAGTCCCAGGCCACGGTGTGGGCCCATAGGACAGTGGACCTCCTGATTATAGTGGATTCCGAACCACTTGGGAAACACAGTGAAGTCACACGATTAGTTCGGAGGTGACCAGGACAAGTCCTACCATGTTTCCCTACCGGCACTGTGCACACCATCACTTTGAACCTGCTCTGGTCCGCTGGATTCAACTTGGTAAGGCGGCCGGCTCAACTCAGCACGTGTACTTACCTACAGAGGCAACAGAAGAGATCAATCGGATACATTCATTAAATTGTTTGTATGCAATTAATCTTTAAAATAAACGTTTTTTGTACAAATCAAATGTAATTATAACTCTGGCCAGCCAAGAGCCCTGAAGAGGGGCCTGGAGGTTTGTTAAAAAAAAATAGGCCTAAAATGTGGAATCTTAGGTACCTTATTGCAATGAAAAGGTCAAAGTTGATAAACCAGCGTTATTGCTGCCTATAAAAACTATATACCGTAGTTAAAAAAAAATGGTGTTTCTCTTACAGCTGTCTAATATCTATCAGCATCTTTTTCTAATGTATTGAAATGAGAGAAAGCGAGTGGGAAACAGACGAGAACGATGAGCGAGACAGACAGGAATAAAAAAAATAAATAGTGTTTCTTATTTCAATCATTCGTTTTCTTATCCAAAGCAACGATATATCGCACTATAAAGTGATGGCTTTACAATCCGCTTACAGTCTCCTCAGTGGCGGCTCGTGGTGTATCAAAATGGTGGGGCAACGAATTGTAATAAAGTAATAGCATATAACTTACCACTACTTGAATATCAAATAGATTCTTCGGCATTTTGATGTGGCAAACAAGTCTATCACTCGCTGTTTACATTTTTGTAATATTTGTTTACATTACCCTGCCTGGCCGTTGGGCAGAACCTGACTTCCCTAGTCAAAAATTCTTCTTTGAAAAATTTTATAAGAATCATCAGTCATGACAAAATAGTGAAACTCTTCTCAAAAATAACTCTTATAATTATGATTTTAAAAAATACCAATATTCAACGATATTATTAATACGAAACATTTAAAGTCATTTTTGGGGCGCTGCCCCGCTGCCCATGTATAAATGCATATGGCATGAATTGCATTGCAAGGTCCATAAGAGAAAAGTTGTGTACACCTTTCCAATGGTGCGAACGATCTTCTTAACTTTTGCCTGACTCGGTTGCCATGGCGACCCGGGGCTAAATTGAAAATTGCCCCAAGTTGCCCAGAGCACGCACATAGCATAGCCGAATTGTAGCAGTTGCATTTTTCTTCAGAATAGTATATTATTATTTTATTATTATTATTATTATTATTAAAAGGAAATTGCTTTGTTTGCCTGTAAAATTATGGGAGGGCTGTAGCCCCAGTGCCCTTATGGACGAGCCGCCACTGAGTCTCCTTAAACTAATAATAAATTTAATAGAATAGACGACTTAAATCTGGAATTCTATTATAAACAAAGAGAACAAATCCTATTATATACAATCGCGTGTCGCTATAATGCGCTAAGAGAGGAAATAGAATGCGGACTTTTATAGAAGTCATATAGCGTCTTCAAACTCACATTTTCCAACTTTTTTTTCAACTTGTTGGTACTTTACCCATTAGCTTTTATTGCTTGCACAGTGTAATAGATATTTCCCTTGGGACTTGTTCTTGGAAAATACATACTATGTCCCGCAAATTGTACTACTTTGAAAACCGTAAGGGATTTTTCCCTTGGTTTCTTTCATAATTTGTTAAAAAGGCCCTTAAGAAGGGCTCCCCAGTCCAGTGCTTCTTTAGCTGCCCCCTCCCCCCCCCCCCAATTTCTTAGCTTTAAACAAGATGGAATTGATCCCTCCAGCAGCCCTATTGTAAATATACGTAAATATTTATTATTATTGTTATGATAATTATTGTTTAGCAGCACTGTATGAGTCTTTTGTCCCAAATAAGCGCTAGCTTGGGGATGCGGGATGGTATTATTATGTATTGTATTTTTGTAGTATATGCTCCTTGTCCAGGGAATACTGGACAAGGAAAAGAAAGAAAGAAAGAAAGTTAATAATAATAATAATAAAAACTGACATTAAAATAACAATTAAAAATAAAATAAAATAAAAATAAATGATTAAGCCTTGTTTAGTAGCACTGTATGAGTCTTTTGTCCCAAATAAGCGCTAGCTTGGGGATGCGGGATGGTATTATTATGTATTGTATTTTTGTAATATATGCTCCTTGTCCAGGGAATACTGGACAAGGAAAAGAAAGAAAGAAAGAAAGTTAATAATAATAATAATAATAACTGACATTAAAATAACAATTAAAAATAAAATAAAATAAAAATAAATGATTAAGCCTTGTTTAGTAGCACTGTACGAGTCTTTTGTCCCAAATAAGCGCTAGCTTGGGGATGCGGGATGGTATTATTATGTATTGTATTTTTGTAATATATGCTCCTTGTCCAGGGAATACTGGACAAGGAAAAGAAAGAAAGGAAGAAAGTTAATAATAATAATAATAAAAACTGACATTAAAATAACAATTAAAAATAAAATAAAATAAAAATAAATGATTAAGCCTTGTTTAGTAGCACTGTATGAGTCTTTTGTCCCAAATAAGCGCTAGCTTGGGGATGCGGGATGGTATTATTATGTATTGTATTTTTGTAATATATGCTCCTTGTCCAGGGAATACTGGACAAGGAAAAGAAAGAAAGAAAGAAAGTTAATAATAATAATAATAAAAACTGACATTAAAATAACAATTAAAAATAAAATAAAATAAAAATAAATGATTAAGCCTTGTTTAGTAGCACTGTATGAGTCTTTTGTCCCAAATAAGCGCTAGCTTGGGGATGCGGGATGGTATTATTATGTATTGTATTTTTGTAATATATGCTCCTTGTCCAGGGAATACTGGACAAGGAAAAGAAAGAAAGAAAGAAAGTTAATAATAATAATAATAAAAACTGACATTAAAATAACAATTAAAAATAAAATAAAATAAAAATAAATGATTAAGCCTTGTTTAGTAGCACTGTATGAGTCTTTTGTCCCAAATAAGCGCTAGTTTGGGGATGCGGGATGTATTATTCTGCAAGTTATGGTATTTTTGTAATATGTGCTCCTTGTCCAGGGAATACTGGACATGGAAAAGAAAGAAAGAAGATTATGGCGATTTGGAAGTAACATAATACCGGGGTTTCTTTTTTAATCCTACTTTAGTGAGGTTTCACGTGACGGTGTTAAAATATGCGGGGGAAACTCTAATTTATAAATTAATAAATTATAGGAATACATAAGAGAATTGTTTTTTAATTGGAGGAATTAGCCTAATAATAAACATTGACATAAATTGTCCAGGTACAATTTTGAAATATAGGCTAATTAGAATTTTTTTAATGTGTCTATACATCTACGGGAGAAAAAATTGAAAACTCAGCAAACATAATATTAAAAGCCAAGGATTAATTTTTCCATTTAAATTTCACGCGCATTTTGCACTCATTTGTTTAAAACTATTGGCTAAACCCAAGGGCACCGAGTTGTGAAAATTATTGGTAAGGCCCAACATTGCCCGAGGAAATCATATTTTCGGGGGGAAGGAGTCAATTTGCCTACCTATCATTTCAATAAAAATAAATAATAAATAAAAATAAAAAACTATCAAAATAATTAACACACAAATATGAGGTGGTTATTGCTAAAATTATTGGTATGGCTCTGCCATACCAATCTGAATATTGGTATGGCTCTGCCATACCAATCTGAATATTGGTATGGCCCGGGCCATACCAAGCCTTATGGAACCGGCGCCCATGACTAAACCTCGAAATCATGTTAATCCCAAATAATAGGGCTGCTGGTGTTTTAACGAGGATGTTCTTCTTCTGCCGGGAACCCTCAGTCCTTCTATCTTCCATTATAACAAGTAGAAAGCGATAATTTTCGTTCCTCATCACGTGGCTGAAGGATGTCAATTTCTTTACCATTGGCAGCAACACGGCTTCT
The DNA here is from genome assembly GCA_963971405.1 of Psococerastis gibbosa. Taxonomy (NCBI): domain Eukaryota; kingdom Metazoa; phylum Arthropoda; class Insecta; order Psocodea; family Psocidae; genus Psococerastis; species Psococerastis gibbosa. Next base: position 38,963,092 of record OZ020489.1, on the reverse strand, counting down.
GTATCCATTTGCCTCAGTATTAGGGACACGATTTCTCCAGGATCGAGACAGCCAAAAGACCGGTCTGCATGTAAACTTATGAAAGGAGTTGGCAAGTTTGTAAGGTGGTTGCTGGGAGTGCTTTGCTTTACGTAGCCAAATAGGCCTATAGCAAAGTAAAAACAGGACTTAGTCTATGGGTTGACTCGCAGACACCTGAGCCAATGAAAGGTATATTTACGCTTGCAAAACGCTATAAATATTAATAGATTCATTATTATATATGCTACAAAAATATAAATTAAAGCGCATCAAGTAATGAAACAGTTTCAGAAATACAAATTTAATAATTTGGTTATCTTAAGAAGAAGGGGCCCGTAATTAAAATTATCACTCTAGATATCCTATTCAGCAGGAATCTACTTTAAATTTAATTAAATTTTAAACGAGTATTATAACTAGATACGTCATCTTTCATGCCAATTTTCCAGTGAAATAAATTTTAACGAAGCTTTCTTCTATAATAGTTAGCAGAAGGGTTTAGGGAGGGGGGGGGGGGTAGGAATCGGTTTAGGGGGAATCGGTTTAGGGTAAATTTTGTCCTTAAGCCTGGACATTTAGAGTAGTGGTACAGACTCCAATTTTCACCCCAAAGATTGTTGGTTCAACCCCCTCCATCCTGAATATTCTCGTTGAGGGCAAGAGAGGGCTTTATACGACGATGGCGTGAGCCGAAACCGGTCGTGTTTTTAATTTAATTTTATTGTAAGACTATACGAAGTAAATTTTAACAATGAGAGGGCTTTATAGCTCTAACTCCACTAGTTTGGCTTAGCAATAGAACAAACAGTAAATATTTATTTATTTATCTGGTATTACCTGTCTTTTTTTTATAAAAATAAATTTATGTAACTAGGGCCAATAGGTGATGGTGACGGTCACATACAGTTGTCGGGACATTGTACAGTAGTGGTACGGGCTCTGACTTTCGGCCGAAAGGTTGTTGGTTCGCGTCCCACACAAGCTACAATTTCTGGCTTCGGAGGACATGTAAATCAGGCAGTTGACTGTCTAGATGGCTAGGAATACAACAAAAGTTTTTATTTATTTATATGAAAATGTAAGGGAACACTGCTTCTGTCTACTAATGATTCAACAATAGCTCTACAATAGATTTTTCCCGAGCAATTTTTTTTAATCTTGCAAGTTGGTTTACTTCCCTTTGACCGGGATCCGGGGGCCGCTGAAGAAATTCTTGGATACATGGCTTGTATTTTAAAAAAATGGGTGCAGTAAAGCAGGAAATATTGCAGGAAACACAAAGTATTAAATTCCACAACAAGAATTTCAATGTAAATACCTTTCAGTTAGCTACAAATCGTAAGCAAAGTAAGCAATAAAGGCTTTTGACTTACGAGTTTCTACCTTATTACGTGCATGCATGAGGAGGCAAAGCCTCGCCTACAGCAGCATAGCAGAAAACAGTACGTTTGTGGTGTGGATATTTCAGGCACAAAGACTTATAAATTAATAAAATAGATCATTTAAAAAAATTCTGCACGCGGGCTTGTTTATTTAGGTAAGGTATGGTTGTGTTGGTGTACCTGAACAAGCCTGCCTAACAATTTTAACATGGTCATTGTACATGACACAGGGTATCTGGGCTAAGCTGAGTGCGGATCTGTAGTGCAGTGGTTAGTTAACCCGATAAAGTATAGATTTAGTCCCATCGAATTCAATTTTTATTTAGACCCTATTTTGGATATAATGCAAACCTCTCATTGTAGGTACTAGGGCGTATACTATACTATAAAATCTGATTGTGATTCTATATAAAAAGGTTAATCGCGTACAAACAATTTAATGAATGTATCTGAATAACCTCTTCAATCGCCTCACTAAGTCACCTAATAGGTACTTGTGTCGAGTTACGACACGTCTCCGACCGAAAGGTGTGTAGGGACTCGCACAACTACAAGCACTCTATCACCTCGCCATCGAAGTCGTCATGTAGTGGAGAAGTTCAATTGAAGTTCACTTGGGCAATGCTCTGATTTATATGAAAGATGGCACAATCGAGCGTATGAAAAATATTTTTTTGAATCCTGGGGTTACCTAATAAATAAGGCCGGTCGCCAAACCAAGTTGAATCCAGCGGACCAGAGCAGGTTCAAAGCTGCAGATAACTTGGTCGTGTGCACAGTGCCGTGACTGTGTTTCCCAAGTGATTCGGAATCCACTATAATCAGGAGGTCCACTGTCCTATGGGCTGGCGTGGGACAGTCAAGTCGGGGTCGCTCTATGGGCCCAAATTTGAGGCCTAAGTCGTTATTAACCCGACGAACACTACTACTACCTAATAAATATAAATAAATATTGACTTTTGTTCCATTACTAAGCCAACCTAGCAGAGTTAGGGCTATAAAGCCCTCTCTTACTCTCATATCTTAGATACTGTAGAATGGCCACCGATAGACTCAACTAGATAGACAGTCAACTAGGAAGGCCCGGGCCTGCCTGCTTTACATGCCCTCCGAAGCATGGCCAGAAAATATAGCATGTGCCATGTCTTCTATGACCAGCCATTGGATGACCGTTCTGAATACCCTGACTAAAACCCATGACTGTACAGAAACCGGTTACCTGAGTTAAGATAAGTGCAACCTGAAAAAGGTGGAATTCCAAAATGGTCTTCGGTTTCATTAAGCCTGACCTGGCGGGATTATCTTGCAAAGCGGTTGTTGAGTATATTTGTTGAGATTTACAAGGCATACCCAGACAAAAAACCCTGACTGTGCAAAAACCGTATTAAGTTCCGCTAACTGAGCTAAGAAAAGTGTAACCTGAAAAAGGTTGAATTCCAAAATGGTCTTCGGTTTCATTAAGCCTGACCAGGCGGGATTATCGTGCCAAGCGGTTGTTGAGTGTATTTGTTGAGGTAGGGCGTACCTTGACTAAAAACCCGTATTGTGCAAAAACCGGATTAGCTTCCGCTACCTGAGTTAAGAAAAGTGCAAACTTGAAAACGGTTTAATTCCAAAATGATCTGAGCCCTTTGGTTTCATTATGCAAACACTTGCTAGCCTGGCGGTATTTGGCAATGTTGAACGTATTTGCTGTGGTGAGACATACACTTACAAAATACCTACCCTAAATTTGCAAGTTCCACAAGGCCTACCTGAGCTTAGAAAAGTGTAACATGAAAAAAGTTAAATTCCAAAATTATTCTACCCCTTCTGGCCGGATACCAACATTGCACTCAACAGAGGGCACAAGCAGAAGCAGCATTTAAGCATTTAAGCAAAAATAAGAAGAAAAAAAAACAACCCGGCCGCTCATAGGTAACTGCAAATTGGTACCTATTTGACAAAACAGAGTACCATACACTTTTTTCCACTTACTTTGAAAGCACTCTACTTGAGGAAATTACTATTTACTTCTACTTACCAAAATTGAAGAATTGGTGCCAAGTGTAATAAGTTACATGTTTACAGACACGACGCAAAAACGAACGGTTAGAGAAGCGCACCGCTATCTGATGTGCGTTCTCTTACGTGGCCACCGAATTACTGAAGGCAAAACGTTCGCCATCTCTTCACCCAAAATTAATCTTCGGGGAGGGGGGGGGGCAGTGCAAACTAGATGGCAAAGTATAGGCCTATCAACACGTGGGCCCAAACTCTGAAATATCAGATAATGTTTCCCAAGCTACTAGCTATACCTTTTAGTTACTCTCCTGTTTGCTATAGTGATTACAGGTATTTCTCACGTACCAATGAAAATTTTCATTTTAATTCATATTATTACTATGCAATACATAATCTCGCTCAATCGACCGGATCCATTGATCCGATCCAAACACAGTTGTAATCCAACTCAGGATAAACTTTGCCATAGTGAATAATTCCACATGGCAATGAAAAATTTGCATTGTCATTCATATAACTATGCAATACATTATCTCACTGGGCCACGTATTACCAACCCGATCCATTGATCCGATCCAAACACCGTTGTAATCGAACTCAGGGAAAATTTTGCATAGAGACTTTTTGCATCAATTCTGTTTGGGTAGAGTTTTTACTATTGTATTGTAGTATACGAAATTGCTGCATCATTCTACACTATAGCTTTCATTGACAATTCTACACTTTCCTATACAATTGGCAGCCAAAATGAGAGAAACAATCTAACCGGGACATGTATGGTAGTTGGGACATGTATGCCGTCATGGAGTCTGATATTCACGCGGAAGGTGGTTGGCTCGAGTCCTACAATTTCACAATTTTCTTCGGGGGGTATGTAAAGCAGGTGGTCTTAGTTAAGTCTAAAAAAATTACTCATTGTATATATACAATTGTTTCTTAGATTATGAACAGTGAAACAGACATAGTATATAGAATGAAATAAACAATGGAGAAATGTACAGTAAAATAGTAAAACATAAATTGTATGTATTATATATATATCTATCTATATATATATATAATATAAAATATCAGGCATTCATTATTTCTGCAATGTTTTTACGAATGTTGACGACTTTACTTTGTAGGTACTTTCCATAGATTTTAATAATAATACTAGATATCTAATTCCCATGGTCACTGTAGGGAGTGTTGTGAAGCCATTCGCCATTGCTATAAGTGGATAGAAAGAACGGAAAGAACGCAAATTACCTGTTATTAAATGAGTACTTCTCAACGAAATAAATTTTATCTTGATTTAATTTCAGTTAATATTGTCTTTTATGTAACTATTAATCAAAATCCACTGAAAATAAACTGAAAGATTGAACTTTTGAACGTTATTTTCACAGAAAATGAATCAGGAAATCTCATAAGAGGGCAAGGTGTTAATGAATGTAAACAACGTTTTCTATCCACTTATAGCAATGGCGGCTGGCTTCAAATATGCAGGGGAGCTCGTTATCTAGTATTATTATTAAAATCTATGGTACTTTATTGTCAATTTCTTGTTGATTACTTGATTGTATAATTTAGCAGAAATATATGATTATTTCGTTTATAAATATCGTAAATAAATATTTAAATATTTATTTACTTTATATTTTATATATTTACTTATATTATACTATTTACTTTATATTTATTATTATATATTTTTAAATATTTAAATATTTATTTACGATGACTTGTAACAGCGACATAGAGGGCATTCACAGGCAAATCTCCAAACACTTTTTGGTATAGATTCTGAGTCAGATCTGGCGAAATACTAACAGAGAGCAGCTGCGATGAAAAGTTTAGATAAGTGTATTTGTTTATTACATTGAAGTATATTTTTTTAAATGAACTGTAGCCTATGCTTAACTTGGCACTATTATTATAAGCTAAACATAGACGATAATTATTCAAATTCAGGATTCAAGCCGTCAATTGCACTGATATCTCCTAATATAGCCTTCCCCGTTTTAGGCTAGATCTCGTTTTTAACAATAATTTACATTTGAATTTTGAATTTTGGAAACATTGCAAATGGCCGCGGGAATCCTGCTGACTGGTAGGCTGTTACAAGTCTATGTGTATAGTCCATGTTGTATATTTTGTTCTCTCATGTATAAAATATATTAAATCTTGATATAAGTCAAATAGACCATAACAAAATGAGGAACCAGTATAATCCGGGCTGATGGGCCGTGGTCTAAATGAAAGTGAACTTCCAAACGTTTTGTCAACATCTGCGGTCAACATCTTCAGTGGCACTTTGCGCTGTTGCAAGTCTATATGTATAGTCCATGTTGTATATTTCGTTCTCTCATGTATAAAATAAATTAAATCTTGATATAAGTCAAATAGACCATTACAAATTCCTGTTTAATGTAACTGCAAAGGCTTTCGCGGCCGGAGTCGAATGAAGAACCAGTATAATCCGGGCTGATGGGCCGTGGTCAAAATGAAAGTGAACTTCCAAACTTTTCGTCAACATCTGCGGTCGACATCTACAGTGGCAATGCGCTGACTTCGAAGGTTGTACCTCGGTGGCTCCGTAGCGAGTGACTGGGTAGGGGGCTGCGCACTGACCTTTATACCTGGACGTTGTTGTTGTTGTTGTTGTGCTGAGAGCGAGGAATTGCTCGCTCTCAACACAACATGCTCCTCTGAGGAATTTCCATTACCTTGTTTCTCACAATTGGCCGACGTCATACTATTTGTTGTCGTTTTGTTCAGCGCCGGATAGCAGAGTTTGTTCACCTTTAAGCCTTCTTCCTTTTGTTTTTAAGTTCACTTTCATTTCGACTACGGCCCATCAGACCGGATTCTACTGGTTCTTCATTCTACTGATGGCTCTTCAAATTCCTGTTTACATTGTTCCTAACATAATAAATGTTTCTGTGGTTTCCTGTAGTGTGATTCAAGTTTAAGTCGGGAATGAATAGAAAGAGCACGTCGCGTCGCGTCGATGGCGAGATAAAAGCATAGCAAACATTTACCTACAAGTCGATAGCTTAAAAGCATTCATTATTGACATACGCGTAGATGAGAGCTAAATTATGCACCATTTCAACTATTTCCTCAGCGAATTTTAATTATTAAGAGTGGGCTCAGCGTATTGGGTGAAATGGGCTCGCAAGTAAACCATGGGAGAACTTCCCCCAAGCTTTGGGCACACGCCATGTTTCAGTCTAATAAAAACGTTTCCAATGCACTGTAATGAATCATGCAATGATGAGTTCGAAGTTCAAATCCCGTTTTCTTTCATTTCTCCTTGTCTTCCTTTTTCTAGTAACGATGCTTAGCCTATTAAAAGCATGCATCAAGCCGCGTTTTTGTATTAAAAAAAAATGGAAAAAAGGAGAAAGAAAAAGAGTTTTTTTTTAAAGGTTAATCGGATACAAGAAATTTAATGAATGTATCCGATTAACCTTTTCAGTCACTTCTGTAGATTAGTTCCCGTGTTGAGTTACGACACGTCTCCGATGCGTGTCATGACTCGCACAAGTGCAAGCACGTTACCACCTGGCCATCGAAGTCTTACCTGTTGTTAAGAAAAATCGACTTTTTGTTCAAAGACGATTTTTATTGAATGTATCCATCGTTGAGCCGTCAAAAATATCATTTACATTAGCAGAAATGCTCCTCTGCATTTTGATATATGACACAGAGTAATATATAATACAGTAATTCACCACAGTTCGTGACTATATAAAAAATATATAAAATGTGAAGCAATCGGGGCTCGATCTTTCATCACCCGGGCGGTAAGGGGTTTGTTCTACCACTGGACATATTAACGAAATTCATAGTCATTAAACTTCACCATTAGTTATTGTCACGTCCCTTTTGTTTCATAAACTTCAGATTCTCACATAATTAACACTAAACTTGGTGAAATTTTGGAATTCTGAGGGGTGGGGCAGAGGACAAGTTTCGTGGGAGGGGGGGGGGGGTTGGTCAGCTGGGCATGGGAAATTATAGACTATCTCACGTTTTCAATTTCATCCCTCTCCTTGTCCATCCCTTATCAGAAACTTTGTGAAACTTTCAACACTATACAATATTAATTCAAAATAAACAAACTAATAAGTGTTACTAATAAGGTACACACAAGGAACCAATAGATGAGGGCTGCTGAAGAGGCCGAAGAAAGAATTCATGGATCAACTGAAGGAGAACGCAAGAGCTCAAACATACCAAGAGCTGAAGAGGAAAGCCGAGGGCCGAGAAAGCTAAACAACCACGGCCTACCATCCCGGATTCTACTAGTTCACCACGTAACTCCGGTCGTGAAAGCCTTTGTACAGTAGTTCAACGATATAATAACGAGGCTTTCACGGCCTAATAAGGGGACAAAAGAATCCGGGCTTATAGTCCGTGGTTCATTTGAAAGTAAGCTTCCAAACGTTTCGTCAACAATTGCGGTCGACATCTTCAGAGGCACTTCACTACACTTCTAAGTTTGTATCGCGGAGGTACCGTAGCAACTGATTGGTGCAGTAGTGCCACTGAAGATGTCGACCGCAGTTGTTGACGAAACGTTTGGAAGCTTACTTTCAACTCGACCGCGGCCTATTCGCCAGGATTCTTCTGTCCCCTTTTTAGTAGGTCAAAGCCCGAAAAATAATATATTGTATACATAACAAAAGCCCTTACTAGCATATATTTGTAGTATAAACAAAACACAACGCAATACAATCTTCTATTTCCAGCATCAACCACTCATCCAGCATCTAGGCAGCATTATTCGGCGGATAATGCGATTCAAATATTTCAGGAGTTCTTGAAAGAGCAGTTCTTCCATGTGTTAATGGCCAAAATTTCGAAATTATATGAAAAGGCCCAGAATAGTCTTCATGAATAAAGGATCGAAAGATCCAAGCAGGAGCTGCTAAGATGTCTAGAATTTCTGCTAAATGTCTATTAATAACAATAATTATTTGCTTTAGGTATGCACCTTTTAGTAAAAACTGCAGTTGAAATAGCCGCGGGCTCATTCTCAACCGTTTTTCCAGGTTGTGTTCGGTAGATAAGTCTTCGTCTAGCGAATTTGTGGCAGCATCATTTTCGCTCCCCTTACACTTCTGAAAACATGGAAAAAAAGTTGGTCTAAGAAAAACTAAATAATAAAAGCGTAGGCTACCGTAGCAGATAAATATATGTATGAATTAGTTCTGAGAGTGCGAAGAAAGGCCCAAAATTAGGCCACGTGGAAAATAAAATAAAAATTTATTCTCTCTGTGTTATAGTAGGCAGCCGCCATTACCTTTTTTTTTCTTCTTTTTTTTAAAGAAAATCAAGATTTACCGGTAATAGGCATAATTCAGCTCTGCATTCGACTTACGTATACTCTACGGTCATTTCAAGGTCTGAAAATACCTGTGTATGCACATGTAGAATGGAGGGGAATCCTCCCATACTGCCGCGCTAAGTTTAAACACCCTAACTACAAAATACTTAATTTTTCAGGAAACTAATTTACTGTACTAAGGTTTAGAAACTTGAGAGGACATATTTTGATGTGTGATAGTTTGTTAGTCATTAAAAAACTTGTATACCTTTTTGACAACAATATATTAAGTTACATGATTTTTTGGGGGGTTGTTCTTTTTCCTCCCTTTTATCCCCAATCGGGGTCAGCGATACGGCTGTCTTCCACTTCTTGGTCGGCAGCAGTTGCTCATACAATTCTAAGGCATTTTAACTGAATTTTTGTACAATTTGTTGCTGTGAAATATTGACTAAACACCAAAACTCTTGAAATTTTAACTACAATTGCCATGATGATCGCCAATCGCCAAGAAGTATCTGAAGGACTTCTCCTTTTTTTGTCTAGTTACTATATTGAACAGTCTACTGGTTATCCCTCCTGCACGCGTAGAGTGTTGGGCTGTTTTGTACCCAAAATAAAGTCCTACGTATACTAAACTACCAAACTACACATATGGAGTACCTATCTACACAGACTCGAATATATAGACTCGTATCTGCACTTGGTTAAGTCATGCTATCGCCTGTTTCATTGCGTCAATGGTAAGCTTGCCTCAGCTTGTCCATTATCGCTTGTAGCCGGTGTAGGTTGACATCGAGAAAGTATACCAGTTTGCCAATGGCAAATTCACACGGAAACAATACAAATAATTTCCGAAATTACTAACCTATGAGCCACTATAAGTAACTGAAATTAGAAGATATAGAAAAACTGGACTTGGCGGGATTCGAACCCAGGAGCTACACCTAACCGGGGCGTCGTCTTAACCGCTCGGCCAGAAGCCCGCACAAGAACAGTAGATGGATATCCTCTTCTTATATACACGTATTGACATGACTACTAAGTAGGCCTGGGTCCTTAAAAAGTCATTAAAAAATTACTAACTAACTAACTACCTACACTTATGGAGTATCAACACTTTCTTCAAAACTCCTTAAGGAATGCGCCAACCATACTCAAGTCCTAATTAAAAGCTTCAGATTTAATTAAACCGTTTTAAAGTTAACGTTCGTGCGCACAGGCGCTATATAATTCAGCGAATTTTCGCGGGGGACCACTATTTGATATTTAATACGGTACCTGAGTAAAACAGATGACACAAACAGCAGTTATTAATATTAAAATTTTATAATCCATTTTAAAGTCAAAACCGCGTCTACGTTCTACACATGTGCGGACTGCGGATAGATGTGAAGTCTGGTTGAACTAATTTGTTGATGCAAGTGCGAAATGACTCAAATTGAGTGAGACACATGGTAGTTAGTATCCAGATTTTTTGCGAGATAAAGTGGAAAAGTCAGGAAAAATAGTTACCGACATAAAGAAATGAAAAATTAACAAAAATTTAATTAATTAATTTATTTATTTATTAATATTCCCATTTCCATTAATTTTAATGGGGAAAATTGCTACGAGATACGATCAAATTGACACACTGGTCTTGTCGGGGCTTGTGGTCCAGCGGTTAAAACGACGACCTGGATAGGAGTAGAGTCCAGTTTTTCCATATCCTCTAATTTCGGTTATAACGTGGAGGTTACCTCTTCAACCGAAGTAAATTTGATGTCAGTGTTATATATACCATACAATACTACAATGTACACGAGTACGGTTACGGAACGGATTAAAAACTCGTGTCGCGAGGTATCTCTGTATATGTACAACATTTTATTCATATTACTATCAGATTATAATATCATATAAAAATCATAATCAATGTTATCAGGTCTATAATAAGGTAGTAAAAATATAATGTATTGTGTGGGTTCGGGCTTATTTGTAATTCTGAAGTAATCTATTAACAACTTTAATATACTCGTACATGTCAGAATATTACTTTGCTAGACAAAGTTAATTTTTTAACTATTATTTGGTTATATAAATTCGGGCTATAGTAATAGTAAGGTTTTCTAAAACTCCCAGTTTTTATTTTTTGTTTTTTTTGCTAGGTCTATGGAAAATTACACGAGCTCGTAGCTCACGAGATAATCTATTGAAATTCTAGTCTTCCTACTTATCATATGTGGGTCAAACGCAGATTCCATTGATCTAAAGAGCAACCGGAGCACTGGCGGTTTTAGGGGGGGGGGCATGGTCCCCATGCATGGTCCCCATGCCCCTCCTTGACAGTTCACAGGAGCATTTTTGTATAGTACTCCTTTTGAACAAATAAAGTGAAAAGTGTTTGGAAACCCCCAGTATTAAACTTGTCAATGCCCCCCCCCCCTTCAGAAAATTCTAAAACTGCCACTGAACCGGAGGGGGAAAACCTTCCGAGTGTACTAAAACTAAATGTCAAATGAAATATCGTTCGCAGTGACATACATAAATGAGATGTCAAACAATTGAAGAAATAATGATTCTCTTCATTTTGATGCATAGTATCTAAAGGGAAGTTCAAGCAGAAGTTTCAAACTAAAATACTCTGGCGAGGCCTGTGGTCGAGTGGTTGGTGACCTTGCATTTCAATTGGGTGAACGGTAGTTCAAATTCTCATCCTCAGCCATTAAAAGGTTACGAACAATCAACCATCAACTGCCTTTTTCTCCAAATGTACCTCACAGCCCTTGTATACATCGGCTTCTAACCCATTCAATTAATTCAAGTCCGTTAAAAAACTCAAGGAATATCCTTCTGTGAGACTTCTTCTTGTGATTGACCCTCCTCAATTTCCTTTCCTTCCGTCACGGCTGGGGGTTGCTCTGTTGGTGGATGTCGTGGTGTCCTCGGTGGCTTTCCTCTTGGATATGGGAAAATTTTGATGTCGCGAAGGTAAATTTTGTCCAAATTACAAACTGGCATCTCGACGAGTAGTGATAGTGGTATTGCTACCAAATGTGAGTAGATGGTGACAACGAAAAACATAAGCAGCTGAAATGAAGAAGAAAATGTAATGATATTATAAATAAATAAATAAATAATGTATTGTACTTCAACTAGAGTTAAGTTTTAGGTATAGTTAGGGTAAAGGTAACTTTTTGACTGAAAACCATATAGGGACGGATCCGGCCCCCCTGCCACCCCCTGTATCCGTCCTTGACCCTATATCATGATGAGCCAAATTCAGAGAAATGGCAAGAATGTTAGTAAGCGTGAGGAAGTCGACGAAGCTAAAGGGCCGCATAACGAGCAAATAAGCCCATTATATCTCATGTAAGTCGAAATAGTTTTAATGGGAGGAGGTTGAACCCCCAAGCCTCCCACTCCTCCGCATACATGCCTTAGGGGATAAAGCGCAGAAAATAGAACAGGAAAGTAACTCTATTTTACTTTTTTATTTTTTATTCAAGCGCGGGTCCCTATTGGGAATTTGCGCTAGGAAATTGGGGATGTTTACCTTTAATTTTGTGGGAGGGGTTATCCGCTCTGTAGTGTAAGTAGTGGGGGGGGGGGGGTTAAATGTTGAAGAAGAAACCGGTGGCTCTTAGGAACTGTATGATGTTATCTGTAGCTGTTCTGTGTTTCCTAGCGCTTCGGAGAGAGAGAAGGGAGTTTGTAGGACCGAGTAAGTTGGTAAGCTGTTTTACTGTTGATTTGATTTGAAATTTCAGCATTTAAAGAGTCTAAAATCATGGCTTGTAGTCTACTTACGATAGCTCCAAAATTTGAGTGTAAAGTGGTAGTGAAACTTCCCGATACAACACCAATGACTGACACATGGACCAAATACACGCTGTACGACATTTTCCCTAAAACTTGGAAGAAACCCCAGGAGAGGAAACCATTTATCGGACCTGAAAGAAAACATATACACGATATATTGCTTAGGGTAACATGACAATGTCAAATTGCCCTACCCTAAAAAGTGTCTTCCTGATTTTAATATAATTATATAGGTAGGTGTTAAAATCCACTATTTTTTGTTCTTGTTCTTGTTCCCAAATGCATGGGCTACTTAGGGTCACTCCCACTATAGCTTGAAAAGTCTGACTATTTTACAGAAGCGAAAGTTGTAAGAAACCTAAATGAAATGAGGGATAGGTGTGAGCGAGTTTGTCAGGCACTGCCCACTTACACTGGTTGGCCACACCAATATACGTAGAAGGAGTTCCAAAACTATGGGAAATCAGCAGGGTTAAAAAAGGCCCCATAATACTTTTCACAATACCGAGGAACATTTCTTCTGCAAGTCTTTCATAATATCTGACGTTACCCATATTGTTTCAAACTGCGGCAAACTTGGCAGTGTGCATATAGCATTGGCAGGGAAACATGGAGGGACATGTTAACGCGCGCTGAGACTATACCAGTCAGTCTTCGTGCGTGTCGAGTCCTGGTCACCTACGAATTAATCGTGTGACTTTTCTATGTTCCCCAAGTGGTTCGGAATCCACTGTAATCAGGAGGTCCACCCTGTCAGTCCCTTTCTCCCCGAGTTGAAGGAGTCTGCCCTTAAGGTGCCTCAAGTTAATAAACAGACTCACTCCCCCCTCCCAGGCTGACAGGGTTGCTCAAAGCAGAAATTCTGAAAACAGGCGATGGAAAAACAAACCAAACCACTCTTGTCGTGTTCGGGTAGTAAGTAAGTGTTTTGGGGCAATGGGACACATAATGGATTACCTCCATATCCATAGATGCAGAGAAAGACGAGAATAGCCAGACCGACGGCCCAGCCGAAACGATGGAAGGACAAAAATGCTGAAGAATTGGTGACATTGACTTGGTCAGGGTTGTCCAGAAACCAAATCATCCCGAACATACACGAGGCTAGAAGCGCACCGGACACTATCCAAGCGCAAAACACGTATAGCTGAAATTTTTTAAGAAAGTGTTAATAGAATGTCCAATGGGCAATCAGAAACAAAGCAGCCAGGACAGTAGCCTATCCAAGCCAGTGCCGGGTTTAGCTATGGGGCCATGAGGGTCATGGTCCCAGGGTCCCCACAAAAAAGGGGCCCCACAGAAAGCCGCAAAACACAAATTTGCAATAGGTTACAAAATGAAAAACAACAAACCGCTTGGAACTGTACAATACTTACTGGTTTAAGTTTTACTTCAATCTTCTTCGCCTTCAACCCGCAAATTACAAAGCCCAAAAGTACACCTACAAGCCAGGGAGACACTCTTGTCCATGGTACGTAATTGTCTACAGAATTTTCTTTCCCACTGAAATAGTTGAATTGAAAAGATTAATACTCTGACTCTAGACAAAAAAAGACTACGTAATGGATGGGCCATGTGCATCGGTTGCCGGACTACAGACCCCCAAAGGTCGTGTGAGAAGCAATCCCCCTCGGGAGAAGACCCAAAGGAAGACCTAGGCGAAGATGGGCGGACCAGTTCCAGGAGGACCTCCTTCGAGTTGGCGTTGAGGCAGCAGATTGGACAGCGGCCGCTGAGGATCGACAAAGATTGAGGGAAATTTTCAGAGCTGCCAAAAGTTCCCCCTGGGCTGATCGCGCCTAATTAAGTCAAGTAGACATTGTAATTGCCAAGAGTCCGACTTAACCAAGGCTTTTCGCAAAAGAAATGTTTTTCTGATAAAGTACTTACGATGTGTCAAAAACAGGTGCAAAAGGCAATCCATAGATTAGACCGATCCCGAATGACCAGAATGATGCAGCTACCGTAATCACACCCAAAACTGCGGCCCCAGCAACAGGCCACAGGTAGAGGGGGTACAGAAACAGGGGTGCGACCCAGTACATTTGCATGTCTGCTGACAGGTACCAAGTTTGGATCAGACACTGTGAAAAGAAGAAAACTTCAATGAAAAATGGCACACTGCAGAATTTCTATAAAATTTGTTAAGGAAAAATTAATTCGCTTTCCTAAGGTTTGCGGAAGATATTATTATTATTATTATTATTACAAGAAATCCAAAAAAGCTTAAGTTTGAGATAACATATAACAAATATGGAGAGAGATTAAACAAAGTACTTATACCAAAGATATTAAATGAACTTCCTCCACAATTGAAAAAATTTAAACAGATGGGTGAGTTAAAAGCGGGTATAAAAAGATGGTTGGTCAATGGGAGGTAATAATAATAAAAACTGACTATTAACATTAAAATAACAAGTAAAAAAAATAAAATAAACATTATAAATAAATAACAAACATAAATGATTAAGCCTTGTTTAGCAGCACTTTATGAGCCTTTGGTCTCAAATAAGCGCTAGCTTGGGGATGCGGGATGTATTATTCTGCAAGTTATTGTATTTTTGTAATATATGCTCCTTGTCCAGGGAATACTGGACAAGGTAAGGAAAGAAAGATGAAATATTATTATTGGTGAAATCGGTTGGCGTATGCTAACGCCTTTTGAAGAGTCACATCACCATTCACAAGTCTGCACAAGTATTGACAGGCACAGCCAAGTTCTTCAAGCCGATGGCGTTGATTTGCAGGAAGATCCGTGAATACAGCCCCCTGGCACTCGAGTCTTTCCCTCCTGAGAGCACTACACTTGCAGAGAAGGTGTTCTGCTGTTTCCTCTTCCAGTAACAGCAATACGTTTTGTTCTAACTCACTCCGTAGGTACCTATTCATTGTGAATAAAAATAACTTGCATAGCTGACTCAGCTTACCTCTTCCGTGGGATTAACCAGGTTTTGTACGTATAGTAGGCCTGTCCACCAATTATTTTTGCAGTCCTTGCTCATATATTCACTCACAGTTCCTGCCCAAATAGGGCCTGCACCGATGTAGTTGATGATAGTCACTTGTAGGAAAATTATCATGGCGTAAGGTGGGGTCAATCTGTAATCAAGTGCGGGATATTTTTGGCTAGACGAAAAAATAGGAAAAAACAAGCCGTCCCAAGAAAATGACATTTTCTAGTGGGTTTTGTTAAAATTAAAATACGTAGGTACTACAATATATGTGCATTTTAAAAAAGAATCGTTTTTTAGAAATCATTTTTAACCTTTTTGGGCGGTTTTTTCAATTATGAAACCCCCAAAATGGAGTTATTCAAAAAATGAAAAAAAAAAACAATATTTAATTAAATTGTATGTATAGTTTGGCCTCAAATTGAGTTGCTGACAGACTTTCAGACATTTTGTAAAAACCATTTTTTTTTTTGTTCCTCATCGTATACGTATCGTATAAAATATATAGGAAATGAAAAAAAGTACAATGTGGCCACAATTATTCAAACCAGTGCCGGGTTTGGCCTTGTGGGGGCCCCTGGGCCGGAATTGTGTAGGCGCCTTTTCTCGGGTATAGAAAATTCTTACACACTTACACGAATATTCCACTATCATTTATTAAATAGAGAGTCAGGATGCAAAATATAATAAAACATTTTAGAATAGAGTAAGGCGATTAATCATTAATGCCACTGCACGTTCAAATTTCCCGCCAAATATTTCGACAAGTTTATTTATTTGCTTTAGTTTTTTTTTAGTCTATTGCGATTTTGTATTTTGCGGATTTTTGTGGGGGCCCTACCAGCCACTTATTCGGACACATGAAGAGGATTTTCGCCCTCAAGCCTTTTCCTCTTCCCTAATCGGTACTCTCCTACTAAGAGAAGGGTCTAAATGCCTTTATGCAGAACATCCTTTCAGATTTTTCCGGAGGTGGCACTGGTACTCGACACAAGCAGGCTCGTTATCGGGTCGGCCATCACAATTTCAAAGCGAGGCTGGGGCTCTACATATAGGTATATATGTACATAAAAAGAGTAAAAAAAATAATCATTCAAGAATTAGCTCCAGTTGCCAGAGTCAGATACATGAGCCTTTTCCACTCCTGATCCTGATCACCCCAGTCCCCATCCTATTATTCAACACATTCTCAGTCCTCAATCTGCTTTCTATATAATTACCTCTTCCTTGGTCCTCATTTCCTACTCTTCGGATATCATCCTCAATCTCTTCCCTGCAGTGCCGGATTAACCATTTTGGGGGCCCTGAGGCCCATCCAATGGGTGCCCCCCTACCTACAATTTTTCATTAAAAGGAGAGAACCGTAGTTGGTTGCCTAACCGTATTGGTAAGTTTAATATCCTTCCAGCTTTCCTTTGAAGATTTTTTTTTCCAACAGAACAGCACGAAAGCATAAAATTAGTGCCAATTTTCCCCGCCAATTTCAAAGGATTCACAGTTTTATTGTTTTGTTTCTTTTTAGAAATTTTCGATTAAATTTTTTTTGCTTGCGTCTATTGTGGGGGCCCTGAGACTTATGCCTCATGGTTAATCCGACACTACTTCCCTGGTCTCTATCTTTTTCGTATCCCCTCTATTTTTCCTCCATTTCCCCCGTCTATTTTTTTTACCTATCCGAAAAATTGCAAAAAAAAAATGCATACTTACATACCTTAAATATCGGTTAACATAAGTTCTTGGAACATCGTAACTGCCAGATTTTCCAATATCTCGGAAGAATACAAAAGTGACCAGCAATCCACTCAAGAAGAAGAAGGTGTCGACTGAAAGGTAGCCGTTAGAGATCAGGATGTAATCATCCTTTCTCATATCCTAAAGAAGGTACAAAAAATAGGTACATCAAAAGGAGGTGTGAAGCATTGGGGTGTTAAGGTGAAAAGCTCTAAGTCAGTGTGGAAAATTAAAAACTTCGACCATCACAAAGCTTTCCAATAAGGGGTGTTGGGTTTACCCTAAGGGAAAGTAGGAAACTGAGGAAAAATGGAAAAATAGAACTCCAGTTTTTCGATCAGAAAAATGATGCCATATATGTTACACAACATTCTCACTTTACCAAACTCCTAGGCTGGGTAAAGTGCAATTGGGGAATTGAAAACGGCCATAATTTGTTGTTGTTTTCCTTTTGAATTTTGCATATTATTTTTATTTAATTTTAAAAAATGAGCTCTGCGACAGAAATTAATTAAAAAAAAAACATGTGGCATGAGGTAGACTACAGCAGATGTTCATAAGTTAATAGCTAAAGACAAAGAAACTTAGGAGGTAAGTTAGGTTAGGTTGTTCTATTTCTATGGTTGGCGGAGGTATCCTCAGCACGCCGAGTTATTTCTCTATTTTCCCATTTTCCCTTTTCCCTTTTCTACCAACACAGTGAATACACCTAATATATATTAACGTAATCTATTCGTAAAGGTTAATAGCAATGGTGTAATATTATTTAACATTGGGTTAGTTGGACTTACAATGTCTGCTGTGTAAATAGTCAGTAGAGGAATGGGTCTCACAGTCATCGAACAATTAGGGGTGGAGCCCATTGGCAGGGGAAGGGATCTATCTTCGTAATATTTTCGGAGAAATTTGCAAAAAGACCTTACCATTTATAACGTTATCCGAAAATCCGTATTAAGATTTCCGATAATATTTTAAGCCTATTAAAATCTTGAACTCAATACAAAGGTCCACCGGTAGTGTATTGTGGTAGTCTAAAGATAACGGAATGCTTATCTAATTGGAACACTCAAAATCAAGTACGGTAGGATAAAATCTTATTTGGTAACCGCGCCATTGCACAACAGTAAAATTGGGTTAAAATAACGGACACAATTTTTTTATGAATACGCTAATCTATTTTAAATAATGTACGTTCAAAATACCAGTGGATCCTGGCGAATTTTGTATATCACCTTTTTCCCGTTCTCTTTGTTCCCGTTGTATTTGTTCCCGTTCTGATTGTTTGCGTTCTGTTTGTACCGTTCTGTTTTTTTTTTTGGAGCTGTATACTAAACGTTCAATACAAAAAAATTATTTGTGTTTATGGCAGAGATTTCCAATTATTTTGTAAACAAAGCAGGTATGGACATTTATGCCTAAAATATTAATTAACTACTCATGTCATAGCCCAAAAAATTGTGTTATTATTATTATTCATACAAAATACAAGCTTTCTTGGTGCCTGATTAAAGGATTCTGTCACTTAAATATTCTTGCTCTAGAAAAACACGATAAAGTGCAATGGAATCAATGACAATTTTCATATTTTTGCTGCTGTGTTACGAGGAATTAATTTAATTCTGACTGGACAAAGCCTCGGATGGGCATAGACCGTGGATTGGAGTCTTGCAATATATTGATTTTTTTCTAGATCCCTTATTTTCGCATTCATAATTTTGTAGAAAATTGAGAATGCTGACTCAACTTGGGGTAAGAATTTCCAAATGTAATAAACATCTTTATAATTATACCATAAAAGTATCATTAAAACCATTATATGATGATAACGCGTTTTACAAAGTCTATTATCATACAATCGAAAGCCCCCAAGGTTTATAGTTTTGGCATGATAATCCCATTTGAAATGATAGCCAAAATACCTAATGATCCGTAAGCACTTGGGCAATCAATGAAATTATTGTAGCCTATTATTAGTAAATAAATAGTCATTCTTAGCAGCCTAGTTAAAAAACCTTCGGTGTTATATAGTTACAGGCCAAACATTAGATTGTTATTCTACTTGTTGCGTTATTAATAGGTAGGCTAATTAATAAACATAATAGTCTCCTTAGTAACTTTGTAAAACTAATAAAATAAGTGTGTTATATTGTTATCCACAGGATATAGAAAAAGCACGCTGAGTTGGGCGATAAGTCACTGCAGAAAAATCACGGTAAGTTTTTGGAGGCATGCCATTGACAATGACAATTGTCATGTCAATGTCAATGACAATTGACAATGCCAATTGACAATCTTACAAATGATGTATACAATAGTATGATAAATCTCACATCGTATATTTTATTATCATTTTTAAGATGACTGTTGAGACTGTTCACGTAAAATTTGATGAGTTGACAATGGACAACATGTCATTCATGTCCAATGACAATCTTCTTTTTTTTTCTTCTTCTTCGGCCGGTACTCCCCTGCGCCGAAGGAATATATTTATAAATTAACAATCATACCCTTATAATACAAATAACCTGTGTATTAATAATAATTATAATAATAATAATGCTTGTATTTATAAAAAAACATTACAAATTTTACTAAACCGGTTTCACAAAGCCAAAGAACCGGTCCGAGTTTACTCGAACATGCTTTCCAATTTATCCAATTTATCGATTAGTAGAGAGAGAAAATGATTAATTTCATGGTAAATAATTTTCCTATGGTTACATTTCAGATATCACGGGGGGGGGGGGTCGTCCACCACCTGAAGGTGATTTAAATTCTAGATAGGTCAGGCCTACACATTACCACACAGCAATAATGGCAGGTCACGCAATGCATTTGAGCGTGAATTTGCTTTCATTTTTTCAAAAAAAAAATTTTTTTGCACAAAACCCAATAGTTTTTTGGAAACCAAACTATCCGGTTTCATTACTCAATTTAACACCTCAAACATGCTTGAAGTTAGAAATCATCGATAGAAAGGTTTCGCAGAAAAACTATTTTTTAGTCATTTTTCATTAAAATTTAGTCATTTTTATTTTTTTACCCCCAGAAGCAAACTATCAAGGGGCAAGCCACCCCCCGCATTTTATTAACATTAACAACAACTACAATATATGTGAATTTAAAAGAAATCGGTGGAGCCGTTTTTGAGAAATAATTTTTTTAGACGTTTTTTTGAAGTTTTATGAAAATAAAAACCCCCCAAATTGAGTTAGCCCGAAATAAAAAAATTGTCCCGAGGTATGATTTTTGTGAACCTACATGCCAAATTTCATTAAAATGGACCGAGTAGTTTGCTCGGAAATCGACGCACAGACAGACAGACAGACAGACAGACAGACATTTCGTAAAAACCAATTTTTTGGGTTCCTGGGACCTCAAAACGTGTAAATCCGTTGAAATCTCGGAATCGAAAATTTCGACCGTCACAAAGCTTCCCTTATACTACGTATAAATTGAAAAGCAAAAATTATCATTCAATAAAACATTAAAATCTGATTAAGGCTATTATGTCTAGTTTAAGTTTCCCGCACTTTTCTTTATTTTGTGTAAATTCATCAAATAAAACCCAATTCTACCTAGTGTTAACTCTTTAGGAGCTTTAGGAGGGGAAGGGGAGTATCCCATGCGCATAGGTAAGATTTGTACTTGCTTAAACCATTTGCTGGCAGGAGAAAACCGAGGTCTGCCCGCAATAGATCTAAAGGCAAATTTCCTGCAAGCTATAATTTTTTTATACATGCACCTGCACATACACAATTATGTACCCCACTGCAAAAAACGTTTTTTAAATGTTAAAACAATTTTATTACTGAAAGTCTATTTTATCCAGTGAAAAGCCCTTTTATTTCGGAGGGGCCCGGACCCCTTGACCCCCCCCCCCTATTACCATACTACTATACTACAAAATTATTTCCTACAAGATGAAACTTACCGCAAGCGCTTCCAATATATTATTTGTAGCCCCGTAGACTAAGATCAGGGCGACATGGCAGATTATCACCCATAGCATAGAAATGGAGCGAATTCCATTTAAGCAGTCCATTTGGCCTCCACCAATTTTCTTAACCTCAAAAATGGCTTTACCATTTTGGTAAATGGAAAATGACGAATAGAGGGGGTTCGGTTTGTCTGAAAGTAAACATCATTATACTAATCTTATAATGAAGCAGTTGAATCCGGGATGATAGGCCGTGGTCGTTTTGAAAGCGGACTTCCAAACATTTCGTCAACATCTGCGGTCGTCATTTTCAGTGGAACTGCGTAGACCTCTACGTCCAATGCCACCATGACTACGACCCCATGCATTTCGGACTTTATTTTTAATTATCTCCCGATAGATTTTTAGCCATTAAAAAACTCGCATGCATCCTCGATGTCAACCAACCCCGGTCACATGCGATAGTTGACAAGCTGAGATAAGCTTACAATTGACGCAATGAAACCATAAATAAATGATAATAAATAAATAATACAATGCAAGTAACAACAGGTAATAGTCAAGAAAGTATAAAGTAAAATCGTCAAAATATCGTCAAAATATCGTCAAAATATCGTCAAAATCAGGTAGTCCTGTCATTGTCATTGTGCTGTGCTAGTGTCTCTGTGGCAGCTTTCTCTAAGAGATGGTTTCTAAGCAATTTAGGGAAGTTAGACTTAACCAAGTGCAGATGCGCGAGTTCAACTTAGGCTACTTAGTCGAATTACATTATTTATTTATTTATTTATATAACTCTTTTACGCGTATTTTTTGATTTATCATTTTATGGGTACACATTTATATATTGTATGTGTGTTTTTGCTGTCGAGCAATAAAATATTATATAAAAAGTTGTACAGACACTTACTATTGTTTAGTCTTTTCCGCTGATATAACTCATAGGTGGTGCTGGCACATGCCAGGACGCAAAGAATAATAATAACCGATCTGAAATCAACAATAAAATAAATAAGATATAATATATTTCCAGGGCCTACCAAGAAATAGATCTAGGTATCTAGATATAGGTACTCTTGAAGATCATGAGATAGAGACAAGTCTGGTTCCCAAAGGTTTGGGTCATGGTGGTGAATCGGGGCAAATACTGCGGTGTGCAAGGGTAGCCCAGCACTCAACAACTGAAGCTAACACTAAAACTAACTAAAAGTATTGTAATTTCAACTGAACCCCCCCCCCCTCTCAGAATTCCTGGGTACGGCCTTGGGGCTTTGAACGAAACAACTGCAAGCGTCGTGTCATCATGCCAGATCGCATCCCTCTCTGCCAGATCCGGCAAAAAGGGGAAGTACACGTATATTGCCGGCCCAATGATGCTCTCTGTAATTAAGTCACATGCGGCAAATGCCCGTGGCAATAGAATAATTTTTTTTTTTTGTAGACGATTGGGAAATATATTATACCCATTCTATACGTATATATATGCTATATGTGCCAATGATAAACTTACATAGCAAACCAGTCAATTCCAGTGAAGCTGTCATCATCATGGGAAGTGTAGCAATGGGCATCATAGGCTTTCAGAATGAGAGTTTTATTAAGTTTGGCAAATTTTGCGTTCAGATCAGCTGCTGAGCAACTCGACGGGGCGCAGAATCCCAAAGAGTAGCTGACAGTAGGAACTGGTGTCTGGAATAAGTCCAAAAATATGTAATTTATTTTATATATATTTTTATATATTTTATTAAAATAAAATAAAAAGGTTAATGATATATTGGTATAAGAACAATTTAATGTATGCATCCGAATGACCTCTTCAGTCGCCTCTGTAGGTTAGATGGTACCCGTGTTGAGTTACGGTCGCATGGCGTCTGCAGGCTCGCACAAATAGGCTACAAGAAAAATTTACGAAAATAGTATTTTTTGAAATAGGTCTTGGCAACTAGACATTAAAATAAAAAATTGTTCTTAAACCGTATTTATAAATAAAATATAATAATAAGGACATTTTATTGTTTCTATTACTAAGCCAATCTAGCGGAGTTATTGCTATAAAACCCTCTCTTACACTCAACTAGGAAAGCCCGGGACCGCCTGATTTTCATGCCCTCTGAAGCATGGCCAGAAAATGTAGCCAGTGTGGGACTCGAACCAACCACCTTTCGGGTGGAAGTCGGAGTCCGTACCACTACGCTACATGTCGGGACCATGTATTTAATGCATTTTAGGCATTTTTGTGGGGGCCGTGGATCTGTGCCCCAAGTGCCCATGGGTTAGTCCGGGACGGGCACAGACCGTCATTGGGTTGACGCGTAAAAATAAATTATTGTTGTATTGTTGTAACTTACCTGTCCTTTCTTAGTCAGAAGCTGCAGGCCACAATACTTTCCCCAAAATTTTCCTTCAGGATGTTCAACACTTAGACACTCGTAGTACTGCCCCATAAAATAGTGGTTACCAACAAAAATGCCATCGGGTATTTTTGCGGTAGAGTCGATCACTAGAGACAGAAATAGAAGGGTTCGAATGGCTTAAGTTTTAGGTAATTAGTGATGTTGTATCGGGACATTCGTAGGTGATTACAAATCAAGAGACAAATGAAGTGAGAAATACCCTATAAGTAATAAAATAATAATAAATAAATAAGGACATTTTATTGTTTCTATTACTAAGCCAACCTAGCGGAGTTAGGGCTATAAAGCCCTCTCTTACACTCAACTAGGATTACCCGGGACCGCCTGCTTTACATGCCCTCCAAAGCATGGCCAGAAAATGTAGCCAGTGTGGGACTCGAACCAACAACCTTTCGGGCGAAAGTCAGAGTCCGTACAACTTCGCTACATGTCTTGACATGTCATAAGTGTAAAAATCAAATGTGTATTTATCAAAGGGTTAGTTGGACTTACATTGCCAGCTGGGTTAATAGTAATTAGTGGCATGGGCCTCAAATTCATCGAACAATTAGGGTGGAGTCCATTATCAGGGGAAGGGGTGCTAGTCCCTGACTATAAGGCCCATGCCTCCAACGACTATTAGCACAGCAGCCAATGTAAGTCCAACTTACCCTTTGTTAAATAGTATTACACCATTACAATAAATCAAATGTGTCATTAAATATCAATCTTAGAGCTGTCAAAATCATAAGCAATGTTTCTGAGTTTTTGATACATGACAACATGTTTTTGTTTTTGTTTTAAAACAGGGTTCATTGCATACAAACAATTTAATGAATGTATCTGATTAACCTCTTCAAACGCCTCACCAAGTAACCTGGTAGGTACTTGTGTGTCTACGATTTAAAAAAGGCCTAAATCTATCATTCAGTAAATCAATAAGTTGCTTAGTCTTCATTTGTCGGAGTTACATTTATGGGTTAGGATCACTGATCTAAATTAAAATGACTTGTGAAGCAACAACAGTACTTTCATTGCTCCTACGATATTAATTTTGAAATTTTTTAGTCTGAAATTGTACTATTTTGTAAGTTGATACTGGGCCCTACTTCATATACACAGATAAAAGTATTCAATGTTGCAAATTATGAATGTATTAGTTTTGTAATTTATTTGTTGTATTTGCAGCATGCCATATTTCAAAAAATCTTTTGATATACCTATGTAACATTTTTATTTACGAAAACGTGTGTGAGGGCAACATTGATCACAACAGTGGGTATACTTTGCTACTTCGGTCCATCAGATAAATGAATAAACTTACATTTGAGCGCATATCCTTTACCAGCTGCAGTATCGTTCCATACTGTCTGGATATCCGTTTGGCATTTTGACTCTTCTTTGCCACCTGCTAAAATATCCAACAAATATCCAGGGGACAAAATTTCCTCAATCCCTTCTTCAAACTCAACTAATTCACTTCCAAAAGCAGTTACAGAAACTAAGACAAAAAATAAATAAAATAACGGCTTGAACATTTTGAGATTTTTCTGTAACTGGCTCCCTTACATCATTTGCCCGTCAACTACATAATTATTTTGCTTTACACCTTATCAGATTATTATCACAGCATTGGCCGGTGATATTGTGTGTGTAATCTGTTGTAAGGTGAGATTAAACCTTGATCGCTACCGTTTTGCTTTTGTTCTAATTATCTGACTCATACGTCAGATTTGTAAAACCCACGATCTTTGAACTATGATCCATTTTGATTGGCATACTAATCTTTACGTAAATGTGCCCCTTTTTTGTTCATCATGGCTTTATTTATATAACAAGGTTTGACCTTGAATTGATACTACGAGCCAACATCTGAGCCGCATGATCCATCAACTGTCAGTGATGAGACTTGTGCGGGGGTGTTCGTAATAGATAGAGGCGCAAGCTACATATTGAGGAAAAATGTAGAATAAATAAACTTATAACTGCAGATGTGTGAAGAATTGGCTGGAGTGGGAAATTTAGGTTACATAAAGAAGAGGAAGGCTATGGAAGAGATGCAGAAATCAGATTGAGGACGAAGAGTGTCACTGGAACTGGAGGAAGTGCATAATGATCAGAAGTGGAATCGGAGTCAAAGTTGGAGCCGGAGTGGGATTTGGCGTGGGAGTCAAAGTTGGAGCCGGAGTGGGATTTGGCGTGGGAGTCGGAGTGGGAGTCGCACCAACCGCCATATGTTCGTATATACTGTGTGTACCTATTTATAATTGACATGCTCTGACATTAATAAACAATAAATACCTATAAATAAATAAATACATAGTAGGCGATCTAGTACTGTTAAATTATACAATCAAGCAATCAACAAGTAATTGACAAGAAAGAATTTAAAAAAATTGTCCAAATATCGTCAAAATCAGGTAACTCAGTCATTGTCATGGTGTGTTATAGTGCCTCAGTGACAGTGTAGTAAGCTTTCTCTAAGAGATGGTCTCTAAGCAATTTAGGAAAGTAGCTTTTCTCGCCGCTCTCAGTTCAATCGAGAGTTTTCTAAGGTAGGCGAAACATTGTTGTGAAGGATCCAGTCGGTCACACTTAGCTGTGCGTGGTGCGGGCCTTAAAATTAGGGGAAGCAAAAGAGCTAAAGGAGAAAAAATAAATTAATTCAATTAATTATAAAAATGAGTTTAAAATAGTTTTATTAAAATATTTTTATGAAAAAGCCTACACATCCCAATGAAACAGTTAGGACTCCATTGCACATTACTGCGCCTATAATCAATTTCTACATTAAGAATATGCTTACAACAATTAATTATAATAAAATAATAAGTATCAAAATTAAAAAAAATATATATAGAACGGCATTAAGGTGTTTTGGATGCCGGTTACAGATTAACTTAACACCTTTACTAGGATTAAATTATTCTGAATGAACCCCAATTGATTCATTTGTTTTAAACAAAAGTGTGCAAAATGCTCAGGAAATTCAAAATAGTAAATTGATCCTCGGCAATATTTTTTGTTTTTCTCTCCCTTAGATGCAGAAAACTTGTTAATAATTTTTAATGTATTACAAAATTAATATCTGTATATTTTAGTGTCTAGTTTTTTTTTTCAGTTATAAACCTAGGCCTACTAGTATATTTGCATATACTTATATTCCAGAAATCTACTAATTTGAATTTTCCGCGCATAACAATTGAATTCAATTGAGATTCATTCAGAATAATTTAATCCTATTCTCCGTATTAGGTTAACCTGTAAACGGCAAAGTAGGCTGCTGGTTGGTAATGAGTGGTCAGATTGTAGCCTATAGTTAGTAGAATATCCGAATGTAATTAATCCAAAACTTACTTGCTACCTACTTAACTCGCTAACTTACTTTATATACGGTATGCTAACATTTTTAGTGCTATGCTATTTACACACTAGTATATAAGCCATAAGGAAAGCTTTAAAATGGTGGAAATTTTCGATTTCGATTTAAAAAAAAAAAAAAATCTGAAAAACGGCACCAACTGTTTTGTTAATTCACATACGTGTATATTGCATATACTCGTTATTTATGTTAAAAACCCAATAGGTTGCTTGACCCTTAATCGTTTTATTCTGGGAGCAAAAACGAAATAACACTAAATTTTCATTAAAAATTACTAAAAAATAATTTTTCTGTGGAACCTTTTTATCGATGATTCCTAACTTCAGATTTGTTTTAGGTGTTAAATAGAGTATCAAATCCAAATAGGTTGCCGGCTTTTGGAACGCCTTTTTTCAGACACTCCAATCAACTATTTGTTGTACAAATAAACAAATAAAAAAAAACTTCTGTATAATTAATGGTTGCCGATCGGAGTTATATTATATTATCCATATTTATATTTTACATTATTAAATATCATGAACCAAAATATGAATTTCCACGATGAGATGTAATACGAGTATTTTGGAAGATTTACGATTTATACTATTTGAGGAGATATTATATTTTGTACACTTGTAAGGCTTTTCCCTCTCCGATTGCATCTCGTAACTCTGCTGCCAACTCTGAGGCATCTGAGAAGTGATCATATGAAAATTTGAAATGTAGTTCAAGAGGGAAAACCTAATATTTGAAACAATCATAACAACGCCCTGAAAATGATTTAATCATATTTTCCAACAGCAGTCAGGCATTTCCTGTAATTTTAAGATTATGCAACTGAAATAAATATGCTATCCATCTATGAACTCGTTTATTAGGTAGGCACATTCTGTACATCATAATATTCAATTAACTAAGCCATCCCTTATACTACTGTAGTATTTTAGTATACATAAGTTAATAATTAATAATAATTAATAAAGTTAATAGCAAGGCATTTAAGAATAACTTACCTGACAATAAGACTTAAGAATAAAACGTTTTTCAGCGTAAGCACATACTGTACATATATTTTAATGTTGAAAAGAGTAAATGGCTGTATCCAGTCATTTTATGAAAATATGAACATTTTTTTATCTGAATGAACATAATAGGCTTGTTTGGTATGATCAGTGATACGGCCACTTTTCGATTAATGTGATGTAGCCCAAATTAAATACAGTTAACTAAGGCTTGCCAATTTTTCTTCAATAATTGATGAGAATGTTTTCTTTACTCCATGTAATCTCATCAATTATTGATGCACAAACGGCGGAATATTAACAAGTGGAATAGCCACTTTACTATCAATTCAATAATCTCCAAAAGTTTCTGAGTATCTGCCTGAGATACTATACATGCAATAGTACATTGTGGGAGGGCGGTAAACAAACTCGATCAAGACATTTTTTGTGTGATAAAAAAATTTTTGTGCCAAGTTTTAACGTTATCGAATAATATCTACGGAAGTTATAGTGTTTCCTATAAAATCGACATACATACTCATATGTATATATAGGCCTATAGTCCACGCAAAATGAGAAAAGTATGGATTTGGAATCTTTTGGTACCATACCGTACGACATTGTAAAAATATCAGTATGCATACATACATTAGCATAATTTGCAAAATTAGCCTATAACAGATCTAGTCTTGTTTGTAAACACAAAGGAATATCCATCTGCTACTGTTGCTTTGTGGATTCTCCATGCAACCGACCTTCCTCAACTTCTTTGGCCTCGACCACAGTGGGCAGTTGGCCCGCCTGTAGTAGTCGATGCGTCTTTTCCGCTGGTTTTCCCTTTGGATAGGGGAAAATTTTCACTGATCGGAAATAAATCTTATCCAAATTTGAAAATGGCATCTCAACCAGAAGTGACAGGGGTATCGCTGCTAAATGTGAGTAGATAGTGACTGCGATAAATATAAATAGCTGGAACAGAAAATTGGAAGTATATTAATAGTAGCGATGTGTAATTCCAGGTGGAATCGATTTCTACGGACTGAATCCGATGTCTTGTCAGCGGACATAACTCCACTAGTCAGGCCTGTTCCGATTGCTATTCTATTAAATCCAGCTCAGACTTAACAGTGTTAGCAAATTGCACCATATCATTGCATGTACACTGGGCTTTGACTATCCGAGCCGTTGGACTCAATGCACCGGATGCAGCTCAGGGACGGATACAGGAAGGGGAGGTAGGGGGATAGATGCCCCCCAAATTTGGTAAATCTATTGTAAATTAATTTATTTATTAAGCTCTAATTTAATCGATCCTACATATATTTTTCCTATTTTGACCCACAACTACCCCCCCCACCAAATGGGCTGGATCCGTCCCTGATGCAGTTGCGGTAGGTGAGCGATTCTATCAAGTGTGTAAGTCATTGAGGCCATCGAACATAGCAGTAGATTGGATGCACCATGTTATCAGATTGGTCGGACTGCAGGTTACTGCAAGTCAAGTACCAAGAAGGAGCACTGTGTTTTCACAAGCTATGGCCAATTGCTTTTAACTGCAGTCAATGTATTTATTAAGTACCACTTACAATAGATTCAAAATTGGAATGTAAAGTTGTTGTAAGACTTGCTACGACAACCAAAATGGCTGAGATATGAACCAAGTACACGCAGTACGACATTTTCCCAAGAATTTGAAAAAAATTCCAGGAAAGGAAGGTGTTGATGGGACCTATAACAAAATATAGAAATTATACTTAGGTGCCCATTCCATTGACCGGCTAGGGCTATTTCCAACAACGGTGACGTGGTAGCAGACATTCAAGACTTAGGTAACGTTTCCACCGACCTTGTATTGCAGAATTGACGGAAATATTTATTTTCCTCTATGCCATAGTTAAAATTGATCAATGATCATACAGTAAAATCACAAACAACCAAACTAAAATTAAAAAATGGCTTCATGGGATATGTTAATTACAAACATTTTAATAGATTTCTATTAAAAAAAAAACATTTCCGTCAATGTCATTTGCAATCTGCAATGCGAGGTCAGTGGAAACGCTACCTAAGTCTTGAATGTCTGCTACCATGTCACCGTTGTTGGAAATAGCCCTAGCCGGTCAATGGAATGGGCGCCTTACAGTATAAAAGCCCGCTTATCAAATTTTGAATACATAATAGTATAATTTTACGAGTGTAGTTCTATCAATTTAAATCACCCTCTCAAAATTCCTGGGTACGCCTTGATGTTGTAATAATACAATATATGGCTTACAAGCTACCTGTATTAGCGTTAATCGCTTTAATCTTTTAAATTTCCCCCAACGATTTTCACCCATGCCTATTTGCACCATGCCAACGATCCTATTGGTTTCTTGTGTAATATTGCATTGTTTCTTCATCAATTTCTGTTGTTGCCATACATGCTCTCAGTGTCAACTTTATCCTGGTAGGCTACAAGCAGGTACAAGCAGCAATGGGCAAACTGAAATATGCCTACTATCGACACTTTGTAACAGGTGCCAGTTTGACTTAACCATGTACGTAGGCATGCGAATTACCTCCATAGCCATGTATACAGAGGAAGACAAGAATACCCAAGCCAAGGGCCCAACCGGTTCGATGGAAGGCCAAAAATGCTGCAGATTCCATAAGAGTAACGTCATCCGGGTTTTCCAAGAACCAAATCATGCCGAACATGCAAGAAGCTAGAAGAGTTAAGGAAAGTAGCCATCCGCAGAGGATGTATATCTGAAATTTTTGTAGATAGTGTTTTTTTTAGTGTAATAAATTGGTTTGATGAGATTGGGATTGAAGGGGTTAGGTGTAGAGGTTGATGGCATTATAAGTAAAGTAAAGAAATGTAAAGTAAATGTTCTTCAAAATTTTTCCTTCGTAATACATTAGTAAACATATGGGGCCCGTTAGGCTAGGCCCGTGGTGGGCCCCTAAACAGTTTGCAATACAAATAATATTTAAATACACTAGTTACAATGCAATAATTTATGTTTAAATCATGAAAAAATCACAGAAAAAAAATATATTAGTAAGAAGCAGATAGAAAAAATAATAGTAATAATAATAATGGTAGGTTAGTACAATATACAGTATGTAAGTAGATAGCTTAAATTAAATTAACAGCTTGAGCAAAAACTGAGGCTGTCATTCGGCTATAATTGGGTGAAAATGAGTTTTTTATGGTACGATCGAAAAGTTTAATATTGTTTAGTTGTTTAATCGTTTCTGTAAGACTGTTGTATGGGGAGATGGATCTATACATGTGTGATGTTTAAAAAAGGGATGTTTTTGGGGCAAATGTTCTGAGATTGCGGCCCACACCAAGTCTTGTGTTTAGTCCATGTTGTATGTATAGTCTGTCTGGCCGTCTAACGTCATGCTGCGTTTGTATCTGTATAGTAGTAGTTGTCTTGTATGAAGTAAACCGGCCGCCATACCATGTTGAATCCAGCGGACCAGAGCAGGTTCAAAGCTGCAGATAACTTGGTCGTGTGGACAGTGCCGGTAGGGAAACATGGTAGGACTTGTCCTGGTCACCTCCGAACTAATCGTGTGACTTCACTGTGTTTCCCAAGTGGTTCGGAATCCACTATAATCAGGAGGTCCACTGTCCTATGGGCTGGCATAGGACAGTCAAGTCGGGGTCGCTCTATGGGCCCAAATGAGGCCTAAGTCGTTATTAACCCGACGAACACTACTACTACTACTACTTGTATGAAGTAGTGTCGATGGGTGAACCTGGAAAATGAAGGGATGGGAAACGGTGTGGTCTACGCATTGCGACCCGCAGTACACTTTTCAATGCGACCTCAAAAGGTTGTAGGTGGGTGCAGTAAGCTCCCCCCCCCCACGCTAATAAGCCATATTCTGCTATTGACTGCACAATTGCGTAGTACATCTGTCTAAGGAAGTCCCGATCAAGTATGTGCCTTAAACGTCGAAATTTGTATAGAGTCTTTCGTACCCGTGTCGATGTTAGTAGTATGTGCGTGTTCCATTTGTTTTAAGGTGTTGGTCAATCGTCACTCCTAAGTATTTGTACGAGTAAGTGTATTAATTTAAACAAATTGCAATACCCCTATAGAAGAAGGTGCACGGGTCGTTCTGCGATCCATGGGCACTTTGGTCTGGTATCCCAGCAATGGCGTTTTTGGTGATAACAAATGACTGGTTGCATAATTGAATTTTATCAGTTTCAGTTTCACTTAGTAGCATTGTATATTTTATAAGACCTTTAACCTGAGAACTTTTGGGGGCAGCTGCCCAAGTGCCCTTATGGACAAGTCGTGACTAGAGTTCAGTTACATTATGGGGACCAAGATATCGCACCGTAAAGAATAAAAAAAATCCCTTTCGGCTTTGGCCGATCAGGTGTAGGGAGATTCCGCAGAAACTGATTTTCCTCTACGCTACCTACGCCATGTAGACTATGTAATAAAAAATAAAAAATGCTTCATTATTTTCCCGACCACAATATCAACACACAAAACACTCTTGTGTTCCAAACGATTACGACTATGAATTTTTACTTATTATTTTTACTTTGACTGGACGTCATCTTGAAATTGTTGATTTGTCGTAAGAAGTGTTGATCGCAATTATTGTAGATAATAATACGGGCTTTCAGTTTAATTTTGATTCACTCCTCTGGAACCAATATTAACGGAGATATGAATTATATAATGTTTCAATCGGCCGCCATCTTATAACTAAATAATGGATAGCCTATACCTGGTTAACAAACTCGATCAAGACATTTGTATGTTCAATTTTTGTGCCAAGTTTCATCAAAATCAGATAATATTTACGGAAGTTATATACACACATACATTATTATATATAATTATATATATATATAACATTTTGAATGGAGGGTGGTTTTAGGCTCAGGGGGTCATGAAATGAAAAGTTGTAAAGAAATTTTCCGAAAGTCGAATATTTCAATAGGTAGATGAATCTCTCTAAAATATGTGGCATGTTACACACATTCATAATAACCTATATGAAGAGGAATTACTGAAGGAACGCTCAGTTCCATAATTCCAAAAAGCTTAGTGCTGTAAAAACTATTAACCTAACCAATATAATTATGAAAGTCTAGAAGAAACCAACCAGATGCAAAAGGGTGGAATTTAAAGACTTTGCGTCCAGATGTCCAGTTTCAAAGAAAAGTTGCTTAATGGCATCATTAACTATATCGTTCTTTCAAAGCAATGAAGTCCCTGAACTTAGCAGATAGGTAACTCATGGGGAATAAAATTACTTAGTAAAGTAAAGTATAATGCATTTTAGCCGATAACATTCGAAAGTGTTCTAGATAGGCAATATAACTTACTTTACTTATGGTGGGTCTCAAAAAGGTCTGTGAGTGACAAAGTACTGTCTTAGAGGATATAAGGTGGTTGCGGGTTCCAATCCCCGATATAGTACAATTTTTTCGGACAATCAGATTGTCTGCAGCCGTCACTGCGGGCCTACTGTGGCGATTATCAACCTACTCCTAGGGTAAAAATGTAAACAAATTTTGAATAGCACTTTCTATTGGATTGTTTACATTTTTAATCCCAGGTTAAGATTAAAAATAATCGCCATATTAGGCCCGCAGATTTAGGTCTTAGACATTTTTAAAAAAGTGGATCTTCCCATTTGTTGATTACGTAATTTCAATGACAAAGCATTTTCAAGCTAATCTGATCTGTAGATTGACTTATAATACGGTACTTTGATATACCCATTATTTCGTTGACCCTGTTTAATTGTTCCTAGTTAGCCTTTGATATAATATACACATTTACAATTAGGTACTTACTGGCTTCAGATTCACTTCAATTTTCTTCGCCTTCAGCCCACAAATTGCAAAACCCAGAAGTACACCTACCAGCCAGGGAGACACCCTCGTCCATGGTACGTAATTGTCCATCGAGTTCTCATAGCCGCTAAACATAGAAGCTTATGTTACTGATGCAATTGGCATATTAGTAGTACGGCAGTGTCTGTTCCTGCTACCCAACTAAACAAGCAGCATGGCTTCCGCGACAGAATGGAACATATAAAATGACACGTTTTCCACGCGTTTCCAAGCTAAATTTTAAAAATGCCGAAGTGTTTGAGGGACAAGAAACCAAAATGTGAGGAGGCAATTTCGCCCAAGGCTGTCGCGCATGGTTCGACTAAGATAACAACCCCTTCCCTACCTGTTATACAGGGTTTTCCAGCCCACCCGTTCACGTCACTTTATCTCAGTTGTTATTCCAATGTACGATTTTTACCCCCAAATGAGGGGGTTTTTGGGGGTCATGTCATGATCTATCTCTCATAACCATAATATGATTAATCTTCCAGAATTTTCAAATGTAATGTTTCCCATCAAATACCATATACACCTATTATATTAATGCATATACTGTATATTAAGAGCACATAGACTACAAAAATATGGAAAATTGCGACACAATCTCATCAAAAATACTTACGATGTGTCGAAGAACGGCGAATAAGACAAATCGTAGATGATATTGATCCCGAAGGACCAAAATGCTGCAGCTACTGTGATCACTGCCAAAAGTATAGCCCCCACTATTGGCCACAGGTAGAGGGGGTACAGAAAAAGGGGCGCAATCCAGTACATCTGCATGTCTGCAGAAAGGTACCAGGTTTGGATAAGGCACTGCAAGAATATTTTTTTAAATCAGAAAAAAAATAATAATACGAGTTGTCTGTATCAAAATGAAAAGGCAAATTTATTTTAATTTATGGCTCTAGGATTTAAATTCAGAGGTCCATTTGCTCTTCATGGAAAGGCTTGGGAAACGTATTACCAGAAGCCTTTCTTAAAGCCAATTTTATGATGCAGTCAGTTTGATTAGTTCACACATTCTTAAGTCCTTTACGTGGTCCGTAAATAATTTACTATCTCCTTAATTAATATCGACTTTTTTGTTTTATTACTAAGCCAACCTAGCGGAGTTAGGGCTATAAAACCCTCTCTTGCACTCAATTAGGAAAGCCCTGCTTTACATGCCCTCCGAAGCACGGCCAGAAAATGTAACAAAATAGCTTAGGACTCGATCCAACAATCTTTCGGCTGAAAGACGGAGACTGTACCACTACTCTACATGCCCTCTACATGTTTTCACGTACCTGATCATCGGGGTTAACAATATTCTGAACGTAAAGCAAGCCTGTCCACCAGTTTCTTCTGCAACTATCAGTGAAAGTATTCAGGAAAGGCTTCCAAATGGGCCCACTGCCGAATGAGTTGATTATTGTGACTTGAAGAAATACAATCATGGCATATGGTGGTGTCAATCTGAAAATCAAGTAGGCCTAGAACCTTCAATAATCATTAAATTTGGAACAAATGTGACACATTTTCCAGACGCCGCGCGACTTTTTTAAGTACATGCTTATCGCCTTTGCTGAGTCAAAGGGAAGTAACTAAAAAATCGAAATATGAGTATTTAATCTCTTCTTCTTGTTCTTCTTCTTCTACTTTTTCTTCTTGTTCTTCTTCTTCTGACTCTACAGCCCTTTCTGTGCTTTAACCTGCTCGACAACACTTCTCCAGTCACCTCAGTTTTGTACAATGCTCCACCATCTACGGACTCCCAACTCGCTGAGATCAGTTACTAACTCATCCTTCCAGCGTTTTCGAGGAAAATATGAGTAATTGGTATAAATAAAACAAATAAAATTTTCAGTCGAATGAAACGCAGAAGTACCTAATAGAAAAACCAGAATAAAAAAAAAACTAGTTAATTCTCTTTCTGAACAACAACTTCCCCACATGTTGTGCTGGTTGGTATTGAAGTAACTCCACTTCCTTCTCTACGGCCCAATTTATGTGGTTATAGCAGCCTGCTCCAATTGGAAGCGATTGAAGTTCTTTTGTGGTACATCCAGCAGCCTGATATTGAAGAAAGCCCAAAAACGGTCCCTGGCATTTATTCGAAACTGCAAATTTTGAGTTAGATCCTTTGACTCGGCAAAAGCGATATGTGTTTAGGATGCTTCGTGTACTGTGTTACTTGATACCTGAAGATGCAATTTTTTAAGGTTTGCTTTGCTATGGTTACGATATTCCTAGCATAGCGGGGCAAGTCAACAACCACCTCAATTTTAAAATATTCATACTGAAAATATTTGAATAGTTCAGGAAACACCCCTACCTTATGTATCGGCTTATATAAGTTCTTGGCACATCGTAACTTCCGGACTTTCCAATGTCTCGGAAAAACACAAATGTGACCAGCAGTCCACTCAAGAAGAAGAAGGTATCCACTGAAAGGTATCCATTTGAAATCACAATATAATCTGTTTGTCTTGAGGCCTGCAAAACAGCCAATTTTTTATTAGCTCCTATCAAAAGAATTAACTCAATAATTTATTAAGAGAAGAATACAAGAGTAATGAGTCAATCGCCAAAAAGACATTAGACCTTCTAAGGTCTAATAAGCCTGACGTCTAGTTAGAAACTGCGTTAAGTAAGTGGCAGTGAAGAACCAGTAGAATCCGGGCTGATGGGCCATGGTCGATATGAAATGAAACCACACCCCCTGCCCACACAGTCACTGCTGAGCCTCCGAGATTCAATCTTAGAAGTCTACGCAGTTCCACTGAAGATGTCAACCGCAGATGTTGACGAAACTTTTGGAAGTTCGCTTTCATTTCGACCACGGCCCATCAGCTCGGATTCTACTGGTTCATCCTTCGACGCCGGCCGTGAATGCCTTTGCTGTTACATTATAAAGTGGCAGTTTTCGGTACATACAGCCTGTATGATACAAGACTTTTTGAGTGTTGGCGGTGGGAAACAAGAGCTGAGGATATAGGTGAAGCCAAGATCGGATGTCTGTATGTGAACTTGTAGTATGTGGAAAGTGGTTCAGTCAGAGGCGGCTTGGTGAGTTGTGAAGGAACTGACATGGCTCATCTTGAGCCGCAATATGAAAGAGGGAAGACTTTAACCAGGAGAACACTGGTGCAGCAGCTATATCAGCAGAATAAGATGCGACCATCCTAAAGTAGTGGTGAAAAGTGGTTTCAGGATAGTTCGTAAAGAAAGAAAGCTTGATGATGGGAGTAGCACCCACTCCCGAAACGTTGCTCTTTACCCTGACAACGGGCTCCCCCTTAATAGTTCGATGACTGTCTCTAATAATTATTTACACAGCAGGCAATGTAATTCCAACTAACCCTTTGTTAAATAATATTACACCATTTCCATTAACCTTTACCAATAGATTACATAGTTACATTATGACTTCTCAAAGTCATCAACTTCTCGAGTCATGAAAAATTCTCTAACGGTTATTTGAAACATTTTTGACATGGCAATGCTGACATAGCTTAAACATCTCAACTAAAAATTTAAATAAATAGAATAAATAAGGACTTTTTATTGTTTCTGTTACTAAGCCCTCTCTTACACTCAACTAGGAAAGTCCAGGACCGCCTGCTTTACATGCCGTCCAAAGCATGGCCAGAAAATGTAGCCAATGTGGGACTTGAACCAACAACCTTTCGGGTGAAAGTCAGAGTCCGTACCACTACGCTAAATTTATAAATTCTATACTATTTTACTCTGTCATCTCGATCAACGTTACTATAGAATGTACAGCAGCCTTGTGATTAAAAATCTTGATAAAGATTTAGGCATTGTGATAATTAGTGACGTCAGGCAGTTCATTCTGTTATTCTTACCTTTTACCAGTCATGTAATCATGCATTGAGGTAGTCTGTAGATAAGAATGAATACCGGTTACTTATCGTAAAATGGGAACATTCTCATACATTCCATGTACCTCGAAACTTCAAAATACTATGCAAACAAATTACAGCCTTTCCTGCGTCTTTTTGACGAAATGAAGTATTTCTTCGTTAGTTAGTTTACAGACTAGGGGGAATACTATCAATTTTTGGCCTTGAGAACATTGATAGCAAAACCCCTATGTAGGGAGAATCTTATCAATATTTGACCTTGAAAATTGATAGAATTCCTCCAAGTCTCTATACTATTTTTATGCTATCAATGTTCTCAAGGTCAAAAATTGGGAACATTCCCTCTAGTCTGTACCTACTCTCGTTGATCAGCCGAAGAGATATCTAAGTGGGCAGATTAAAAGTTACATGAAATAGGAGCTTTCATCGAAAGATACACTCGACTGATTTTTTATGTGGGTTGACATCGAGGGCGTTCAACAGTTTTTCAGAGGTCAAAATTCATACGAAAATAATTCCACTACCGAAAAAATCAATTGAGTCATTGCTAGGGCCAGGTTTAATTGGCCACTATACGATATAGTAGACATACGCCTATAGGTCATACAAGATAATAACCAAAGCTACTCAATAACCGCCCCCACACAATTTTTACTGGACTTATCAAACCTGCATACTCACAATAATACCTCAAAACTTACAGCAAGTGCTTCCAAAGAGTTGTTTGACGCAGAAACCGATACCAGGGCCACATGGCAGAGGATCACCCAAAGCATAGACATGGCCCGAATTCCATGCAGGCAGTCCATTTGACCATCCCCGGTATTTCGGACCTCAAATAGAGCTTTTCCATTTTGGTAGATGGAAAATGACGAGTAGAGAGGATTTGGTTTTGCTGAAAGAGTAAGAAACAACTGGTTTATTACCATCAGGCATCGTTCTCTCACGCATTGTAAGACCTGAACCTGCAGTTCTTGACGGAGTAGTCCTCAGCATTGTGTAGCAAATTTAAGTACATGGCAGCACAATAGCTGATGACAATAGCTGGGCAGATGAAGTAAGCAGCCCTATTCAGCACACGAAAGTGGCCTTCTATAAAACAGGCAAGACTCTGGAATCAGTCAATATAACACTAAGCATCGGGACGCAGTCAGCTTGACACGTCGCTATCACTCGGAAACATTTAATTGACTTGACTTAATTACGCGCGATCAGCCCAGGGGGACTTTTGGCCGCTCTGACGATTTCCCTCCATCTTTGCCGATCCTCAGCAGCCGCTGTCCAATCTGCTGTCTCGACGCCAACTCGAAGGAGGTCCTCCTGGAACTGGTCCGCCAATCTTCGCCTTGGTCTTCCTCTTGGTCTTCTTCCGCGGGGGATTGCTTCCCACATGGCCTTTGGGGGTCTGTGGTCCGGCATCCGGTGCACATGTCCTATCTATATATTTTTTTTACAGAAATTCTTCAAATTATCAACATGAAAGCTTACCGTTATTGAAGTGCATACGTTGATAAACCTCGTAGATTGTGCTGATACATGCCAGAACGCAAAGAATAATAATTACAGATCTGAAAATCCACAAATTTGACCCAATAAGTGTTTAGTTTCATAATTTAAAAACATGTGAAATCTAACAAAAAAGTCATTAGTCATATTAGTCATATTTCATATCAGAATATCAAAATATAGTAATTACTAAATAATTACTTAATAAATTAATTTATATACTGTATGTTTATAAACAATAATTGTTAATAATTATTAGAGTTACCTATAGAGTACCTATTTAACTTTGTTGAAAGCCTCCAGTCTACAGGCCGATGAATTATTTAAGAAAACATGGAAAACAGATGGAATTGGAATTTGAACCCTCCACCTTCACCTTGCCGGTCCCAATCCGTTTTCCTTCCCTATAATTTCATACCAGATTCACGGTCAGATCCTCCCCTATATAAGCTAATTACAAGGAACTTTTGAAACTGAGATAACGCTGCCCAATATTCTTTAAAACTTTACTCATAAGAACATGATACCAAACAGGCATTTTTCTATAAATTGAAATCCATGGTACGGTTCTAATATAATGCAATAAACCTTCATTTTCAAACAATCCTTCTTTAAAACAAATCAAATAACCCTTAGTATACATTCTCTGCAGGTGAGGTGCTCTCTGGAGCAGGCTGCCTTCACGAATCTCCTGCAAGTCAAAGCCATCGGCTTGGAGGACTTCGTACGATACGTCTACGTCTACGTCTACGTCTACGTCTACGTCTACGTCCACGTCTACGTCTACGTCTACGTCTACGTCTACGTCCACGTCTACGTCTACGTCTACGTCTACGTCTACGTCCACGTCCACGTCTACGTCTACGTCTACGTCTACGTCTACGTCTACATCTACGTCTACGTCTACGTCTACGTCCACGTCTACATCTACGTCTACGTCTACGTCAACGTCTACGTCTACGTCTACGTCCACGTCTACGTCTACGTCTACGTCTACGTCTACGTCTACGTCTACGTCTACACCTACGCCTATTCCAATAATAATAATAATAGCACTTACATTGCAAATTTATCTAAGTCATTCAAACGTTCATCGTCGTGAGCAGTGTAGCAAGCCCCGTCGTTGGTCATTAAAATAACTGTCTTGTTGATTTTTTGGAAGCCAGTGTTGATTTCCGCCGCAGAACAACTGGATGGAGCACAGAAGCCAAATGTGTAAGAAATCCCAGCAGCTCCAATAGGGTCCTGCAAAATTCGGAAAACTGATAAAAACTCCCAAATAATGTTTAGTAGTGACTAGAGCCATTTTTTAAATTTTTAAGTTGCACCAGAGAACCAGAGCCAAGAATTGTGCCAGCTATCGACAGTGGAATTTCTAATATACAATTCAAATAAAAACTACCATAATTATTTGTGGGTTTGGAGAAATAAAGATCAGTCTCACAGAAATTAATTAAAAAAACCTACCTAGCAACTCCACCTCATAAAAACTCTCGAGTGAGATTTTGCGCGAAAATTTGCGTGGTGTACTAATTATATTTTCCATTGTTTTTATTTACTATCGAGACCCCCCACTATAGATTTAACACATTTAACACAGTTAGCTCCGGATATTACGTAGAATAAAGTTAGTGTATTGTACAATAGAAAATTCGATCAATTACCAATGCTTCAAGATTGGGAAAACCGTTGCAGCCGATATTAAATTATCATCATAATTTCTTACTATACTACCTATATAATTTAAAAATAAGAAAGCATGTACTTTTTTTTTCTCTCCCCCGAACTATCCTGGGACCTCTTTTCAGTATTTCTACAGGATAGTCGTTCCTTATTTTCCTACTGTGGTCTAAGTTCAGGTTAAGGCCATTCTTCACTTGTACCTGCTCTATTTAACAGCTATGCAATAAGTTCCAAACCGCGAATTAACATTTCGCTCATGCACGAGAAAAGTGACACATTTCTAAATATTGACTTTTGAGATAATTCAAATTTTAGTTCTGACCATTTTTTAGTTTTTACTTGTAGCACTATCGAGGCACATAATACTTTTGAGATGTGACAGTTTACTTGAAAGAGAAGTGTAATTACCACGTCAACGCCTGGAGCACATTCCGAATTATGTCAGTATTGCCAAACCCGAAGTAACTTGACAATGGATCAGTGACAAAACGCAATCTTATGGAAACAAATTAAACTAGATATGTGACACTACATTCATAAAATGCGCTACATTTTCCTCGACATTTTTGTATAAATAACTCAATTTTGCAATTTTTTGAAATGTGTCACTTTTCTCGTGCATGAGCGATTTTTCCTCGACGTGAAATTTTAAGGTAACAGCTGCCGTAAGACGAGACACCAATTATTTAACTTATTGTCGGG
This sequence comes from Psococerastis gibbosa, assembly GCA_963971405.1. Taxonomy (NCBI): domain Eukaryota; kingdom Metazoa; phylum Arthropoda; class Insecta; order Psocodea; family Psocidae; genus Psococerastis; species Psococerastis gibbosa. The sequence continues at coordinate 38,921,552 of OZ020489.1, read as the reverse complement.
GTTAAAAATGTACAAAAAAAGTTCTGGGCAAATTGTTATTCTCAACTGCTTTGTTTGCATTTTGAATCCAGGTAATAAATGTTACCTGACCATCACGATAGGATTTGAAACATTTGCAAAAATCGAATAAACTCAGTGTTGCGCTTATGCAAGTTTTCAAATAGGCACAGTGTTCCAAATGTCATCATATATCGTGGTTTGCTACTGGCGGCTGGGCTCCAGTAGTCCAACCCGTGGCCATGGCGAGATTCGCTGAAGCAGTGGGGCTCAACTACTAGTGTGATGACTGGGGGACCTATGGGCCCAAATTGAAGCCTGGGTCCCGACTACAAAAATACTACTACTACTATATCGAAGTTGGGTAGTTGGTACCAGCGGGCCTATTATGCCGTTTAGTATTTAATTTTTTTTAGGTTTAAATTGTAAACAAACCAATTTCGAATAGCACTACCCACTCTAAAGTTATCCTGTTTATAGACTATTATTTATCCTAGGTTAAGATTAAAAATAATCTTTGTAATTTTAAATAATGTTACGATGAATGTGGTAAATAACGAGAAACTCGAATTTTTGTCACTTACATCTCCACTGCTGGTAAGAATCCCTAAATTGCAGTATTTTCCATAAAATCGGCCCTTGGGGTGCTCCACACCCAGACATTCATAATATTGTCCCATAAAGTAGTGATTACCAAGGAGAAGACCATCAGGTATCTTGGCTGTAGCATCTAACACTGAAAAGTGAAAAGAAAAACATAGATCCTAATTTCGTCAACAGCAGTGAGGACTGAAGTGGCGCCCCTTCAGTGCTCTGTCCCGCGCCCTCTATGGTACCCAGTTCGAACCTGGCAGGAACTCGAGCTTACCCTGAGCTGAAGCGGAAGGCACAGGATCCAGAGAGCTGGAAGATGATATTATGTTGGGAGTTGCTGTCAACCAATCGTTAAAATTGTGGCCTCAGAAGAAGAGCATGCTAAGAGGTTAAATGATTCGCTTCAATGTATTCTCAGGCGGTATCACGGATAACCTAATCTAAACCTAACGATAGCCTAGTGCCGAAACCGGTCGTAAAATAATATAATTGTTTTTATTTTGTGGACTAAGCTAAGTCATTATTATAATTTTCGTTAGGTTGGGACTCATCGTATCTGTACTTGGTTAAGTCATGCTTTCGCCTGTTTCATTGCTTTAATGGAAGGCTAGTATGAGCATTGTTCATTATCACTTGCAGCCGGCTTGGCTTGACACCGAGAACATATACCAGTTTGCCATGGCCAAAAATGCATTCCAAAACAATACGAATAGGGTCCGAAATCCATGGGGTCGTTGGCATTGAGACCTATGGGCCTAAGTAGGCCTAGGTCCATAAAAAGTCCTTCAACACAAAATAAAACCAAAGCCAGTGGAGGGTGTCCAATTTGCAAAGTTTTTTTTTAGTTTACATGAGAATTCTATTTCAAACAGAAATTGTTGCCTGGAGTTGAATAGGCCCTACCGTAACTGAAATTCATGTCAGTTGTAAAATTGCTACCCTTGGTATGCTCTCATAGTTTCATAGTAAAAAAGCAACTATAATTTTTCGTATCTATCCTATACGTGTGTTAACTATGGGGAGCTTAAAAGACAAAATAAAAACACAAAAACTTACATTTCAAGGCATATCCTTTATGAAAAATACCAGCATCTACCAAAACTTTGGCAAAATCTATTTGACACTGCGAAGGTTTCCCATGTGCTAAAATTTCAGCCAAATATCCAGGTCTAAAAATGTCACCAATTTCTTGTTCAAATTTGACAATTTCACCAATTTCTTTTTCGAATTTGACAACTTCACCAAGTTCTTCATCAAAAGTAACACTTGTTGCGTTAATGGAAACTAAGACAATCAACAAATAAAATAACCTGAACATTTTGAGATTTCTTGGTAACTGCCGCTCATAAACTGATACCTGCGGAAATGAATTCTCACCGCAATCAGCACCCTATCATATAGGTCCTACTTGAATATCTCAGAAATTGAACATGTAATCTGTTACGTGGTGTTTCAGATTAAGCCTTTGTTTTACGTTAATATAATGACATTAATGAGTCATGAAAACAGATTTGTAAAACCCAGATTTTACTACATGATCTAAATTGATATGCTTAGTAATGTGTGTAACGTACCATAATCTTAAACGTGATGTGTCTTTACTATGGACTGTAGGATTTAGGCTACATCGCATTTTGGCTCAAATGATTTATTCCTTTATTTTTTTATTATTATTCAAGCCGCATTTTAGGCGGCTATTCCACTTGTCAATATTTCGCCATTTGTGCATCAATAATGATTGATGAGATTTTTGTTTTAATGAGATACTTAACTTATCTATTATAAATTAAGCTTATAATACGGTAGAGACTTATTATTGATGCATAAATGACGGAATATTGACAAGTGAAATAGCCGCCTTAGCTCAAACAAAATTAATATTCCTGCAGTTCTAAATATTTATTTAATACAATTTTGTGCAATGAATGAATGAATTGAACTTTATGAATGCATTGAATGAATTATGAATTTTATATTATTAGTATATATTGTATATATTGTACTTACAACTATTGTTGAGCCATACGTCACACCCCTCACAGCAGAAAAATCACGGTTATGTACGAAAGCTTGCATCCCATGCATCATTTGTAAGATGACTGTTGTTTGCGTAACACTTGCACATCCACAGTATGCCCCAGTCAATTCACCGTGATATTTCTGCTGTGAGGGCTGTAACGTAAGACTCAACAATAGTGTTACTATAGACTCATATGATAGTACTAAATGGTTTTCAATGAATATATAGAACAGCGCGAACATTTGTTGCTTTCCAATTTATACGTAGTACAGTACAGTACAGGAGAGTACGTAGTATAAGGAAAGCTTTGTGATGGTCGAATTTTTCTATTCCGAGATATCAACGGATTTACACGTTTTGAGGTCCCAGGAACCCAAAAAAGTGGTTTTTACGAAATGTCTGTCTGTCGCTCTGTCTGTAGATTTTGATGAAATTTGGCATGTAGGTTCACAAAAATGATGCCTCGGAACCATTTTATTTTTATTTTGGGCTAACTCAATTGCGAGGGGGGGGGGGGTTTAATTCTCAAAAAACTAAAAAAAAAAATTATTTCTCAAAAACGGCTCCAACTATTTTTTTTAAATTCCCATATATTATAGTCGTTATTAATTTCAACAAAATGCAATGGGTCGCTTGCCCCCTGATAGTTTGCTTCTGGGGGTAAAAAAATAGAAATAACTCAATTTTCATGAAAAATGACTAAAAAATAACTTTTCTGCGGAACCTTTCAATCGATGATTTATACCTTCAGATATGTTTTAGGTGTTCAATAGAGTAACAAAACCAAATTGGTTGTTTTCCAAAAAATATTTGTGCAGTGCAAAAAATTCTTTTTTGAAAAAATTATTGAAAATTCACTTTCCATGCCTTTCCGTGCCTTGTTATTGTTACTACTGTTACTATGCATTGGTCTGTTCGTTCCAGAATATGCAATTGAGTTTTAAGGGGTTTTTAATATATTGAGGTGGACAATCTCAAACTAGAAATCTACCTACAATGAACCAAAATTAGAAGATTTAGAAAAAATTGGACTTGGTGGGATTTGAGCCCACGATCTACGCCTATCCGGGGCCTCGTGTTAACCACTAGACCACAAGCCCGACAAGTACAGTGTCTGTTAAATCCTCTACTTATGTGCTCTGACAAGATTAGTTAGGTTGGCACATCTAGACAACTACCTATCTACCAACTACCTATTTGTATAATTTTATGGGGTGGATTATGGGTGTAGGCCTACCTTTAAAACCTAATAATATGGATACAATAGGTGTTGTCAGGATCGAGGGGAGTGGAGGCATCGACGCCACATGTTGCAACCATCCGGTTGTAACTTGAAGAAGAAGAAGGTGTTGTTTAAAAGACGAAAAATTAAAAACAATATAATGGTTATATATTTAAAACAGATCTGGGCTTGTTTATATTGCACGTAAACATCATATCTTTCTTTCATTGTTGCTGATTTTAGGATTCTTCATGCGACAGACTTTTTTCGACTTCGTTCATCTCCATCACAGTTGGAAGTCGTTCTGTTTGGGGTTGTCGCAATTTCTCCTGTACTGGATTTCCCCTTGGAAAAGGGAAAATGTTCAATTTTCGGAAATAAATCTTATCCAATTTTGAAAATGGCATTTCTACCAGTAGTGTCAGTGGAATTGCTGCCAAATGGGAGTAGATAGTGGCAGCAAGAAATATAAATATCTGGAACAGTTAAAAAATGACTAGTAGTAGTAGATTTTTTGGCCCAGGCCCAGGCCACGGTGAGGGCCCATAGGACACACGCCCCATCTTGCTCACTCGTACAACCCGATTGCGGTCGCGAAGCGCGCCGCCTCCTTTGGGCGAAGCTGTTTCCCTGCCTGTAGTCCTCCCAAAGCAAAACCGACCGAGGAAAGACGTTTTCGCCAGACAGCCGGGCAGTCCATCAGCACGTGCCACCCGGTCTCAGCGCCAATCTCGCAGAAGCGGCAATCCTGCGTGGGAACCGGTACACCCAAGCGAGCAAGGTGAACCCGGAAGGGGCCGTGTCCCGTCAGCATAGCAGCAGCAGCGCGTACTGCTCGTCGACTGCTGGAGATGACATCTCGTTTTAGCCGCTCATCCGGTCCGAGCAAACATGCCTTGGAGTGATGCATTCAGCTTGCACTGGACCACACCGAGCTCCACTTGTCCCTCATGACGCAGTTCCCCTGGTTAAGGATAACCCTCCATGGGACCGGGAGAATAGGCTCCGGACCAACTGGAAAAACTGCTGATCCTGCACGAGCTAGTTCGTCCGCTTTTTCATTGCCAAGCACTCCACTGTGACCGGGAACCCACACCAGCGTTACGGAATTATGGTGTCTCAATGACATGTATGCAGCCTTACAATCCCGTACAACAGCAGAGGTAGCACAGCCCCGTTGAAGGGCTTGAATTGCGGATTTGCTATCGGAGCAAACTGCAATGGCCTTGCCACTAAAGTCTTCACAGCACTTTATCCCTTCATGTATAGCAAATAGCTCAGCTTGGAAGACGGACGCATAGTCACCGAGGGGGAGTGAGATAGCAATGGGAGGGTCCTCACAGAAGATACCTGCACCGGCTTTCCCGTTCATTTTCGAACCGTCTGTGTAGAGAACAATGTCGAACCCTGACACTATTTCTCCGAGATTTTCATCCCACTCTTCGCGGGTGGGAAAACGCGCCTGAGCCCCAATGAAGTAGGTTTCTCTGATTATACGATCACATGGCATTTTCTGTTCGTTGGGCATCTTCAGATGGAATGTTTCTGCATGGCCGTTGCGAGGAGCTTTTCGGCAGAGTAACCCGGTAATTCTCAATCGATGAAGCGAGAGGGATGCTGTATGTTCCAGATACAGATACAGTGGTTGTAAGTCCAATAACACCTCTAGCGCGGATGTAGGAGTTGATCGCATTGCCCCAGATATTGAAATGCAAGCCAGTCTTTGTATTTTCACCAGCTTCTCCTTTGATGTCTCCAACAACGCCCGTTTCCACCACACAACGCAACCATAACTTAGCGCCGGTCTCACAACAGCCACATAAAGCCACCTCATGACTTTGGTTGTAAGACCCCAGGTACTTCCAAAACCAACCCGCAGGCTCCAAAGAACCGAGCGCGCCTTTGCTATTGTTGAATCCAAGTGACTGTTCCATAGAAGCTTTGAATCGAGATGAACTCCTAAGAATTTAACACATTTTGAGGATGGAATTTCTTGATCATTAAGAAACAGAGTTGTGTTCCTTAGCTTCTTTCTCCTAGTAAAAAGAACCGACTGCGTCTTACTGACATTAATGTTAAGGCCTTTGGGGCGACACCACTGCGAGATTATATTGAGCGCGCGTTGCATTAGTTCGGTAATGACAGACAAATCCATTCCTTTCACAGCTACAACAAGGTCATCTGCATATGCTTGGACATACAGTCCGCTACACGACAGTATGTACAACAGCTCGTCCACGACAATGTCCCATACGATAGGCGAGGTCACTGCACCCTGTCCGCAGCCTCTAGCTACCCAGGCTCGAATCGTGCTCCCCCCTCGAGTGCAGACAACCAATCGTTGACGGAGCATACATAATAACCACGTCCTGATTTGTGGGTCAATCTTTCTTTTCTTTAATAATTCATCAATAGCAGTCAGAATTAAATTTGAAAAAGCTCCATCCACGTCCAGAAATACACAGAGCGCCATTTCTTTACTGTCAAGACTCCCTTCTAGATACGAGACCAGGCTATGTAGGGCACTTTCTGTTGACCGCCCTGGCCTGAACCCGTGCTGTCCGCCGTGTAGTTCGTTGGTACCGGTGAGTGTAAGCCTGATTTCTCGTTCGATAAGCCTTTCCAGTGTCTTTAGCAAGAATGAACTGAGGCTGATGGGTCTGAACGCCGACGGCTTGGTGTAGTCTGATCTACCATGCTTGGGAATGAAGATCACACGTACTTCCCGCCACTTGAGGGGGATGCAGCTAAATCTTACACAACCCTTATAAATCTCTGTAAGGAATTTAGTAAGCTCACGAGTTCCTTTTTGTAGGAGTACCGGAAAGATGCCATCTGTGCCTGGCGATTTAAACGGGGAGAACATTCCCAAAGCATACGTCACTCTTTCTTCCGTTAACCAAGTGGGGTCGACATAAGAAATGGCTGCTGTAGAGACTTCGTCAGGAGGAAAATTACCATCAGAGTCAAACGTAAATTCCGGGAAATGTGTCTCTACTAAGAGCTTCAAGGCTTCGGCATCACATGTGGTAAATCCATTCGTTCTGGTACAGAAGAGAGGTCCATTGACAATGCGTTTATCTTTAGAAAAGGTTTTCTGCAATCTTGTTGCTTCTGGAAGATTTGCTATCTCTTCACAGTAAGAACGCCAGCATCTCCGTTTGGAAGTCCGTATTTCTCGCTTATATTGCCGTAGCACTGCCTTGTAATCAGCAGTAGCTACTACGTTGTTATCACCTCGTCTTACTCTTGTACGCAATTTGTTGGTTAGCTTTCGGAGCTTTTCAATTCTCCTGGTCCACCAAGGCGTTTTGTGAGTAGTTTTTGTCGAAGACAAGGGACAACTATCATTAAAGGAGCTCCTCAGGGCTTCCATCACGCGGTTGCAGAGTTCTTCAACTTCATGCGTAGTCTCGGGTGCAGGAGGACATTCCCCAAGGCGATCTTTTAGAAGCAATTCATACTCAGCCCAGTTTGTTTTCTTGGGGTTGCGAAAAGCTGATGGGGTAGCTTGTGGTATGTTTAATAGTAGAACAAATGCTACGTAGCAGTGGTCGGATGCCGATTTTTCGTCCAGGACTTGCCAGTCTCTAAGACTCCTCTCTATTCTGCCACATCCAAATGTGAAATCAAGGACTTCTTCCCTTATAGCATTTATAAAAGTCGGTTTCGAACCCCTGTTCATAACCCTAAGGCCGAATTCCATAGTAAACTCCAAAAGCTCGTCCCCTCTTCCATTGGTGTTGGTGCTGCCCCATGAGTCCACGTGAGCATTGCCATCACAGCCCAACAAAATGGCTAGATTGTTACTTTTGCAAAATTCCACAAGGTGCACAACTTCCAGGGGTGGGCATGGTCTATCGTGAGCAAAGTAGGAAGAAGCCACTACAGCCTCCTCATAGCCAATTTTAACTTTCACCGCGACTAAGTCCTTCGTTAGAAACTGCGGCAATAATTCACAATGCACACCTGTAGCTAAAATGCAGGCTCGGGGTTTTTCTTCTGGCGCAGCAGCAAAGATATTCCCATTAAACCCGCCGAGACCTTGTAGTCTTCCCTCATACCCCAACCAGGGCTCTTGAACCAGGGTAATGTTGATGAGTGCCCGACTAATAGTTTTGATTAAAATAGAAGATGCTGTTATGGCATGTTGCAGATTTATTTGCAGAAATTTAATGTCTGTCATTTTCATTTATTTTAATATCTGAGTCTTCATTTACATTTCCACTGGGAGCATGTTTTTGGTTACGGCAGGCATACACTGCTTTACGAAAGTCCGGACACGCCATGGAGTCCATCCTATGCCAATCGCAGTTGCAAGCGTAACAATGAAGATTCCCTTGACAATCCTTTGCTCTGTGCCCTTCTGCTCCGCAACGTCTACAAAGTTCTTTACTTTCAGTGCCTTCACACCGCCATGATGAATGACCATAACGCTTGCACTTCCGACAAAAATCCGGATTGAATTTCTCGCGGACTTTTGCTCTTGTCCAACCCACCGTAATAAAACCCCTGTCTGCCGCCAACAATGCTGCCTCTATTGGAAGTGTAACAGAGCTAAAGTACGTAAGATTGCGAGCTTGGCGAATTCCTGCTACCTTAATTTCCTTTGCATCAATAGAAAGTGATGAGCTAAAGGCGTCTTGTAATTCGGTCTCCTTAGTAAATTCATCTAAGTTTGATACAAAAAGTACGCCTTCCGAGTTTTTTAAAATAACTTCTGAGTTTATTTTCTCTTTAATTTTCACTGCGAAATTGTTCCTGCCCCCAGATTTCTTTTCTTTGAAATAAACGTTCAGATTACCATCCTGTTTTTTAACAACTCTTTTGATTTCCACACCGACGAATAAAAAATGACTAAGTACATCTGTAAATAATTTATACCTAAACTTTAGATACATCTCTGTCCCCACCTATATACATATGTGTTAATCCGACAGATCTATATACCTAACAACTGTGATATAGGCTACACAAGGCTTGTTTCTTCATTTGTTTGATGTCTAAGGTTGAAACCGGTGGCCTTTACTGCACTCATTGGGGTTATTCAATCAATCAATCAATCAATCAATATATTCAAAATTAAGAATACAATACAAAATATACATATTAGAAAATGAACCCTATAGGCCATGTGGCCCGTGATGGGTTCTGTCTTAGTTGCTAGGTTAGTATTATAAGATGTTAATATTAATTATAGAATAATAATTAAATAATAAAACTAGGTATGCGGTACATTATACATTATTTGGCAAAATTGTATTTTATTGAAACCCGGTTCACCTTTTTTCTGTAACCTGAGGCCTGACACTGTATTCCTTTCGTTAGCTCAGGTACCTGTGTCAGCCATCACTGAATTAATTCTTGTTGCTTCGATACAAACAACCAAAATTGCCATCTACTATCAGGCTCAAAAAGGTTTTGCACATTTTGACAGGTTTTTTGGTAGTCACAATAGTCACAATCATTTACGTGGGCATTGAAACTATCAATCATAACTGCAGCAGGATACACAGTGTTCATGTCAAGGGAGCCATTTGGGGTCCCAGGGGGGGGGGGGACAATTGCCTCCCTCTCCAATTGAAAAAAACTTTCATTGTCCCTGTCCAACGGGGAAATCGTTACAACCTTGTAAAAAAAGTACGTTTTGTTATCTACTCCCATCCCCCTCCCCGAGAAATAATAAAAAGGAGCCCCTGCTTCAGGATATTCACTTCGACAAGTAGATGCAAGTCAGAGATTCCCGTAAAAAAAATAAGTGCGCCTAAGCTACGCCGAGGGCCAGTAGTGGGCAACAATACAATATAACTTACAATTGATTCAAAATTTGAATGTAATGTTGCTGCGATTACCAAAATAGTCGATATGTGGACTAAATAAACGCAATTAGACATTTTCCCCAGAATTTGGAAAAAACTCCAAGAGAGGAAGGTGTTTATAGGACCTAAAAATAAAATACGTTTACAAAAAGATTATTTTAGTTAAGCGTTTTTTGTTATGTTGACAATGCGTTTTGGAACTTTTATTGTTTTCTGGGCGTGGGTTGGACAGAAAAAGGCTTTCTAGTCTTAAGTCTTGCCCGTTAATACAATATAAGACGCTCATTATTATTACTTAAACAAATGCACGTAATGTTAGCATCGATCATTTCCAAGTGGTTGTTTGTGATATTTGTAGGTGAAATGGAAATTTGTTGATCAATTTTTTTTTATTTCCGCAGTTAGTTGAAACCGCTTTTATTCCCATAATACATATTTTTCACATGCGCATTACCTCCATAGCCATGTACGCATAGAAAAACGAGAATGGCCAAGCCAAGGGCCCAACCAGTTCGATGGAAAGCCAAAAATGCTGCAGATTTGGTGAGAGTGACGTCATCCGGGTTTTCCAAGAACCACATCATGCCGAACATGCAAGAAGCTAGGAGAGTTAAGGACAGAAGCCATCCGGAGAGGACATGTAACTGAAAGTGTGACAGATAATATCTTATAATAGCGTACGCCAAGGCAACTGCATAGGCTTCCACGGCCGGAGTCATTTTTTTTTTTTTTTTTTGTTTCTGCGGAAGTGGAAAACTTGCAAACCAAGCACCTGTGCCTTAACTTGCCTCCTTTCAACACGGTCATGCTCCGGCATGAGTGAATCAGGATAGCATCCAGGTAGTGAGGGGTTAACTGAGCGTTCAACCTCGAGTAGGCCGCCAGCCGACCCTCTAAAAACCACTACCATCTCACGTCAGGTAGGATCCTGTAGACGCTGGAAGAAAGCGTTCATTACTGAAGGGATGGGATGGATAATTTGGAAGGAACTCGGACGGTGGTAAGAGAGTGTGGAGGATTTAAAATTGTATCAGTACGGTAACTGGTAAGGCGCGGTTTACCGTACTGGGGTTGAGTTCGAGTATGTGGCGTTAGTTAGTTTGTTCGTTTGGTATTATGTGGCTGAAAAGTAAAAATACAATGAAATTAGTTGGGCCGGGGGGGGGGGGGCTAGATGAGCTCGGTTTTAAAAGTACAAGGCTAACCACCAGTAGTCCGTCAAGCTGCAGAGCGGTGATCTGGAGACCGGTGGTCGCGAGTCGAAGGAATTATGTGTTTTAAAAACTGTGAACGAGCGAAATATTAAAAAGGGGAGTTACTGAATACTGGGGGCATTCTGTGGTTCAGACTCTCGTGTTCGGGTTGCCCACGAGCGTGGCGCCTAGGGGGGACTAACGATCCAGGCTGGGTTGCCATATTTCAGGGTCCATCCGGATCTTCTTTGTAATTCCCTAGGCGAACCCGGCGGGCAAGCAGTCCCGAGAGGAACCTATGGAGAGAGGAAGGAGAGGGGGTTAAAACTAGGCTGACCCGTCCGGGGGGACTGGGATTGGGGAGATCTTAAATAGGTTAGGGGGGTGGGGGGCTGAGTAGAGGTCGCGTATAATATCGCGAGAGCTCTGGGCGGCCTTGGCATGATGGGAATCAGACAAGGCTGCAAGAAAATCGTTTAGAGGCGGGACGTTGAAGAATTCAAATATATGAGTGTTTGGGACACGATGGTGGAAATTTCCGACGCGGCGAAGCGCCGCGTTATGGCAACCTAGCAGGGATTTTTGGGCAGATGTTGAGAGCATGGGGAACCATACTTGGGCGGCGTAAGTGAGCTGAGCTCAGACTATTGCCGTGAAAATGAGGGCTTTGGCGCGGAAACTGAGTATGTCGTTGCGAAAGAGGGGAAGGCCGGAGTCATGAACCAGTTGAATCCCCAGTGGAGGAGGGTATGTTGAGAGCGAGCCAATCAGGGCCAGGACTGTTGGGAGGTTAGTCTCAGCGCGTTGTCACGTCCCACCCCGTTCCCCTGCCAACGCTGTGCATACTACCAAGTTTACTGCAGTGTTGAACAGGTTCTATTAAACTTGGTATGGCCGTTGGCAAATTAAAAATTAGTATGATCTGCAATAAGAATATCATTTCGTCTATTGTCTAGATTATTGTATTTTTCTATTCATTATAAAGGCATCGGCACCTTTATAATTTAATTATAGTAGGCAATAGGTACTTACTGGTTTCAGTTTCACCTCAATTCTCTTTGTCTTCAGCCCACAAATTGCGAAACCCAGAAGCACACCTACCAGCCAGGGAGACACTCTCGTCCATGGTACGTAATTGTCCATTGAGTTCTCATTACCGCTAAAAATACAACTTTTTGTATAAATAATTTTTATTTTAGGCAAAATTAATAATTTAGGAATAACTGGTTAATTCTCAAATTTACTCCAGTATGCAATGTACAATGTACCTAGTATGTGTTGTATCACAACGTCCGTCCACCATATGTCCATCACTTTTAATTCAGTTATTAAATAGTATGTGAAACACTAAAATGACGTAAAAAAATCAATTATTAATTAAAGGTCAAAGTTGTATGTCGGTGTATTTTTGACAAAATTAATTAATTCCTCATTCCACAGCAGCAAAGATAAAAAAGATTTAAAAATTAAAGTTATTTTTTAAATGCCAAAGTCGGCCTGTTTTTTCATAAAATCTATTTTTGTAATTTATTAATTGCCATTGGTTAAATAAAAAAATTTCAGGTGAGAAAAGCTAAATTATTATTATTTTTTGAATTTCTATGGAGGCATCTTCTTATCTTGTGACTGGAAGGAATAATTATTTAATTATGTCAAATCAACTGGCTCATTATTTGGTTATAAAATAGCCTGTTTCGAAATATACATACAACTATTTACCCATTTACTTTTATCATAATTACCGGTATTTCACTTCCATCACCCACTACTTACGATGTATCGAAAGGCGGGGAGAAGGCAATCCATAGATGAGACCTATCCCAAAGGACCAAAATGCGGCCGCCACTGTAATCACCCCCAAAATTACAGCCCCCACTAATGGCCACAGGTAGAGGGGGTATAGAAAAAGGGGTGCAACCCAGTACATCTGCATATCTGCCGACAGGTACCAGGTCTGGACAAGGCACTGCAAATCAGACTTTACTTGTATTAATAATAATAAATAGGGCAGGAATATCAACCATTTCATTTAGGGTCCACCTTAAACATTGGAATTTGGTGTGAGGAAGGCGGGTGCAGTAGAATCGCGGGTAGGCTGCCTGAAGTGTGAGGACACGAATGGTATCCTAACTAACGGACAGAAAAATGCTTTAAAAAAAAACTAAAAGTGCTAATTTTTACAAGCAAGTTGTTAGGCCCTGTATGTGACACGGCTGTGCTTTTTGTAAGATGCACCATGTCACGGCAACTTAGGCGGCTATTCCACCAACCATTTGCCTCACTTGTGAAAGTGCTTGTGAAGCAGTGAATTTTGTCATTGACGTTTGTTTTGTTTTAAGGCGACTATTATGTAGATACTTAACATACCTATTATAAATTAAGTTATAATATGGTAGCAGACATCATTAATAGTATTATAACATAGATAAGTTAAGTATCTACTTAATAATAATAATAAAGTCTTTAAAAAAAATATATATATATGTAGATACAGCGAGATTAGGGCCGGCCTATGGCCCTCTCTTACTCCTAACTGTACATAACAACGATATAGTTTGATTGAAATATAATGTTATAAACTACATTCATACAGAATATCAGTCATACCTTTCATTCAAGATAACAGACATACATATACATTCACACACACATTTTCTCACACATTCACATGCAGCCTTGCCTTGATCAACCGGTGACAGTGGTCTGCTGACTAAGGAGAAACTTGTAATATTTGTTTTTGAATACGTTGAGAGAAGGAGAGGCACGAATTTCTATGGGTATCGAGTTCCATAGTGTGGAGGAAGAGATGAGAAATGAAGAGTGGAAGATTCGAGAATGAGAGAGATGGGTTAGAAGGAGGTCGTCCCCACGAGTATTAATAGTCTCCTTAAAATAAAACAAGTCTGGGAGATTACTTCATTGCTTAAAGACGATCCTTTTTCGATATATTGCGCAATATAATGGTGCAAGCTACAATATACCGGTGTCAGAAATGGTAACGTGGTAACGTGGAGTTTGTTGATGACTTTTTTAGTCATTTTTCATCTTACTGCCAAGGACCCAAGGTACCGAAATACTTCACTTTCAAGCGCACCTGATCATCAGGGGTAACAATGTTCTGGACGTAGAGTAAGCCTGTCCACCAGTTTCTTTTGCAAGTGTCAGCAGTAGATTTTAGAAAAAGCGTCCAATTGGGCCCACTGCCCAAGTAGTTGATTATGGTAACTTGCAGAAATATAACCATAGCATACGGCGGTGTTAATCTGAGAAAAAATGCAGAACCCTCAGTTATTACCTACTAAATTAGAATTTGACGCGAAGAAATAAATTGCTTAGTTCAATTTTTGTGTAACTTAAAGTTGAATTTCACAAGAAATGTTCATTGTAAAGCAACAGAGACCGGGATGATAAGTCGTGGTCGTTTTGGAAGCTTACTTTCAAGCGTTTCACCAAAATCTTCACTGGAACTGCATAGAATTCTAAGATTGTATTTCGGAGGCTCAGCAGCAAACTTTTGCAGTTCGACTGAAGATGTCGACCGCAGATTTTGACGAAACGTTTGGACGTACGCTTTCAGAACGACCTCGACCTATCATCCCGGTTTCTACAGCTGCATCCACATAACTTCAGAGGTGAAAACCATTTCAATTTTATTGTTAATTGTAAAGCTAACAAAATATTTTAGTCATAAGAAGAAATATTTCTCTACATTTGGATACATAATAATGAGGCCATCACTAGCCCATTGGCCAGTTAAAATATTCAATATTGTTTTGCACAAAAACTATTGATAATGAAGGAACTTGAAAACTTTATAAGTTATATAAATTATATGGGTTTACCTTAAATATCGACTAACATAAGTTCTTAGAACGTCATAACTGCCCGATTTTCCGATGTCTCGGAAAAATACAAAAGCGACCAGCAGTCCACTCAAAAAGAAGAAGGTATCCACTGAAAGGTATCCATTGGAAAGTAGAATGTAATCCGGTTTTGTTATGGCCTGTAAATTATATATTTTTTTCTTATTAGCCATAGTTGTAGGATTTGTGGTATTTAGAAAAAGCTGACCGCTTATACTTCTTCCCCAAAATAGTTTTTTATTTTATTTTAATTATTATTTTATTATTTATTATTTTAATTTTAATTTTATTTTATTTTAATTTATTTTATTATTTATTTATTATTTTAATATTATATTTTTATAATACATACAGTATGTACGGTACCTACTAATGATTATGCTAGGTTGGTTTTTAACTTTTAGGCAACTCAAATGTTTTACTTTGGTTCAATTTCTTCAATTTCTTTACTGTATGCAACTTAGGTATGTTTTTATGGCAAAAATGTTTAAATAATTGTTTTTTAAAATTATGTCAACGTTTATTGTGGGGGCCTGTTTTCTGTGCGCATGTGCACACAATGCCTATAGGTGAATCCGGCACAGGAACTTAAACGGATTCAGGACGTCCAGTGGAAGGAGTTTCATAACTACAATTAATTAATCTGTCTTAGTGACGGCCACACACTATAAAAGTATATATATAAAATATATGTAAAAATGTAGATTACCACCTACGAGATGTGACTTCATGGGTAACTACGAGTACATACTCGTATGTACATACTTGTACGAGCCTGTGAAATGAAGTTTCAAATGACAGATGGTGGCCAAGGGGGGGGGGGGTGAGTTGGGCCTTTAATGTAATCGAAACCTACCCCAAAGTATTCCAAAGAGTTGTTGGAGATAGTAACTGACATCAAGGCCACATGGCAGAGAATCACCCAAAGCATAGCCATGGTCCGGAGTCCATGCAGACAGTCCATTTGACCAACACCCGTTTTACGAACCTCAAAAATAACTTTACCGTTCTGGTAGATGGAAAATGACGAGTAGAGGGGATTTGGTTTTTCTGAAAGCAGTAGGAAATACAGTATGGACAAATTCAGCTACTATGTCACCAACGTAAAATAATGACTTATCTGGCAAAGTGTAAAGAACCGGTCCGAGTTT
The DNA here is from genome assembly GCA_963971405.1 of Psococerastis gibbosa. Lineage (NCBI taxonomy): Eukaryota > Metazoa > Arthropoda > Insecta > Psocodea > Psocidae > Psococerastis > Psococerastis gibbosa. Next base: position 38,905,693 of record OZ020489.1, on the reverse strand, counting down.
ACTTCCAATTTATCAATGAGTAGATAGAGGACATGAGTAATTTCATGGTAAATAATTTTCCTATGGTTAAACTTCGGATATCTCGGGGGGGGGGGGGGGGTTGTCCGACGTCACTGGAGGTGAAGTAAATTCTAGTTAGGTCAGAACAACACATGACTACGCCGTAATAATGGCAGGGCACGCAATGCATTTGAGCGTGAATTTATACTAGGCCCTATCATTTTTTTAAAACAAATTCTATTACACAAAACTAAATAGTTTTTTGGAAAAGCAACCTTTCCGGTTTTGTTACTCAATTTAACACCTAAAACATTCCTGAAGGTAGAAATCATCGATCGAAAGGTTTCGCAGAAAAATGATTTTTTAGTCATTTATCTTTAAAATTTTGTTACTTTTATTTTTTTACCCACAAAACCAAACTATCAAGGGGCAAGCGACCCTCTTCATTTTATTAACATTAATAACGACTACAATATATGTCAATTTAAAAGAAATCGTTGGAGCCGGTTTTAAGAAATATTTTTTTTAGACGTTTTTTAGGAGTTTTTTGAGAATACAACCCCCCCAAATTGAGTTAGCCCAAAGTAAAATAAAAATCGTTCCGAGGTATGATTTTTGTGAACCTATATGCTAAATTTCATCAAAATCGACCTAGTAGTTTGCCCGGAAATCGATGAACAGACAGACAGTCAGAGCGACAGACAGAGCTACAGACAGACATTTCGTAAAAACCAATTTTTTGGGTTCCTGGGACCTCAAAACGTGTAAATCCGTTGAAATTTCGGAATAGAAAATTTTGACCATCACAAAGCTTTCCTTATACTACGTATAAATTGGAAAGCAAAAATCCCTAAACATTGGCATATGAGGAGGCTGTTTACAAACATGGCCAACTACGAGTTGTAGAATTTTTCAGGAGAGTGGATTTTCTGTTGAAAATTGCATTAAGTTTATAGCTAACCCTAGACTTCTCAGCACTCCTGTGCGCAATCTGGCTGCTTTTTTCACTTTATTTTACAACGTGCAGGTGGACATTAAAATTTTCTGCAAGGTCGGATCAAAACCCCATTTTATAAAAAAATGGAGTTGGCCACGTTTGTAACCAAGCTCCTCATATGTGTAAATTTGTAAATAATCACACAAATTATAAGTGGTCGTACCCAGCCATGTCTAAGTTCTGTTCTTATAATGACTGTACAATTAGAGAAGCTCCTTTGTTACCTATATGGGTTAGACAAAGAGAAGCACAGATGGTCAATGGAATGAAATTCAGACTGTATGTTATAGATTCCTGTTGTGTGCTATTTATATTTAAAAATTCATAAAGAAATAGCATTGAAACTTACCGTTGTTAAGGTTTTTACGTTGATATAGCTCGTATGTTGTGCTAGTACATGCCAAGAAACAAAGGATAATGATAACAGATCTGAAATACATAAAAATAAACAAGCACATTTGTAATATGTATAGGATATAATATAGTGTACATAGTATATATACATTTTATAGGCTATATGTAAATTATTGTAATTCCAACAACATATCAGGAGGACTATATGGCAAACTCACATTGCAAACTTATCGAGATCATTAAAACTATCATCATCATAAGCAGTGTGGCAAGAATCATCATTGGTTCTCAAGACAATTGTCTTGTTTATTTTTACAAAGCCGGCATTTAGGTCATCAGGAGTACAACTGGACGGGGCGCAGAAACCAACAGTGTAGGCAAGGCCAGTTGGACTTTGAAACATTAGCACCGGTAGTTAGGCGGAATTAAAAAGAAGCGAAAATAGTCCAGTAAACGGAGGGGAAACCCCCCAAATTTGAGTTAGCTCGTAATAAATAGAAATAGTCCAATAGGCCTACAGGAGTTTTGTCATGCCCAAATTTTATCAAAATCCTCTGAGTAGTTTGCCGCCGAATCAACGAACAGACAAACACTTATTTGACCGAAATTAGAGGATATGGAAAAAACTGGGCTTGGCGGGATTCGAACCCACGATCTACACCTAACCGGGGCGTCGTCTTAACCGCTGGACCACAAGCCCCGACAAGTCCAGTAAATGCCAAATCCTCTACTTATGCTCTAATTGACATGATTCGTGTTGCTAGACAGGTTAGCACAACTACACAACTATCTAACCGAACAGGTCTGTGAGCTGACTTAATTGCATAAAGGCAATGCTTTATTCATTACATTGTAGTATTATACGGTATATATAACACTGACATTAAATTAACTTTGGTTCAAGAGGTAACCTCCTCGTTATGACCGAAATTAGAGGATATGGAATCCCGCCAAGCCCAGTTTTTTCCAAATCCTCTAATTTCGGTCATAACGAGGAGGTTACCTCTTGAACCAAAGTTAATTTAATGTCAGTGTTATATATACCATATAATACTACAATGTAAAAAAAACACTTATTTCACTTCTGAGACCTCAAAACGTGTTAATCTACAGAAATCTCAAAATTGAATATTTCGGCCATCACAAAGCTTTCCTTATACTACGTTTCAGGAAGGCATGTATAGTCCACGCAAAATGAGAAAAGTATGGACATGGAATGTTTTGATCCTGTGAAACACTGTAAAAATATTCTGCGCACAATTTTTGTTATGCCTTGCATCGAATGCAACAAGGTAACGCAAAATGGTGCAAGAAATATTTTTACAGTGTTGCACAGGATCAAAACATTCCATGTCCATACTTTTCTCATTTTGCGTGGACTATGCCATATTACAGCGACTGTGACAGTCGCTGCTGAGCCTCCGAGATACAATCTTAGAAGTCTACGCAGTTCCACTGAAGATGTCGACCGCAGATGTTGACGAAACGTTTGGAAGTTCACTTTCACTTCGACCACGGCCCATCAGCCCGGATTCTACTGGTTCCTCAATACAAACAGTGTCAGAAAGAGAAATTGACTCCTTACGTCACCTGTGCTTGTGAGAAGCTCTAAGCTGCAGTATTTTCCATAAAATCGGCCATTGGGGTGCTCAGCGCTTAGACATTCGTAGTTTTCCCCCTAAAGTAGTGGTTACCGAGGAGAAGACCATCAGGTATCTTTGCTGTTGCGTCCAGCACTGACAGAAAAGAAAAATTTGCTGAATAAATTAAAATCAGAAGTCAGCAAACTGGAGTGGATGATGAAACAGTGGAATCTGGTGTGATGTGCTTTGGAAGACGATGATTTGGAAGTAAGCTTTCAGATTGGCAAGATAAAGCCCAGTTTGTTTACACAGTTATGGAATGCTAAGTATTGTGGCAGCTGACAATGCTTAGACTAGCTGAATGTTGTTAATTCTTTTGCCATATGCTATGAATTATTTCTTCATTATTATTAATATCATTGCCTATGTGGTTCACCCTGTACGCTCCTCATACGTGAGCTTGTCATGCACTGCTGGAAATTGCAAATTCTACTAGAATGACACGTGCGTTAGTCGCACCCTACAGTATAATATTAATGATTCTTAATTCAAAGGTTATGAAGAGAAGTTACTACGTAGACACATTCTGGGCAATATGTTGCCTGCCCTGTGAGGTGAAAGACTACGTAAGCATAGTAGTAGTAGTACAGTAGTACAGTAGACAGTAGTACAAAGTAGCAATGTATACTGACTTAAAGTAGAGATTTCAAAATACTTAATTAAAAAAGTACAATACAGTACAGTAGTACAGTAATACACAGTAGCAATGTATACTGATTTAAAGTAGAGATTTCAAATTAATTAAAAAAGAACAACCCAATATTTGTCACGATCGGATTAATTAATTCCACGTTCTGCAGTCACAATTGCTTGAAAAATTCTTAATAAATGGAAGCGTCCGCAGTAAACTGACATTTTCCAACTTAAAATATTGTGCCATAAAAGCATGATAAAGTTTTTATTTTTATTTTTTCCAAATTAAAATAGTACTTATGTAGTAATTCTCACGAGTGACTAATCAGTGTTGTTTTAAGAGAGGTTGTATTTATTTGCCAATTTTTCATCATTTTGGTATTTATTTTATTATTTATTAATTTCATCACAATTAGTACTCGCCGTCTTCAATTACAAAATATTTATAAATCTCTGCTTCAAGGTAGAAGCCTACCCTTATGTGTAAAACTATAAAAACAATAAACTTACATTTGAGGGCATATCCTTTAAGAAAAATAGCATCAACCAAAACTCTGGCAAAATCTTTTTGACACTGCGAAGGTTTACCATGCGCTAACCTATCAGCTAAAAATCTTGGTTTAAAAATTTCACCAATTTCTTCTTCAAACTTTATAGCCTCGCTTTTTGCCGCGACAGAAACAATGATAATTAAACACAAATTAAATGACTTTAAAACTGTGCCGGCCGCAGTGTCCAATGGACTCTTTTTTGATTTTCAAAACTCTGTTACATGAGCTACCATTCACTTATCGGTTTGGCATTTCATGACTTTTCCTAACTATGTGCATATTTTAAACCCATGAAAAAAATTTTTGCATTTAGTCAGCAGTTTCTCCGGAAACCGTATTGGCATACGTTGCCGGCCGCAGTGTCCATTGGACACTTATGGGAGAATGCATTGCGTCATTGCTATATGAATAGCCAATTCGGGGGGATTGTTTAGTTTCAGGTAGTATTTCACTTTATACAATGTGTAAAGAATGGCATATCTTTTACTTCCTTATTGGCATAGACCTCAACATAGCTTACGGATCCACAGTTTTTTGCCAAATCAGCGCAAGTCATTTAATTCATTACATATGCCTCTTGTCCTCTTAGCAAAGTCAAACTGCAGTGTAATATTCGATGACGCAGAAAATAGGAGGTCTCAAGTGGCACAATAGAAAAATCGAGGCGAGTGCGTTGTACGATCTTTGGCAGCAGAAATTGAAAATAGTATAATGTTGAAAATTAGTCTGCCAATAGTATATTACCGTAGCTGATGGTTTCCAAAAACTTGAAAAATGAATTGGGAAGGAAAGGTGGGAAAAGGCGTAAGTTCTTAATCATGGATGGATACAGGAGGGCAGGGTTACTGCCCCCCCCCCCCAAAAAATAGTAAATCTATTGTAAGTTAATTTAAATTACGCTCTGATTTAATGAATACTACATAATATGTTTTTCCTATTTTGACCCACAACTACCCCCTCCCGCCCACCAAATGGGCTGACCCGTCTCTTAAATACAGCTGGGAAAAGAACCACTCGGAACAGGATGGGGCGATCAGGACTGGGTAAATTTGTGAATAGACAACGCGAAATCCCATAAGTGTCCAATGGACACTGGTGGCCGTTAACGTATGTCAGATGCTCCGGCCGGCACAGTGTTAACATTTTGAGATTGTTGGTAACAGCCACTAATAAACTGAGATATGAATCGGAAAATGCATTTCAGTCCTCATGGCAATATCAAATATTGCGTTATATTATCAGTAGTTGAAGTCCGTAATCTGTCAGATTAGCTAGATAACTCAGGAGACAATACAAGAGGGGATATTTATTAATAGGTGCATGTAAAAAATGAAATTTTAATTGAAGTCAATAAGATCATATTCATAAGAAAAAAAACGTTCCACTGTATTTTATGTACATAATATCCCTACAGTGTGCGGTAGACAAATCATTTATAATTCTTAATATAACTTATTCCAAAATTCAAACATGTACATTTTAATGTTTATTTGTATTTCATTCAATTATAAAACATAGCAATCATAATCTTGTATTCCAATTGGTCCCGAAAATTAGAGGATATAGAAAAAGTGGACTTGGCGGGATTCGAACCCCCGATCTATGCATAACCGTCGTCTTAACCACTGGACCACATGCCCCGACAAGAACTGTGAGTATATTGTATATCCTCTACTAAAATGCTCGTATTGCCATGAATTGTACTGATGCTAGACAGGTTAGCACAGCTACACAACTATCTAACCGAACAAGTCTGTGAGCTGACTTGATAATAATAATAATAATAAATAAACGTGTATTTACCTCGATCTAATATTTATAGAGTTTTTTATTAATAATGGTTGCGCTACCTCGTACCGTGAGGCGTGTGAGGGTCACGCATTAATGCCATAAAGACAATGCCTTTGTACATCCAATAGACTGCAATATAATATAGTATATACTGTATAACGCTGACATCAAATTAACGTTGGTTGAAGACGTAACCTCCTCGTTATAACGTAAAATGAGAGGATATGGAGCAACTGGACTTGGCGGGATTCGAACCCACGATCTACGCATAACCGAGGCGGTCGCCGTAATAGGACTGCAGGTGTTAAGTTAACCTGTAAACGGCATAGTAGAGGTGCTATTCTAGACTTTCTTACAAACATCAAGGAACCAGTTTTCTCACTAATTTTGTTGTTTCGAGAATTCTTCTTGCAACATGCCTTCTTCTACTTCCTTCGTTTCCATCACAGTTGGAAGTTGTCCTTCCAGTGGTTGTCGCGATTTCCTTTCCACTGCTGGCTTTCCCCTTGGAAATGGGAAAATTTTCACGGATCGCAAATAAATCCTATCCAAATTGGAAACTGGCATCTCCACCAGAAGAGACAGAAGGATGGCCGCTAAGTGTGTGTAGATAGTGACACCGATATTTAAAAAGAACTGCAACAGAAAAACGTTGTAAGACTATATGTACCCTATGTAGGTACCGAAAAAGGGAAAATAGGCACGCATGGGTGAATCCCATTTTTTTTTTATAAGTAAAACAGAGAGTTACAATATCTATGAAAACCCGTTAGTATTTTGTAAATTCAAATCTAATAGTGAAGTTTTGTCCCGAATTACCCACGTGTGAATGTGGCATTGTTTTCCCATTTTCACTTCTTCTTCTTCATCATTATGTGCCTCTTTGATGATTGGTGGTCATCATGGCAATTTGGACCTTATGGAGGGTGAATGTAAGTCGGGTTGTTTCCAAACTGTTGCTTCAAATTTTCCATCCAGGTCGTTCTTCTTCTACCGGGAGACTTGTTTTTCTACCTTCCTTTGGATTATAAGAAGGCGATATTTACATATACTTTAAAACCGGCCGCCGTACCAAGTTGAATCCAGCGGACCAGAGCAGGTTCAAAGCTGCAGATAACTTGGTCGTGTGCACAGTTCCGGTAGGGAAGCATGGTAGGACTTGTCCTGGTCACCTCCGAACTAATCGTGTGACTTCACTGTGTTTCCCAAGTGGCACTATCCTATGGGCTGGCGCAGGACAGTCAAGTCGGGGTCGCTCTATGGGCCCAAATATGAGGCATAAGTCGTTATTAACCCGACGAACACTACTACTACTACTACATATACTTCCTCATCACGTTATCACCAATGTATGTCAGTCTCCACTCTCCATTTGTTGACTGCCAGCATTAGGAACATGATCTCTCCATAATATGCTAAGAAGACCTTGGTCCAAACCCAAGCTTTCAATTAATAGGTATAGTCCACGCAAAATGAGAAAAGTATGGACGTGGAATGTTTTGATCCTGTGCAACACTATAAAAATATTCTTTGCACCATTTTGTGTTACCTTGTTGCATTGGATGCAAGGCATAACAAAAATTGTGCAAAGAATATTTTTACAGTGTTGCACAGGATCAAAACATTCCATGTCCATACTTTTCTCATTTTGCGTGGACTATACCTACGGTACGTCACACAGAACTATAGCATACTACAGCAATGATGAGTAAAAAAAGACGGAAAAAGAGGATTTCTTGGGAGGGGTAGTCTTTTAATTTTTGCCCCGCCAGCATCCCTTTAGGAATAAGTCTCAAAAAATCACTGCGTGACAAAAATTATTAAATAGCATACAAAAAATACTTACAACAGTTTCCAAATTGAAATGCAAAGTCGTTGTGAAACTTGCGGAGACGGCCAAAATGGCGGATATGTGGACTAAATATGCGCAATACGACATTTTCGCGAGAACTTGGAAAAAACTCCAAGAAAGGAAGGCGTTGATGGGACCTACAATATAATAGAATAGAATAAAAATCATTTTTGTCATTTATTTGTTATAGGCCTATTGTTAATAAAATAAATAATATAATAATAAATAATAATAATAAATAAATAAAATAATGTTAGCTGAAATTGTAGGTACTTATCTTATAGCCTAACAGTTTGTACTGTGTAAAGCCAGTCACACGGTTTCTTCTCGTTGGCACCCCTTCGTCCTCAGCATGTCCAGCATCGCCCATGTTCTACAGGAAAGGAAAGGTTTTCTGAACTCTGTTCCCACTGAGCCCCTACTATATGGTTCCCAGAAACTTCCAGAAGTCTTCGGGACACGACCTTGACTGGAGAATTCGGGTGGCACTCAATTGACTCAATATGCTTGAGGCAGGTGGCGCCAACGAGAAGAAACCGTGCAAGATGCTGAGGATGTCGCATGCGAGTGCTGAGAAGTACAGGATACAGCCCACCTACTCTACTGTGAAATGTGCCCAACAACAGTCATCGTCAACCACATTGGGCAGAAAAGCAGAGAAACCAGGCTGCCTTTGAAGTCGACGTTGGTCGTTAAAATGCAATGATGTACGACATTATTTTCCAAATTACCTCCATAGCCATTTATGCAGAGGAAGACAAGAATAGCCAATCCAAGGGCCCAACCGGCTCGATGGAAGGCCACATATGCTGCTGATTCAGTAGAAGCAGCATATTCCGGATTTTTAAAGAACCAAATAATGCTAAACATGCAAGACGCTAGGAGAGCTATCGACAGCAGCCATCCGCAAACCACGTGCATCTGAAATTGTAACAGATAGTAACTTTACTAGAGGTCTTTATATTTGTACAGGTACAGTCTGCAATTGCTGAGCATGTTCTAACACAAACAGATCATACAATACGTTTTCAGGATGCTACATCGCCAACAGCCTTACGATGTTGATTCCATGAGAACAGAACATGTTTCGAACTGCGACAACTTGGTAGTGTGCACAGCGTTGGCAGGGGAACATGGTGGGACATGATAACGCGCTGAGACTATACCAGTCAGCGTGTCAGGTCCTGGTCACCTCCGATTTAATCGAGTGACTTTACCATGTTCCCCAAGTGATGGTTCGGAATCCATTAGGCTATAATCCTCCTGTCAGTCAACGCCCTAGGAACCCCACCCCGCACCTCTCCCCCTAAAAATCCTGCAAATAATGTGTGCAAAAACGGCAATGTTACTTAAACTTACTGATATGAACTAACAAATAAACTCCACTGATTGTAGTAGAAGAAGGAATCAATCGATACCTTTTAAGTAATGAAGAAGATCTACTTACCGGCTTCAGATTCACCTCAATTTTCTTCGCCTTCAGCCCGCAAATTACAAAACCCAGAAGTATACCTACTAGCCAGGGAGACGCTCTCGTCCATGCTACGTAATATTCCAATGAGCTTTCCACGCCACTAAAAATAGAAGTTTGTATTATCTTACTAAACAACAGTAATATATGCTGGGGTTACACTAATTTAACAATTCCAGTAAATTTAATATATAACGAAAAATGTGCCTACTACGCTAAGGTGGTTCTCAAAAAATATATAATATTTATTAAGTTGAATAGCCTACCATGGACGGATACAGGGGAGGCATAGGTCACCCAAAATTAAGAAAATCTGTTGTTAATTGGAAGTTAGTTTATTTATAAAATTATATATAGCCTAATTATAATAAAATTTAATAAATATATACTTTTTTGTTCTATGACTAAGCCAACATTTAATCGATATGTTTGTTCTATTTTTTTTATTTTGACCCATAACCGTCTCCCCCCCCCCCAAAAAAAAATCACTGGATCCGATCCTGTAGCCTACTCTTGAGAGATATCGTACTTACGTTGTATCCACGACTGGTGCATAAGCCAAATCATTGACGAAGCTGATCGCGAAGGAACAAAATGCCGAAGCTAATGCCACGACTACCACAAATCCAGCCCCAATCTTTGGCCAGAAGTAGAGGGGGTACAAGAGAAGTGGTGCTATCCAATACATCTGCATATCTGCAGACAGGTACCAAGTCTGGGATAGACACTGTAAGCAGAAGCAAAATACCTGATGTGAGTTATAGCTCAGCATTTTCAATAGGTAATACTTAAAAATAGCCGAAATGCCGCCACCCACATACTTACTTCACGTCTCCACGGAAACACGCATTAATAGGTTGCCCCACATTAGACGTCTTGGACAGCTTTGTCATTCGCTTCATGCTGGTCGGCAATCGTGCAGGGGCCAGAAGACAGTAGTGAACAGACAGTATCTTGAATAGCACCACAGACATCTTCCGCAGCACGCAGCCCATACTCGGCAGCGGTGGTCTTCAAGAGTGCGGTTACGATTCGGAGGTGGTTCAACGTTCGCCAGCAGCCTGATCGAGGCGATTATATTACCGGTATTTATTTAATCCCCTGGTATTAAAAATGTAAACAAGATAATTTTATAATGGAAAGTGTTATTCAAAATTTGTTTGTTTACAGTTATAATCCTTTATAATATCTATTTAACCCCGGTATTATAATGGCCTCGATCAGGCTGCAGATGGTGAAAAGGAGGCCGAAGCCCGCAATCAGTTTCTCGTCGGAACGGAGTCGTAGTGGAGAAAGGTTTCACCTTGCCACTTGGTGCGTTAGCTGCCACCTATACACTGAAGAGCACCTCCAATCTTTTACTTGAAATTATTAATGAAACTGATGCATTGGCTGAAACAGCATTAAAAAATGCGTACCTATACGTCTTTGAAGAAATTGGTATCATTGGCGTAAGGGTACCTCTAGGTATCGAAATATGGGAGATAAACGAGAATCGTATATCAACAAACGTTTGTAATCGTACCGAGCTATTCGAGAAATATTTCGGTTACTGCCCCACTTGGGCAAATGGCCGTCTCATCCCTGCTGAGCACCCAACGCCTTCAATAAGCGATGTTAATCAAGGCAATATCATAATAGTTTCAAAATGAAGAGGAACATTTCTTCAAATATTTGTTATCTTATCTTATTAACCTTACGAGCAACATCGATTTAGTACATAATTGTAACAGATATCTGATCTATTTCTCAACTCACCAGCTGATCGGGGTTAACAATGTTCTGGACGTAGAGTAAGCTAGTCCACCAATAATCATTGCAAGGACGAGAAAACGAGCCCATATAAGTATTCCAAAGGGGGCCGCTGCCGAGGTAGTTTATAATTGTCACTTGGAGTAATATAGTCATTGCATACGGTGGAGTCAGTCTGAAAGTGATGCGATTAGGTGCCCATTCCATTGACCGGCTAGGGCTATTTCCAACAACGGTGACGTGGTAGCAGACATTCAAGACTTAGGTGGCGTTTCCACCGACCTCGCATTGCAGAATTGACGGAAATGTTTATTTTCCTCTATGCCATAGTTAAAATTGATCAATGATCATACAGTAAAATCGCAAACAAACAAACTAATATTAAAAATGGCGTCATGGGATATGTTAAGTACAAACATTTTAATAGATTTCTATAAAAAGAAAAATTCTAATTTCCGTCAATGTCATTTGCATTCTGCAATGCGAGGTCGGTGGAAACGCTACCTAAGTCTTGAATGTCTGCTACCACGTCACCGTTGTTGGAAATAGCCCTAGCCGGTCAATGGAATGGGCGCCTTATTAAAATTAAAATTATCTTGGATTGTTACGTAATACCAAAGATGTTTGTGCCTGATTCACTAAGGCGCCCATTCCACATACGAACAACGTCAATGAAAATTATAAAATTGAACGACATTTCAATTTCTCATTGATGGGGGCCATTCCATATGTTTTTCAAAAATTGACAATTTTCAATTGATGCGAATGCGCCAAATTTTTGAAATTTGTTTGCATTTGTTTCTTGAAATTGTTTTTGTTTTCTTCGTCGCCTTATTATTTAATCCTTATTATAATTTTTATACAGAAATGCTTTCTTTTTAGAGAAATCAATTAAAATAGTTGTACTTGTCATATCACATGACGCCATTTTTTAATTTTAGATTGTTTGTTTCATTGTTTGTGATTTTACTCTATTATCAATTGATCATTGATCAATTTTAACAATGGCATAGAGTAAAATTGAAATGTCCTTCAATTTCATAATTTTCATTGACGTTGTAAGTATGTGGAATGGGCGCCTATCCAAGGCCCAACTGTTTAGAATTTTAAAAACCATCAACGAACACGGTGATCTAGACCCGTTTTGCAGCCTACCTCTGTTTAAAATTTGTTTACGGGGTTTTTTAAATTGATGATTGCCTATTAATTCTTGCGTAATTATTTTTAATTTTAATTTTGAATATTTCTGTGTTGTAAATTGTTATTTGCTATGTTTTTATTCTAAATACCTTCGGTATTGGATCGATTTATTTCTGTTGTTGGCATTTAATAAATATTCTAAATATTCTAAAATATTCTAAACATAATAAATATTATGTATATAATTTAAAATTATCTTGGGTTATCACGTACTACCGAAGATAATAAATATTATACTGTGGCAGGACATGAGATAATTGCCAGTGTAATACTTACAGAACTATTATAGGCCTATGCCAAGTATAGGTATTTTTTTAAAGCTCCCAATTTCAGAGAACGTGAATTAGCGAGATATTTGCCCTGTATTTTTGTTAAATTTATATCATTCACATTATTTGTTTAATGCTAATTCAAAACGTACAGGCTTTATTTATTTATCATGACGTTAAAGTTTGAAAAAAAGAAAACTCTTATTAGTATACTATAGCATGATCTATCTTCTAAAGAAGTTGCAATTTGAAAAGAAAAGAAAATTGAATTCCAACGTGATGAGATTCTTAATTTTCTTAGACTGCGCTGATAACATCATGCTCATACTTAAATAAATAAGGACTTTCTGTTCTATTACTGAGCCAACATACTTGTACACTCTTATTTGCACGCGGCTTCCCATGGAATCTAACGAACTTCTTAGTACATTCTACAATAGCTACACATTTGGTTTTGCAATCCCCGTTTTTAGAGCGTATTCAGCCCAAATAGAGCAGTGGGTAAGAGATAGGACCCTACGCTATTTCTCAGGCATGTGGGTTATCATTATATAGATAACATTAAGGTGTATATTAGATTCTGAGACGTACTTCTTATTCTTATTGTTTTCTGATTTTCTGATCACAGCTATATATCATTACTGTATAGTAATGACATTACTGATAATGACAATATTATTGACGTGTATGGGCCGCTTATTAGGCACCACCCGACCACGATACTATGACATTTGGAACAAAGAAAGAAAGAAAGAAAGAAATATATTTCATACAATACAAAATGAAATTAATTATACAACAAACCCACTAAGAAATTAACAATGTTCCTACTAAATATATATATGTATAAATTCCTCCGTGGGCACCTCAATCAAAACCTATGAAAGGTTTGTGTGATTGAATTTGTGATGTTTTAACATAACTTAAGTAATAATAATAAATTTTGAAAAGTTTCTAGAAAATTACAGGAGGATAAATTGCAATTGGCTAATAGATTTGAATTGATTTATTTTTTAATCCAGATTTTTATTAGTTTTATAAATTTATGTTTGTTATTTACATGGCATTTTAGGAAAAGAGGTAATAGGTTATATAATTTTGTTACTTGATAGAGAGGTGAATGGAAAGCAAGTGATTTATTTATGTTGGGCGTATTGACAGATAGCTGGTTCCTAGTTCTGGTTTCATAAATATGTTCAATTAATGGTGGCAATAACATATTATATATATATATAATAACACATTGTTTATTCGATTTTTATAAGTGTTCCGAATTCCATTTTAACGTGTCAGGATATTAGTAGTACATTTTAGTATTGTATGGTATATAATAATGGCATTAAACAGACTTAGGTAGAAGAGGCAACCTCCTCGTAATAACCGAAATTAGGGTACATCTTGACTTCGTGGGATTCGAACCCACGACCTATGCCGTGCCGGCCGGGGTATCGCCTTAACCGCTTAGCCTTTCCTATACGGTAGTATTACCTTATAAATCTGTTTATGTATGATCTCGGAACATCGTAACTACCAGTTTTTCCAATGTCGCGGAAGAACACAAAAGTGACTAGGAGTCCACTCAGGAAGAAAAAGGTATCCACGGAAAGATATCCTCCATTGATCACTATGTAATCTGGATTTATTGCGGCCTGAAAAATAGTCATTATTAATATCGCTGCTTCAACCTATTTTACGGTCCCCCTCTTAAGTTGCAATCTATAGATTGGTTTGCAGCGACTGTTGGATACTTCTCCTCCACTCTTGTCTGTTTTGTATGGTCCTTTTCTGTTTTTTACAGGTGTCGCACCATAGGTCCTTCATGACATCCCCTAGGTACTCCTTCCTCTGTCGTTCTCTTGTGATGGTGCCTTCAACCATACCTAGCTCAATGATGTTCTTGAGGAGCCCTTCCCATCCATGCCCCATCCACTTCCCTCATCTTGTTGAAATTTACAGCATGTCTTTTAAAAACAATCCTTATTGCTGACTCGACATAACAGGAAGCTATCATGTGTATTTCTTTAAATTTAAGCTTTGCACTTTACCTCGAAGTTTTATTAAAATAAAATGATTAAAATTAAATAATGGCTTTTTGTTCTATTGCCAACTAAGAAGGACCACCTGCTTTACATTGCCAGAAAATGTAGCAAGTGTGAGACTCAAACCAACTACCTCTCAGGTGACAGTCGGAGTCTTTACCAACACTCTACATGTCCTACATCTTTTATGCTCTTTATGGTTTGATGCCGTAGGCGTGGTTTTCATTAGGTCATCCGGCTTCATGCAAAATCCGATCAAACCCGAACAAGTGTATACTTGTTCTGAAAGGCTCTTGGCAATCACACCGCTGCCATAATTTATGCCACCGTAAATTTGTAGAGGAACATTGTTATAAATGTAACCTACTGTAATGGAGTCCGCAGAATTATTAGAGTTAGAAACTGCTGTAAAATCTGGCACGTGGCAGAGGATCACCCAAAGCGTGGAAATGGTACGAATTCCATGCAAACAGTCCATTTGACCCCCGCCTGTTTCTCGGACCTCAAACAGAGCTTTACCATTTTGGTATAATGAAAATGATGAAAATAGAGGTTTAGGCTTTTCTGAAAACAGTACAAATATATTTTATTTATTTTATTTTACAAATATAATAATACAATTAGTAGTATGAAATAATAATAATAATAGTCTACAAATATAATTAATAAGGTAAAAGTATAATTACTCATGCTATGCAATATATTGCAGTAGTTATTATAAGGTATATTAAAAAAACATTGACATTAAATTAACTTTTTTATTGATGACCGATTTTTTTTTTAATAAAAGGTTAATCGCATGCAAACAATTTGATGAATGTATCCGATTGACCTCTTCAGTCGCCTCAATGAGTAAATTAATACTTGTGCTGAGCTACGACACGTCTCCGATCGCATGGCGCGCAGAGACTCGCACAAGTACAGGCACGCTACCACCTTGCCATCGAAGCCGATTAAAGGATATAGTAGAAAAACCGGACTGGGCGGGATTATAACCTACGATCTACATCTATCCTAGTTTTTCCTTTATCCTCAAATTTATAATTTATATTACATAATAAATTATTACGTATATTAAATTGACCAAATTAGTCAGACCACTAAGCCCGGGGAAACGCAATTCCACCCAAGGCGATTACAATTTGAATAATTATTAATTACAATTATTAACAATAATTATTAGTGCACGATCACCTATTTAAAAATTCTGAATACACCATTAAATTGGCGGAAAAACTTACCATTTTTGAGAATTTTGCGTTGATATACTTCATAAGTAGTGCTAAAGCATGCCAGGAGACAAAGAATAATGATAACGGATCTGAAAATAAAAAAAACCTTCATAAAGGTTAATGTGACCTTGAACTCGAATCTCCAACTTGTCGAAGTTGTGTGCAGACAATGTCCCGAAACCGTCATAGCTCTAATTTTTTTTTACAGTACATGTTAATAAACGATTATTACCCCCTTGGCCTAGGCTCATGGCCGAGAGAATGAGGTTTTAGTTTTCGAAATTGTAGTGTTGTTTTTTTTTATAAAATCGATTATACGTGAAATGTTATTGTTTATTAAATATTATCATGTTTATGAAAAAACTACAATTTCAAAAATTAAAAATATCTTGTTATATGATGCATTATGTAGTCTTCTTTAACTTTAATGAGCCAAATTTTTAATAACATGTTTAGTTATTTAAAAGAAAATAAAAAGTATTAAATTTCGGCATGGCCGTGCACAGGGCGGTGGTCCATGCCCCCCCCCCCCCCACGAAATAAGTTTTTGTATGTAAACCTGTAGTATGGTTTGAAGAATATATCCAATAATTCATTAATAGATTACGCCAAAAAAATTTCCCCCCCCCCCCCCGAAATCAAAACCTGGGCACGGCCTTGAAATTCGGACTGCCGATTTCCTACCGTCTGTGCACTCTTAATTCTAATTTTTAATTTGGACTCACCCTTTACAAGCACTAACTTGTACTTACATTGCAAACTTATCCAGATCAGTAAAACTTTCATTGTCATAAGCAGTGAGACAAAGATCCTCATTGGTCGCAAGAATAAGTTTCTTGCTTATTTTATAAAACCCATTATTTAAGTCATCTGAAGAGCAACTGGATGGTGCGCAGAATCCGGTGACATAAGAAAGACCAGGTATTAGAGGCTAAAATAACATAATTAAAATTAACATTTGAAGAAAGAGAGAAAGAAAATTGACTTTTTTTCCATGTGGGCGAATTTTGGGCTTTTCGAGCCACTCTTACAATTAACCCACAGTATTGTTACAAAAATATTACAATATTATTATAAAATTAAAGAACCGGTCCGAGTTTACTCGAACATGCTTTCCAATTTATCAATTATAGTATATAGAGAAAATGAGTAATTTCATGGTAAATAATTTTCCTATTGTTAAATATCGGACATTTTGGGGGGGTGGGGGGGGGGGGTCCACCTGACGTCTCTGGAGGTGAAGTAAATACTAGATAGGTCAGACATTACATTACATTACATTACCACACAGCAATAATGCCATGCACGCAATGCATTTGAGCGTGAATTTTCATTTTTTCAAAAAAACATTTTTTGCACAAAACCAAATAGTTTTTTCGGGAAAGCAACCTGTCCGGCTTCGTTAATCAATTTAACACCTAAAACATGCCTGATGGTATAAAACATCGATAGAAAGGTTTCGCAGAAAAATTATTTTTTAGTCATTTTTCATTAAAATTTAGTTATTTTTATTTTTTTACCCCCAGAAGCAAATTATCAAGGGGCAAGCGACCCCCGCATTTTGTTAATATTAGTAACGACTACAATATATGTGAATTTAAAAAAAAATTGTTGGAGCCGTTTTTGGGAAATAATTTTTTTAGACGTTTTTTGGTGTGTTTTTTTAGAAACCCCCTCCCCCCACAGATTGAGTTGACCCAAAATAAAAACGATAGTCCCGAGGTATGATATTAGTGAACCTACGTGCCAAATTTCATCAAAATCGATCGAGTAGTTTGCCCGGAAATCGACGAACAGACAGACAGACAGAGCGACAGAGCGACAGAGAGACAGGCATTTTGTATAATAAAACACTTGTTGGGTTCCTTGGACCTCAAAACGTGTAAATCCGTTGAAATCTCGGAATCGAAAATTTCAACCATCACAAATCTTTCTTTATACAACATATAAATTGGAAAGCAAAAAATTGTAAGGTAAAGGTATGTTGGTAATTTTGGAATTTCAAACTGATCTTTTGTCAATGTTCATGCATGAATATGCACTGCAAACACGGATAATAATATCTTACCTTACCTGGATGTTGACAACTACGAACATGTGGGTACCACTTAGTCCCACATGTTTAATAACCAGTCTGCTTCCAGCTTCACCTTTTTCCCGGTAGATGGCGCTGTTCACATTCAGATAATTCAATATTCCTCAATCTTCCTTTTACGTATTTATTTCTCTTATTCAATAATATCTTTAATCTACCCTCTGTGTCTCATCAGCTCCTTTAGCTGTGGACACAGAGTTGGTTTTTCTATATGGAAGCAGGCTGGATCAAATTCAATATTAATTGTAAGCATGTATCGTTCTCGTCTCACAGCTCATATTGTAACCACTGTGTGTTAAATTACTCTAACTTGAGTCGAAGCACTGCAATACAAACCAATTCAAGTCTACACTGCCTATTCAATTGCACCGTCCTTCGACTAGCAACAAACACATACAAACCACATTGGAATTTTCCGTTTCGACCGCTAAGTCAATAATAGGGTACTTGGTAACTACCCATTCTAGTCCACAGAGTAGAGGACCAATGGAAAAATAATTTATTGCTGATAACTTAAATTTGGGACACATAAACTCTAGAACGGATGCAAGGGGGGGATTACATCAAATTCAAGGATATTGTCATTTAAATATAATAATAAATTCTGGAAATAAAACAGTTGAAATAGAAATAATGCAGTTGAGCCGTTGCCCTCCCCCCCCCCCTCACAAAATTTAGTAAGTCTGTTGTAATTCTATTTATTACATTATAATTTTATATTATTAATTAATTAATATTAAATAATAATACATTTATTCTATTTCGAACCACCACTACACCCCCTCCCCCTCGAAATGATGCTGAGCTGATTTTATTTCGTTTTTTAAATTTTTATTTTTATTTTCATATTTTTGTTGTTATTTATCTAAGTTAAATGATAGATTTTATATGTTTTTACTTTAGTTATAATTGTATTGTATTACTGTGTTCAATATAATCATTCATTTATTCATTCATTCATTCAAATGGGTTGGATCCTTGCCTACATAAGCTCTACCTCTCCTTCGCTGTTTAGAATGAATAAACTGCAGTATTTCCCATAAAATCGGCCCTTGGGGTGCTCAACACTTAGACATTCGTAGAATTGGCCCATATAGTAGTGATTACCGACGGCAAGTCCATCAGGAATCTTAGCTGTCGCGTCCAGCACTGGAAGAAGAAATGAAAGTTAAGAGGAACCTATCCATACAAATAAGCCACCCCATCATCACCCAAAATTGGTTAGTTTATATTTTTTACTTAAGTATTTTATTTAAGTTGTAAGTATTTGGTGCACTTAATTGGTAGAAGACTCTTTCATGCATGGTACTGCCACGATTTTTGTTAGTTTTGGTGCAGGGGTTTTTCCGTGAAACTGATAATAGACAAAAATTTCCTGAATTCAGGAATCCATGGAAAAATTATAAAAACATAAATGAAAAACGTCTAATAGTAGGGCATTTGGAATATTCCACCGCAAGAAGATGTACTGGACCGAAAAACCTGGAAATTGAAGGTCTGTGCCCCGTCCCCTTTGTAGGGACAAGGTGCCGTTTATGTAAAGTTAAGTAGGCGGGGGGGGGCGTGGCCCATGGGGTCCGGACCCCCCCTCCCGAATTAAATTTTTGGATGTAAACCTGTTGGGTTTGAAGAATTTATCAATTATTTCATAATAACTTACGTAAAACCTTTTTTGGACCCCCCCCCCGAAATCAAAACCTGGGAACGGCCTTGTAAGTAGGTATAGAATAGTCCACTACCAAACGAGAGAACAAAATACATATTTTTGTTGAATTTTCAATTACCTACAAGTATCACTTTCTTTCCATCTATTATGGTTAACTAGTTTATAGCCTATCAATTAAATTTTCTGCTTAAACCAATTTTATTATTTTTCAAATGTTTTTTCCTTTAGCATTGCCTACCGACTTCCGGATATTTTGTTTCTGAAGCAGGCTTTTCTTTACAATAACTCTTCCAATGAAATGAAAACCAGCTGACTGTAAGAGATGATTTTACAGCCCTAACTCTACCTAAGCGCAGCAATTTGACGTCATTATTTACATTTTTGCCGAAATTGTACTGAGACTTAGTTATAAGGTATAAATTTTGTAAAATATATTATAACGTAGTAAAATTGAACAGTTTGTTTAAATAAGTAAAGACTCGTACTTGATTAGTTACACATACTCCTGTCACACTGTGTCAATGCTAAGCACGTCTGAGCTTGGCAGTATTAGCTTGTAGTGATCGAGGGTTAACATTAGAAAACTAAGTAACTTAACTAATTTTTTTGCCAGGGAATAAAACTAATTCGAAACAATACCAATAATGTCCGAAAAATCAATGAGTTCTTTGGAAGGGCAAAATTCGATAGGCCCCTAAGTCAAAAAGCCCTTCATAAACGTAAGTAATAATAAATTGCACATAATGCAGTACTAAGAAATATAAGTAGCATTTTGTCAAATGCAGGTTTTATCATGTGCCCTTTCAATACGAAGCCCTCGATAACCAACCGTATAAGCTTTACAAAATTAGAGAGTCAAGAAAAATCTGGACGTTGCGGAATTCGACCCCACGATCTATACATTGTAGGGACATCGTATTACTTCCCCCCCCCCCTCCTGATTTTTCATGAATCTCTAATTTCGTTTTTTTTTTTTGCATTGTTCACATACAGCTATGGTGGGTAGATGGGGTTAAAACTCTGTGTGGATTTCTTTTAGGAAGTCATTTACAGCTTGGTAGGAGTCACTTTTAGAAATTATGTGGCCATAATTTAAAGGGAGGACTGTCATTAAGGGGAAGATGCGGTCTAGTAATTTGTTCCTAGTTATTGTGAATTCAGGGCATTCCAGTATAACATGCTGCATTGTAACCGAAAAGATCGTGGGTTCGAATCCCACCAAGCCCGGTTTTTTCCATATCCTCTAATTTCGGTTATAACGAGGAGGTTACCTCTTCAACTAAAGTTAATTTAATGTCAGTGTTATATATACCATATAATACTACAATGTAATGAATAAAGCATTGCCTTTATGCAATTAAGTCAGCTCACAGACCTGTTCGGTTAGATAGTTGTGTAGTTGTGCTAACCTGTCTAGCAACACGAATCATGTCAATTAGAGCATAAGTAGAGGATTTGGCATTTACTGGACTTGTCGGGGCTTGTGGTCCAGCGGTTAAGACGACGCCCCGGTTAGGCGTAGATCGTGGGTTCGAATCCCGCCAAGCCAGGTTTTTTCCATATCCTCTAATTTCGGTTATAACGAGGAGGTTACCTCTTCAACTAAAGTTAATTTAATGTCAGTGTTATATATACCATATAATACTACAATGTAATGAATAAAGCATTGCCTTTATGCAATTAAGTCAGCTCACAGACCTGTTCGGTTAGATAGTTGTGTAGTTGTGCTAACCTGTCTAGCAACACGAATCATGTCAATTAGAGCATAAGTAGAGGATTTGGCATTTACTGGACTTGTCGGGGCTTGTGGTCCAGCGGTTAAGACGACGCCCCGGTTAGGCGTAGATCGTGGGTTCGAATCCCGCCAAGCCAGGTTTTTTCCATATCCTCTAATTTCGGTTATAACGAGGAGGTTACCCCTTCAGCCTAAGCCAATTTAATAAATTCACAGCAAGAAAGTCTAGGCTACCTAAAATTGATAGAGGTCCAATGCCCTCCGGGGTAGACCCAAGGTCCTTTCTGCTTATACAAACTAGAGCTTTGCTCGCGTGGTGGAGCTCAAGGCAGCTCGAGTTCCTGACCAAGGTTGACAAGGTTGACTGTCAGCATTTCGTGGGCGAGGTGAGGCCCTACAGCCAAAAAACTTTCTTCTCCTACCTAACACTGATGCCTAAATAGGGTTCTTAAATTTATATGAACAGTTAATTATTACCGATTTCTATAAACTTGTTATATTAGATTTTTTGACAATTTATTTACATTGAGATGAGAGTCTTAAAAGAAGTGGCGTATACAGGGAATCCCAGCCCCCCGATAAGCTCTAAGTAGAGCGTTTCATATGTATAAGAAAAGCAAAGAACTTACATTTCAGTGCATACCCTTTATGGAAAATACTAGCGTCCAACAAAACTTTGATGAAATCAACTTGACATTGTGACCATTTACCATGTGCTAAAGTTTCTGCCAAAAATCTAGGTCTCAATATCTTACTTATTTCAGCTTGGTACTTGACAATTTCACTTGTTTCAGTGACGGAAACATTTACACCTAACATTCCAGGTCTCAAAATTTCACCAATTTCTTCTTTAAACCCGACATTTTCACGTGTTGCAGTGACCGAAAAAAAGAGAATTAATAAATGAAACAACCCGAGCATTTTGAGATATTCGTAACTAGAACCAATAAATCACAAACTGAGAATTACTATTAAACAAAATCAACTGTTATCTGCAATATTGAACGCATAATCTGATACATAATGTGGTAGATTAGATTTATGTATTTCAGATCTCGTATCATTATCCTTTGTTTTTTTGGCATGTATTAGCACGAAAAAGCCTTAACAATGGTGAGTTCCATTGAGCTTTTTTTCAAATTTTTAAGTATAAAACGCCTACAGGAATTTTATTTAATTTTTTCTAATCTACAAACTCAGCAGGGAATTTCATAACTTTGACAATCTGAAACTATCTTATTCTAAACTATTGGTAACAGGTGTTGTTTCGTTGTTTCTAACGCCTGCTTTCAGCATTTCTGCTTTTAAGCAACCCTGTCAGCCTGGCGGGGGAAGTGAGTCTGTTTGTTAACTTGAGGCACCCTAAGGGCAGACTCTTTCACCTCGGGGAAAGGGGAGTTGACTAACAGGGTGGACCTCCTGATTATAGTGGATTCCGGACCACTTGGGGAACATGGTAAAGTCACACGATTAAATCGGAGGTGACCAGGACTCGACTTATACTGCCTGAGCGAGTTATCATGTCCCACCAGGTTCCCCTGCCAACGCTGTGCACACTACCAAGTTGCCGCAGTTTGAAACATGCTCTGCTCTAATGGAATCAACATGGTAAGGCCGTTGGCTATTGGTAACAGGTAGAAACGCCGTATCTGTTGTACAGTCATTATAGGGAGCAGGGCCGTGCCCAGGGGGTGTTCCATGGGGTCTGGACCCCCCCCGCCCCCCCCCCCCCGAAATAAGTTTTTGCATATAAACCTGTATGGTTTGAAGAATTTATCCATTAATTCATTTACAAATTAGGTTCCGCATTTATTTTCCTATTGTTTATTGAATTTAATTTGTTTAGTTGTGGTTGTAGTGACATTCGTGTTTTGTTATTTTATATTTATATAGTGTTTATTATGCTCGCTCCTGCTGGGATTCCACCAGGATACTTTGCAAGCCACCGACTCCAGCAGTAGATAAGTAGCGTAGCCTATTCACTTAAAATACATACACCCAGACACCTTACAGCACAACACTATACAATACATATTATATTGGTCTACCTACTGTACTACACCTCCACCGAGTAAGCAGAGTACGGTAGCTAGGCTCATTCTCTTATTTCAACAGAAAGGAAGAAGGCTTAAAGGTGAACAAACTCTGTTATCCGGCACTGAACAAAACAACAACGAAAAGGATGACGTCAGCCAATTGGGAAAAACAAGGTAATGGAAATTCCCCAGAGGGACATGTTGTGTTGAGAGCGAGCAAATCGCTCTCAACACAGCATGCCCCTCTGGGGAATTTCCATGTTGTGTTGAGAGCGAGCGAATCCTCGCTCTCAACACAACAACAAGAACAACAACGTCCAGGTCAGTGCGCAGCCCCCTTCCCAGTCACTCGCTACGGAGCCACCGAGGTACAAGCTTCGAAGTCTACGCAGCGCCACTGAAGGTGTCGACCGCAGATGTTGACAAAACGTTTGGAAGTTCACTCTCAATTCGACCACGGCCCATCAGCCCGGATTCTACTGGTTCTTCATTTGACTCCGGCCGTGAAAGCCTTTGCAGTTACATTATTCTCTTATTCTTTATTCTCTTATAAATATCATTTTCATACAGTCCACTTTCTTTTCATAGGTACCTAAACCTTCAGGAGCGTAATTTGGAGTTCCTATAGTTATTAGTTTATTAGGATACGCCCCTGCAGTGAGTTAGGTACTTTATTTTATTTACTGAGCTATCGCAGAAAACCACAATAATAAATAATAACAATACTGATGAAGTCACATCTTGGAAGAAATGATGATATGAATTTTTGTATTGCTTTTCTATTTATACGTAGTATAAGGGTATAATAAATATTATATATATTTTCTTTAGACATTCAGAGAACACGGTTTGAGGTCCCAGGAACCCAAAAAAGTGGTTTTTACGAAATATCGGTTTGTTGGTCTGTCTATTTGTCATTTGGATTTTGAGGAAATTTGGCGTGTAGGTTTTCATAAATCATAACTCGGAAACTTTTTATTTTTATTTTTGGCTAACTTAATTTTGGGGGGCTGTTTACCTTCAAAAAAACTTCAAGAAGCTGCTAAAAACATTAAAAGACGGCTCCATCAATTTTCTCTAAATTCATATATTATTAGTAGTACCGTACTATTGTTGTTATAATTGCAAACAAAATCCAACAGGTCGCATGCCCCTTGATAGCTTCCTTCTCGGGGCAAAAAAATAAGAGAACACTCAATGTTCATGAAAAATTATTAAAGGATAATTTTTCTGCAGAACGTTCCTATCGATTCTTTCTAACTTTGTAAAGTTAATTTGTTCACAATGAATAAAACTTCGCAACCATAATCTTGTATTCCAATAACTCATTAGCTTGAATATCCCGCGTTTTTTGGCACTCTCTTGTTTGTAAGAAATGAATCGAATGGGGGTTTATTTAATCTATTTCTGCGGGCCTACTCTGTGATTAATATTAACTTAATCTGGGGGTGAAAATGCAAACAAAACTCTTTTTAATACCGTAGCTCTTAGCACTCCAACATTATCCTGTTTACAGTTTAAATCCCAGATTAAGATTAATATTTCTTCTTCAGCCAACGCTGGTAGGTCATTTGAAGCAGTGCCGCATAATAGAGCTGGGCCAATCGTATTTCGATTTTTTACCTCAATGGTGATCGGAATTCCCCTTGGAAGCAGAGGGGGCATTCAAAAGACTCAGCGACACCTAATGATTAGATTAATACCAAATAGGGGTAGTAGCAACATGTGTTCTGTTAATCTGTACACGACATACAATAGTAGTGCTGTTATTCATGACTTTTCTTACAAATATCAAGGAATCTCTTTCCTCATTGTTAATGTTTCGAGAATTCTTCTTGCAGCGGACCTTCCTCAACTTCCTTTATTTCCATCACAGTTGGAAGTTGTCCTTCTAGTCGTTGTCGCGATTTTCTTTCCACTGCTGGCTTTCCCCTTGGAAATGGGAAAATTTTCACTGATCGCAAATAAATCCTGTCCAAATTGGAAAATGGCAACTCCACCAGAAGCGACAGAATAATTGCCGCCAAATGTGAGTAGACAGTGACACTGATAGATGAAAAGAACTGCAACAGTAAAAATTCTAAGACATAGTTACTAAAAAAGGGGGAAAGAGGCACGCATGGGTAATGATGGAGCATGATCTCTCCTAGAAATGCGCAGAAGATCTAATTACAAGCAACGGCTTTTGTTGTACAATATAATTATATGTATAAAAATGTGATAATATATATGCATGAAGTGTGTGCCGATGGCAATGGTACGCCACTGGATGGTTTGACCTACTTCGGACCTAGTGAGTGGTGGGACCTGCTGCTGACGACCGCTGACAACGAGAGCCTATTGAGTAGGATTGTAGTAGAAGGTGAAGGGGTAGTTTTTGATCCAAAAAATTAAAATAAATCCTGATTACCCATTGTCCCGCCACCAACCCTATATTAGGATTAAGTCTAAAAAATCACTATGCAACAAGAATATTAAGTAGTATACAAAAAACTTACAATAGTTGCAAAATTGGAATGAAAGGTCGTTGTCAAACTTGCGCACACGACCATAATTACGGTTATGTGGACTAAATATACGCAGTACGACATTTTCCCGAGAACTTGAAAAAAACTCCAAGAAAGGAAGGTGTTGATAGGACCTAAAATATAATAACATAAGATAAAATCTGTATTGAGCCATAATGAAACAATAGCAAACAATAACAAAAATATACAACTGTATAAAATACTGCTTAAGTTACAAACATATTATTTTACTTAACTTATTAAGTTTATAACATACCAAGTGCACCCCCCCCCCCCACCCCCCTCAGCAATGCTGTGCACCGCGGGTATTGCGGGAGTTTTTTTTTCGCCACTGTCTGCACTTAGGATATCTCAAGTTCATAAACATAAACAGATTCCCCCCGCCTAGGCTAAATGGGTTGCTTAAAGCAGAGATGCTGAAAGCTGACGTTCCAGTGGAATCCTCACTGCTTTGTCTCGAAGATAAATACTTGTAATCGTGTACTGTAAAGAGCCTGTGTACGAAATTATTTTTCGAATTACCTCCATATCCATTTATGCAGAGGAAGATTAGAATTGCCAATCCAAGGGCCCAACCGGTTCGATGGAAGGCCACAAATGCTGCCGATTTGGTAGTAGTAACATCTTCAGGATTTTCGAAAAACCAAATCATGCTAAACATGCAAGAGGCTAGGAGAGCTATCGACAGCAGCCATCCACAAAGCACGTACATCTGAAATTGTAACAGATAGTTCTTTATGTGAGAGATGGGTTATTTGCTCCAGCCAAAATATGTTTTTACGGCTCCTGCCGTTAACCAGCCAGGGAGAAAGACATGGCAGGTGCCGCGAGAAATTCATTCACAAAATATATTTGGCGGTGAATAAATATATATTGTTTTTTGTTCCATTACTAAGCCTAGCTTTCACTCAACTAGGAAGGCTTTTACTCGACTCGGTCGCAAATTGCAACTAATGAATACTTACTTTACTTTACTTTATCCAACGCCCGAACGTGGTAGTTCAACCATTCGTCGCCGAGCTTCCCAATAGCGGTTCACCAAGTCATCGTTCGGGTAGGTGAGAGCCGTGCAGTCCCTCAGGTGGTCTTCGTCCATTCTTCCACTAATGAATAGGATCTACTTACTGGTTTCAGATTCACATCAATTTTCTTCGCCTTCAACCCGCAAATTGCAAAACCCAGAAGTACACCTACTAGCCAGGGAGACACTCTCGTCCATGGTACGAAATAGTCCATTGGGCCGTCCTTGCCACTGAAAAGAGAAGGTTTTCATTATCTATACTACATTAATATACAGACACCAAAAAGTAAAATAAATCAGTAATATATACTAGAGATATACAAACGTATTTAATAATTCCAGAATACAGCCATGTAAAATATTATATAATGAAAAAATGTACCAACTACGATGCGGTGGTTCTAAAAAAATATACAATATTTATTCATATGAATAGCCTACTGCAGCTCCTTGAGAGATATCGTACTTACGTTGTGTCCAAGAACGGTAAATAAGGCAGATCATAGATAAGGCTGATCCCAAAGGACCAAAATGCCGCAGCTACAGTCACGACTGCCAAAAACCCGGCCCCGATCTTTGGCCAGAGGTAGAGGGGGTATAGGAAAAGTGGTGCAACCCAGTACATCTGCATATCTGCAGAAAGGTACCAAGTCTGGGAAAGACACTGAAAGCAGAAGTAAAATACATGCTGTACATTTGAAGTTCTGCATTATCAATCCACGCTGCCGCCCAACTACTTAGGTCTGCTTCTCTAAGAACTGCAAATCATAGATAAGGCTGATCCCAAAGGACCAAAATGCCGCAGCTACAGTCACGACTGCCAAAAACCCGGCCCCGATCTTCGGCCAGAGGTAGAGGGGGTATAGGAAAAGTGGTGCAACCCAGTACATCTGCATATCTGCAGAAAGGTACCAAGTCTGGGAAAGACACTGAAAGCAGAAGTAAAATACATGCTGTACATTTGAAGTTCTGCATTATCAATCCACGCAGCCGCCCAACTACTTAGGTCTGCTTCTCTAAGAACTGCAAATCATAGATAAGGCTGATCCCAAAGGACCAAAATGCCGCAGCTACAGTCACGACTGCCAAAAACCCGGCCCCGATCTTTGGCCAGAGGTAGAGGGGGTATAGGAAAAATGGTGCAACCCAGTACATCTGCATATCTGCAGAAAGGTACCAAGTCTGGGAAAGACACTGAAAGCAGAAGTAAAATACATGCTGTACATTTGAAGTTCTGCATTATCAATCCACGCTGCCGCCAAACTACTTAGGTCTGCTTCTCGTCTCTAGGGAAACACGCATTAATGGGTTGTCCCAAATTGAACAGCTTCGAAAGCTTTGTCATCCGCTTTATGCCGGTCGTCAATCGCACAGGGACCAGAAGACAATAGTGGACAGACGGTATCCTGAAGAGCACCACAGCAGTCGCACCGGATATCTTCGGCATCACGTAGTCTTCACTTGGCAGCGGTGATCTTCAAGAGTGCAGTTAAATTTTCGAGGCGGTTCAACGTTCGCCAGATGGTAAAACGGAGGCCAAAGTCCGCCATCAGTTTCTTATTGGGAAGTGGGCAGTTTCTCCATGTTACAGATATCTGATATAATTCTCAACTCACCTGATCATTGGGGTTTACAATGTTCTGTACGTAGAGTAAACCAGTCCACCAATATCTGTTGCAAGCACCCGTAAATGTGTCCATGTACGTATTCCAAAGAGGGCCACTACCAAAGTAGTGGATGATAGTCACTTGGAGAAATGTAATCATAGCATACGGCGGTGTTAGTCTGAAAATAATAATAATAATAATGATATTTATATAAAATAAATAAATGTAGATACAGCGATATTAGGGCCTATCGCCCTCTCCTGTACATATCAACGATAGTTTAATTGAAATATTTATTATATTATGTGATTATTAAAATTAAAATTATCGGCGGCCGTTATACCTAGGTATGTACCTACTCCCAAAGATAATAGATATTGTTGGTTTGTCTTTCAACGACGACCGCTCTCAGCATACGATATCTGCTTAAGGCAACCCTGTTAGCCTGGTGGGGGGAATGAGTCTCTTTATTAGGCTTAAGGCCAGTGATTAACCCCTGGGGGGCCGGGGGCGCAAGATATGGGGGGCCGTGGGTGCAAACCAGAGGTGGACGAGGCGGTCCCAGACCTCATAAAAGGGGGAGGCACTTGTCAGTGGCGTAACGATAGGTTTTTGAAGGTGTGGTACAATTTGGCTTATATAGTACAAAGAATCAATATAATTATGGACAGGGGGGCAAGGGGGTCTCCCCCGGGAGAAAAAAAAATGAAAAATAGGGCTGAAATAGTGGGGCTGTACTTTCAATTCTTACTTTTAATTTCTAATATTTTTATATTTTAATATAAAAATATCTCATTCTGGGGGGCCGGAATTTTAGTAATTTCTGGGGGGGGGGCGGGGGCCTGTGCCCCAAGTGCCCATGGGTTAATCCGGCACTGCTTGAGGCACCCTAAGGGCAGACTCCTTCACCTCCGGGAGAAGGGGAGTTGACTGACAGGGTTATAGTGGATTTCAAACCATTTGGGGACAAAGCAAAATCACACGATTAATTCGGAGGTGATCAGAACTCGACACGCACGTATAGACCGGCAGGTAGTCTCAGCTTGTTATTATAACTTATCCCACCATGTTCCCCTGCCAACGCTGAGCACTCTACCATCTTTGCTGCTGTTTTGAGCACAATCTGTTCTGGTGGATTCAACTTAGTATGGCCGTCGGCCATAATAACTATAATAGATAGCGTAAATCCATAAGTTAAGTATTACCTGTAGCGGGAAAGCACAGGGGAAATGTTCAACGAAATGGCAAAGGAAATGTTTCCTGGTTGCAGGGTTGCTAAATGATAAACAAAATATGAACTATTTAACAGTGCTGCCAACAGAATTCGGGCGCAGTAAATTCAGCGCACTTATAGACAATGAATTTATAACGAAGTTTTTCAAAATTTATACCTTGGGTCCCTGGCTTGATTTTGACTGTATTTTGCTTACCACCCGTTTAAATCGGGAAGAAATCTGTCGCTTCACTGTATGTGCTGTGATGTCACGGCTATCAAGGTACAAAACTAAATCTTGACTTGGCGGGATTCGAACCCATGATCAATGCCTTACCGGGGTGTCGTATTAACCGCTTAAGCTTTCCTCTTCCTTATTACCTTATAAATCTGTTTATATAAGTTCTCGGAACATCGTATGTTCCAGTTGTTCCAATATCGCGAAAGAACACAAAAGTGACTAGAAGTCCACTCAGGAAGAAAAAGGTATCCACTGAAAGGTATCCACCGGTTAGCACAATGTAATCTGTTTTTGTTGCGGCCTGAAAAATAATCATATTTCTATAATATCACTCTTTCAGTCTATTTTACATTGTCTTGAAAAATCCCTATTGCTGGCCAGTCATAAAAGGAAGCTCATGTGTTTTTTAATAATTATGAAGAAATAAATATATTTTTGTTAAATTATAGGTACAATCAAGTACCTAATCAACAGGTATTCGACAAACACGTGCAATATAAATTAAAAGAACCGGTCCGAGTTCACTCGAACATGCTTTCCAATTTATCAAAATTATTAGATAGAGAAAATTAATAATTTTATGGCAAATATTTTTCCTATGGTTAAATTTCCGATATCTCGGGGGGGGGGCGGTTGTCCACCTGACGTCACTGGAAGTGAGGTAAATTCTCGATAGGTCAAACAAACACATTAATTACCACACAGCAATAATGGCAGGGCATGCAATGCATTTGAGAGCGAATTTTCTATCATTTTTTTCAAGAAATAATTTTTTTAGACGTTTTTTTTTGGAGTTTTTTGAAAATAAAACCCCCCCCCAAATTGAGTTAGCCCAAAAAAAAAATGGTCCCGAGGTATGATTTTTGTGAACCTACATGCCAAATTTCACTCAAATCCACTGAGTAGTTTGCCCGGAAATCGACGAACAGACAGACCGACCGACAGACCGACAGACCGACAGACCGACCGACAGACAGACATTTTGTAAAAACCACTTTTTTGGGTTCCTGGGACCTCAAAACGTGTAAATCCGTTGAAATCTCGGAATCGAAAATTTCGACCATCACAAAGCTTTCCTTATACTACGTATAAATTGGAAAGCAATAATCATAATATCATCAAAATCAGGTAGTTCTGTTGTCATTGTTCTAGTGCCTCAGTGCTGATATCCAGCGTTGAAGACTTTCTCTATGAGATGGAAGTAATTTAGGAAAGTTAGTAGCATTTCTCGCCGCTCTCAGTTCAATCGGGAGGTTTCGAAGGCAGACGAATGCGTGTAGTTAAGTATCCAGTCACTCGCACTTGGTTGTGCTCGGTTCTGGCCTTACAAGGTCTCCCCTTTGCCTCGTGTTGTAGCCTGTAGGGGTGAGTGTCCCCACTTTGCTTAAATTCCCCCACACCTGAGGCCTGAACACATGTAATTTTAATTCTTCGTTTGGCACTTTTTGCGGCTTTACCTTTGAGAAGTTGCATGTCTTTATGATTTGATGACATATCGTAGCGTAGGTATTCAATAGCCAACACACACATCCTTGCAACTCATGCGAATTCCTTTCAAACTCAAAAACATATTCAGACAGGCACTTGGCAATCCCGTCGCTACCATAATTTATGCCACCGTAAATTTATAGAGGAACTTACTTATAAAATATATAGCCTACCGCATAGGACTCCGCGGAGTTATTAGAAAAAGAAACTATGAAAGAGGCCACGTGGCAGAGAACCACCCAAAGCGTGGAAATTGCCCGAATTCCATGCAGACAGTCCATTTGACCCCCGCCTGTTTTTCGAACCTCAAAAATAGCTTTACCATTTTGGTAGATTGAAAATGATAAAAATAGAGGTCTTGGTTTTTCTGAAAACAGTACAAATATAGTTAATAGGGTATAGCCTATATAAGTATAATGTTTGCTAGGCCTATAATAAATTGGCGAAATCAGTCCCAAAATTTGCCATATGGAAAATAAAGACAAAAATATTTTTTCTTTCTTTCTTTCTTTCAGCCCACTAAGCCCGGGGCAATGCCATTTCACCCCAAGCGATTACCATTGTCAAACATTATTAATCACAATTATTAAACACATTGACTGCCAGTCCAAATTATCAAAATTCCGGAAGAGCTCAATGTCCGACAATTTTGGCGGACAAATGTCGGAAAGCATTTTTTTCGTAGGAAACCACGCATACCTCACTAAATAGTTGCGTCCACCAATTTTGTTGGACATTACAGTGTTTAGCTTACATTATTTTAAAAGAGTGAAGCACAATGAGTAATGCGGTGTTTTTAGATCAAAATGGCAACTTCCCCAGCTCGACCACCATAACACGGGTGGCGCGCATTGACAACGTCCTGTCCGCCAAAATTGGCGGACACGGCAGTCAATGTGTTTTAACAAAACCTCGTACGATTTAAAAATTGAGGACATGTCATTGTCGAAAAAACTTACCATTTTGGAGAATTTTGCGTTGATATAGTTCATAAGTAGTGCTAAAGCATGCGAGGATGCAAAGAATAATGATAACAGATCTGCAAATTCAAAAATATCGTAAATACAAATTCGTTTGAGAAAAAAAGACATGGAAAAATGACAGAAATGGGAAATGGGCCATAATTGTTTTTATAAGGTGTATATTTTTTTTTTTTCAGTCTTAACGCCCTTTGGGGCTTACTCCTTGTATTTTTATGTGTAGTGCAATACTGTGGTTTTGAATGGGGTTGGTGCAAGCACGTAGCCAGGATTTTATTTCGGAGGGGGCTAACTACCAAGGGGTATTGAATACTCCCAATAAAATGGCGGGTCCACCCCCCCCCCCGGAAATTTGTAAGAATTTACATGCAAAAACACACAGTTTTAGTGTTTTTAGAGGGAGAAAAAAATTACAGGTGAAACATCAAACTGAACAATGCAATTTTTTTACATTTCGGGGGGGGGGGCTTCAGCCCCCAAAGCCCCCTCCCTGGCTACGTGCCTGGGTTGGTGTGGTGTGCACTAGAGTCGTCCGGCAAACTGCTAGAAAGCGCGCTAGACAACGAGTTGTCCAGGTACCGAAATTGTATATAATATATATATGTATACCGTATATGTAATATATAAATAATAAAAATTATCAATAATAAAAATATATAATATAGCCTACGATATTGCTATACGTGCGTGTCAATGATCTATATAAACTCTTGACCCGGAGAACATAGTTTTATATGGGATGACCCACGAACGCTAGATAATCCTGCAAGGTTGTTGGTTCGAGTTCCACACTTACTACATTTTCTTAAATCTTGCTTAAAGCTGTAAAGCAGGAAATTCCTAGTTGAGTGTAAGGGAGGGCTTTATAGCCCTAGCTCCGATAGGTTGGCTTAGTAATGGAATAAAAAGTCAAAATACTTCGATGGCATAATGGTAGCTCGTTCGTATTTTTATTTTTATTTTTTATTTTTTAAAGAATCATAATGCAACGCCCATTGGGGCTTACGCGTTGTACGTTTATGTGTAGTGCAATGCAGTGGTTTTGAATGGGGTTAGTGCGGTGTGCACTAGTGTTGTTGTGCAAACTGCTACAAAGTGCGCTAGACAACGAGTTGCCCAGGTACTGTCTACAACAGTTTGCCTTTGTCTATTGTACGATTTATTGGTATAATAGGTTAAGGGGTTCACAGATTTTTAAAGACAGTTGACTGGAATAGAAACGGTTCGTATTTGTGCGAGTCTCTACAAATCATACGATTGGTGACCTGTCGTAACTCAACCAGGTATCACCTACAGAGGCGACTGAAGAGGTAATTCGGATGCATTCATTGAATTTTTTGTATGCGAATAATCTTTAAAAAAAAATAATAATAAAAAAATAATAATTTATTTACTCATATTTTTTCACGTTTCCGATATTCCGTATAAACACCTATAAATAATAATTATGGCAGCTGGTGACGGGCTGTTGAGGAGGACAGCTTCTATATTGCTTTCCAATTTATACGTAGTATATGAAAAGCTTTGTGACGGTCGAAATTTTCGATTCCGAGATTTCAACGGATTTACACGTTTTAAGGTCCCAGGAACCAAAAAAGTGGTTTTTACGAAATGTCTGTCTGTCTGTGCGTCGATTTTCGGGCAAACAACTCGGTCGATTTTGATGAAATTCGGCATGTAGGTTCACAAAAATAATACCTCGGGATCATTTTTTTTATTTTGGGCTAACTTAATTTGGGGGGGTTTTGTTCTCAAAAAACTCAAAAAAAACGTCTAAAAAAATTATTTCTCAAAAACGGCTCTAACGATTTCTTTTAAATTCACATATATTGTAGTCGTTATTAATGTTAACGAAATGCGGGGGGTCGCTTGCCCCTTGATAGGTTGCTTCTGGGGGTAAAAAAATAAAAATAACTAAATTTTAATGAAAAATGACTAAAAAATAATTTTTCTGCGAAACCTTTCTATCGATGATTTCTACCTTCAGGTATGTTTTAGGTGTTAAATTGAGTAACGAAACCAGACAGGTTGCTTTCCCAGAAAAGTATTTGGTTCTGTAAAAAAAAAATGTTTTTTTGAAAAAATGATAGAAAATTCACGATTAAATGCATTGCGTGCCCTGCCAGTATTGCTGTGTGGTAATGTGTTGGTCTGACCTATTTAGAATTTACCTCATCTCCAGTGAGGTCAGGTGGACAACCCCCCCGAGACATCGGAAATTTAACTATAGGTAAATTATTTACCATGAAATTACTCATTTTCTCTATCTACTAATTTTGATAAATTGGAAAGCATGTTCGAGTAAACTCGGACCGGTTCTTTCTATTTTTGGCAGAATGGTTGGAATCACCCCATAAGCGCAGTACTTACATTGCAAATTTTTCCAGATCATTGAAACTTTCATCATCATAAGCAGTTTGGCATAGCACATCATCGGCCACAAGAATAAGTGACTTGCTGATTTTAGCAAATCCGGTATTTAAGTCAGCAGCGGAGCAGCTGGACGGTGCACAGAATCCAGTGATATAAGGAAGACCAGATAGTGGATTCTAAAATAACATAATTAAAATTACAATATCTGAATGTGGATTCCTTCGAGCATAATCAGTTAGCATTTATGGCAAGTAATGCCAAATGTTTTTTTTTGCTGTTTGGCGGGTTTGTACACAAAATAAGAACCTGCATGGATAGGCTATCTAAAAAATTCCTTAAAGTCAGACGATTATCACTATGCAGCCCGAGTCTTGGCAAGAGCAATACATCAATCCAGTATCTCCTGATGTGGACTTCCGGAGGTCTTCACATCTTCTCCTTCTAATGTGCTTCTATCGAAGATTGGCAATCATCATGGCAATCGCAGACACGTCGATACCGATCTTCGGATTCTCCAAAGGGAAGTAAAGTACGAAGAGTATTGAATGTACATAGTCATGATGACTAAACTAAGGAACTGTAATGCTGTGGTTTCCCGTTGTCTTCTGCATCATAATGTCGTTGACTCTTCATTGAGTTCCTCCGCCATTGAGGCCCAACCCCAGGACAAAAGAGTGCCCTAGTAGTGATTGCTTACTTATAAACATAATAGTCTCCTTAGTAACTTTGTAAAACTTGCTGTCACTCATTGTTAAAATTAACTTTGTATAGTTTTACGAATAAAATTGACGGTGGCGTGAGCCGAAACCGGTTGTGAATTTTTAATTTTATTTTATTCTTACAGCTATACAAAGTTAATTTTAACAATGAGTGATTGCTTATTTAGTGGCGACAACTATTCACCCCGTCACATAGTCATCCTCAGGCTTTTTCTAAACAAACCTGCCCCACCAGACTTGCCACCATATCTACTTCTTCCTTGGTCTACATATGGATCTTATGCCTACATTGTTAATTACCCCCAAAATTTAGTAAGTCTGTTGTAATTCAATGTATTACGATATAATTCAATTATTAGTCTACTAAATGCGTTTTGCTCTATTTTGACACCCACCATTACCCCCCCCCCTCCCCCCCCATCCAAAATCCAAAATGGGCTGTATCAGTCCCTGCCTAGGCTGTACCTCGCCTTTGCTGGTCAGGAGGCTTAAACTACAGTATTTCCCATAAAACCGGCCTTTGGGATGCTCCACACTTAGGCATTCGTAGTATTGCCCCATGAAGTAATGGTTACCGATGGCAAGACCGTCAGGTATCTTGGCTGTCGCGTCCAGCACTGAAATAAGAAAAGAAATTTTAACCCCTTCAGACCCAAATTAAAGTTGACGTATAAAAAAATTATTTCTCATGTGGAATATACTTTATGGTCAATTTAAGGCTAATAATTTTACTATACCTGAAGTTCATTCATTCATTCATTCATTCAGTATGGCCGAGTTTGGGGTAGCTTGGGTCCTATTGTCCCTTTTAAGGGTAAAAGTAAAAGGCTCAAAAATGGTCCACCTTCAACAAAAAAAAGTTCCGTTATCTAGTTTACCTAGTTTATAAACCCTCAATAATCAATTTAAAAAATAATTATACCAATATAAGTGGGGCCTAGGCCAGATGTGGAGTGATAAAAATACAGCATACCTTTTCCCGCCATTTTCTCCGACATGTACACAAACTTTTAAGCGTCAAAATGCAGCAGACACGTTCTCGAATCGATTCGATTCAGTAACACAGAGTTAATACCCCGTAAAAACTTATTGTGTTTGTCATTAATTCCGGAATCTAAAAAAGCGCGTATTTCAAACCTTCAAAAGTTTGTCCCTTGTGAGGGACGCAGGGACCGAAGGGGTTAAGAAAATTTAATTTTTAATTTTAACTTAAGTTTTTTATTTAAGTTATAAGTATTTGGTCCACTCAATTGGTATGGGCTAACCTATGTCAATTTAATAAATATTTAATAAATCTAGGCCTACCTACAACTGATCGGCCATGCCTGCAAGAATTCTTTAAATTTATTTTAACTTAGTTAAAAGAAATGCCTATTGAATTACCGATTGCCATGAACATGCTAAATTTTAAACTACTACCATTTAGACCTATAAATATTAATAACTAAATATTGACTTTTTGTTCTATTATACAGAGCGAACCTTGGGGAGTTAGGGCTATGAAGCCCTCTCTTATACCCAGCTAGGAAGGCCCGGGACCTCCTGCTTTACATGCCCTCCAAAGCATGGCCAGTAACTCTGGGACTGGCGCCTATATGGAGAGAGTCTTCCCACAAGTGACGTATACAAGAGCTCCCATGTAGCCCCCTTATAAGTCCTAAGTAGAGTGTTTCATATGTACAAGAAATACAAACAACTAACATTTCAGAGCATACCCTTTGCGGAAAATACTTGCATCCAACAAAACTTTGACGAAATCAATTTGACATTGCGACCATTTTCCATGTGCTAAAGTTTCTGCTAAAAATCTAGGTCTCAAAATGTTACTAATTTCAGCTTCGAACTTGACAATTTCAATTGTTTCAGTGACGGAAACATTGACGCCTAAAAATTCAGGTTTAAACATTTCACCAATTTCTTCATTAAACCGGACATTCTCACTTCTGACCGAAAAAAATAAAATAAATAAATAAAACAACCGGAGCATTTTGAGATTTTTTGTAACTAGCACTAATAAACCGGTAAGCTTATCACAAACTGAGAATTTAAATTAAACAAAAATAGCTTCTCACATAATCTGTGAAATTGAACGCATAATCTGATCATGGTCTGGGAGATTAGATGAGCTTAATTTACCGTTTTAAACATTACAGACTTAAGGACATTGATGAGTCATACCCCAGTTTTACACCACCGAGATTTTTGTAACTAGAATGGGCTGAAATGGTACTGTTCTCAACCAACGGAAGTTCAAAGTTTGAGATTCGACATAGAAGGAAGAAATTTCCTAGATCTACCAAATCCCAAACCGTAATGACAATGCTTAAAAAATGGTCAAGAATATTAATTTAAAATTGAGAAGGTTTTTTAAAATTTCCTAATGCAACAACAATTGGATAAATGCGTGCCCAATGGAGGGGACAGTCCCCATCAAATGCGAATATAGTTGGTTGAAGTTCCGTCAAGGTTTCCGAGGGGGAGAGGTTGGAGTATCATTTGCCCCCCCCCCCTACCGTTCGAATTTCTAAAAAATGTACAAAAAGGGGAAAGCAGTTCAAAATGACACACGCAGCTTTTAAATTAGGTGACAGGGCCTTAGTGTCCCTAGCAAAGGCGCCTGAGGGGGACTTTTAAAAAATACAAAATATGCCTGAAATGCTGAAGCATTTTCATAGCTATAACGATTTGATTTTACCGGCGAGCAGGCGCGGATCTAGAATGAGACCAAGGAGGGGGCTAAGATTAAATACGAATAAAAAAGATGAATTGCAAAAAATTGCCAATATAATCAGAGGTGGTCCCAGACCTCATTAAAGCTGGGGAGGCACTTGTCAGTGGCGTAACGATAGGTTTTCGAAGGGGGCGGTGTACGTAAAATCGTATAATTTGGCGCCCCTCCAACTATTTTCATAAAAGTGCATAAAATGCATAAAATGGGGAAAGCCGTTCCCATGGACGTACGCAGCATTTAAATGACCTTAGTGTCCTTTGCGCATGTGGCAGAGGGTTCGAAAGATATGAAAGGGGACCCGGGGGTCTCCCTCAGGTGAAAGTTTTTGAAAATTGGGTTGAAATATTGGGGTTTTACGCATTTTCAGAGCAATAAGGGTTCTATATTATAGTTAATTAATACAATTACGGGGGTCTCCCCCGGGAGAAAATTTGTTAAAAATATAAAAATAGGACTGAAAAAGTTGGGTTTTACACATTTTGAGGAACCTAATGGGGGGCTATAGCCCCCATAGCCCCCCCCCAGTAGATCCGCGCCTGCAGGCGAGGAATATTAATGCAAACTATTCTAATCTGTTTCTAATATCTTTTTTTTTTTAATTATTTATTACCGATACACGATGGAGAAAGAGACAGTTGTTAAAGTTCAAAATCGTGAGATTTGTCGGAACACATGTTCATCGCTCATGAAAAATTACGATTAATTAATATTGCTATTTAATTCACATTTTTTTAAATGTAAACTACATTATAACTAATTATATAATTAGGTACTGAAGGAAACGACATGATTTTTAAAATGTTAGCTCTGTAAGCTGGAAAATTAAAGCCTTAGCTGTTTCTTTCACATTTTGTTTCTTTCACATTTTTTTAAAAATATAAACTACATTATAACTAATTATATAATTAGGTAGGTACTGAAGGAAACGACATCTTCAAAACCCCTTTAAGGGATGAACTGAGCATATAATGCAATAATGTAACCTTTTATTATGGGGAATGGTGACACACTTTTTTAATAACTTATCTAGTATATAAAATTAAAATTAATTCAATTTATATAGGTGGGCTAAGTAGGCGATACTGAACAGGTTTCGTAATATTTATTGAGATGAAAATCTCTTCGTCGAAAGATTAATGAACCGGGATTGTTATAGTGATTAGACTCGTATGGTTGCACCTGTTTCATTGCGTCAATGGTAAGCTTGGCTCAGCTTGCCTATTATCGCTTGCAGCAGGTGTAGGTTGACCTTGAGAGCGTATACCAATTTGACAATGGCCAAATATTTATACGGAAACAATACAAAGAACCGGTCCAAGTTTACTCGAACATGCTTTCCAATTTATCAAAATTAGTAGATAGTGAAAATGAGTAATAATAATAACATAATAACATTTCTTTATAGTAATTTCATGGTAAATAATTTTCCTATTGTTAAATTTCCGATATCTCGGGGGGGGGGGGGGGTTGTCCACCTGACGTCACTGGAGGTGAGGTAAATTCTAGATAGGTCAGACCAACACATTACCACACAGCAATACTGGCAGGGCACGCAATGCATTTGTGCGTGAATTTTCTATCATTTTTTAAAAAAAAATCATTTTTTTTTTACAAAAACAAATAATTTTTTGGGAAAGCAACCTGTCCGGTTTCGTTACTCAATTTAACTCCTAAAACATACCTGAAAGTAGAAATCATCGATATAAAGGTATCGCAGAAAAATTATTTTTTAGCCATTTTTCATTAAAATTTAGCCATTTTTATTTTTTTATCCCCAGAAGCAAACTATCAAGGGGCAAGCGACCCCCCGCATTTTATCAACATTAATAACAACTACAATATATGTAGATTTAAAAGAAATCGTTGGAGCCGTTTTTGGGAAATATTTTTTTTAGGCGTTTTTTTTTAGTTTTTTGAGAATAAAGCCTCTCCAAATTGAGTTAGTCCCAAATAAAAAACATTGTCTCGAGGTATAATTTTTGTAAACCTACATGCCGAATTTTAACATAATCGACCGAGTAGTTTGCCCGGAAATCGACGTACAGACAGACAGACAGACATACATACAGACAGACAGACAGACAGACAGACAGACAGAGCGACTGACCGACATTTCATAAAAACCACTTTTTTGGGTTCCTGTGACCTCAAAACGTGTAATTCCGTTGAAATCTCGGAATTGGAAATTTCGATCATCACGAAGCTTTCCTTATACTACGAAAAATTGGAAAGCAATAATGTCCAAAATCCATGGGTTCGTTGGCATTGGTCAAGGGCCACTATAAGTAGGTCTGAATCCATAAAACGTCCTTAATAAGATAATAATAACTATAACTAATATATTGAACCGGGAGATACAAGAAAGATGACCACAAGTGAGGCCGAAAGTTACAGATACGCACAGATCACGCACAGAACAGGACTGTGTGGAAACGCTGCTTACGTGCCCCGATCCTAAGTAAAAGTAAGTAAGTAGACGATAATGTAAACTTAATATTACAAAATATTATAATACAATAATTTAATACAATAAGTAATGGTAGCTATAGATGGCACACCACCTGGTAAGTTACTAAAAGCTTGAAGACTAAGAATTTAAAAAAAAAATGGAGTGAATATTTTGTAATAATATGCTCAAATATAAAACACTGTGAAATACCTACAATAATAAAGAATAGTAAAGTAAAATCTACATTCATATAGCTGAGTAATGCCCCCAGAGACCTCAGTAGTAGTGGAGGTAAGCTCTAGTTATTTGAAGGCGTGTATTGGAGAGTGTTGAGCCAGCCATCAAATAAAGTAGGATTCTTTGGACAATTTACTTTACCAATATAAAGTCTATATTTGAAGAGCATGTATGCAAAAGGAGATTTTTACAAAAATATAATTTGTGAGTTGGTGGCATCTCTGCGTAATTGTCGCATTGACAGCTACAAGAAATTTAATAAAAAGTCTAATGCGATTCCTATCTTATCAAAGAATATTAATTAAAATATAACATCCACAATTTAGATTTTAGACGTTTTTGTATCTCTCCTGCTGCACTTAGAGTTTCAATTGAAAAATCGCCTTATGCTCCTCAATTTTTATTCTCCAATGTAGTTTATTTAGGTCAATTAGTAATTATAAGTACCGTCCTGACAACATCAAGTAAATAGTCTAATTAGAATTAAGAGAAGAGTCAGATTCGACCGCACGTGACAAGACTGATTTTTCCGCCACAACTTAAAAGAACCGGTCCGAGTTTACTCGAACATGCTTTCCAATTTATCGATTAGTAGAGAGAGAAAATGATTAATTTCATGGTAAATAATTTTCCTATGGTTAAATTTCGGATATCGGGGGGGGGGGGAGTCGTCCACCTGACGTCACTGAAGGTGACGTAAATTCTACATAGGTCAGACCAACATATTCCCACACAGCAATAATGGCAGGGCAGGCAATGCATTTGAGCGTGAATTTGCTTTCATTTTATTAAAAAAAATTATTTTTGCACAAAACCCAACAGTTTTTTGGATAAGCAAACTGTCTGGTTTCGTTACTCAATTTAACACCTAAAACATGTCTAAAGTTAGAAATCATCAATGGAAAGGTTTCGCAGAAAAATTATTTTTTAGTCATTTTTCATTAAAATTTAGTTATTTTTATTTTTTTACCCCTCGAAGAAAACTATCAAGGAGCAAGCGACCCGCCGCATTATATAAACATTAATAACGACTACAATATATGTGAATTTAAAAGAAATCGTTGGAGCCGTTTTTGAGAAATAATTTTTTTAGACGTTTTTTGGGAGTTTTTTGAGAATAAAACCCCCCAAATTGAGTTAGCCCAAAATAAAAAAATGCCCCCGAGGCATGATTTTTATAAACCTACATGCCAAATTTCATCGAAATCCATCGAGTAGTTTGCCCGGAAATCAATGAACAGACAGACAGAATGACAGACAGACAGACATTTCGTAAAAACCACTTTTTTGGGTTCCTGGGACCTCAAAACGTGTAAATCCGTTGAATTCTCGGAATCGAAAATTTCGACCGTCACAAAGCTTTCCTTATACTACGTATAAATTGGAAAGCAATAAAATAAAAATGGCTTTTTAAATTCTTACTTTTCAGGCTTTAAGAAACTAACTGCCAGCATCATGGTATGTCACAGTGTATACTGAATTTTATTGCACAAATTCTCCCAGGCTATTAATCCCTTTGCCAGCAAACTTTCAAAATTTCACTCTGTAGTCTGTGCTGGGAACACGATATGATACGATGTATGATATGAAGTATGATGGAAAGGCGCAGTTTCCACCGACCTCTAAGTTCAAAATACGCATACGGTTGCGTGGTAGCAGATATCATTAATAAAGGCGGGGTTTCCACCGACCTCTCATTGCAGAATGCAATTGACATTGACGGAAATTTTTGTTTCACTCTATGCCATAGTTAAATTTGATCAATGACCATAGAGTAAAATCACAAACAAACAAACTAAAATTAAAAAATGGCGTCATGGGAAATGTTAAGTACAAACATTTTAATAGATTTCTATAAAAAGAAAAATTCAAATTTCCGTCAATGTCATGTGCATTCTGCAATGAGAGGTCGTCGGAAACCCCGACTAAGTCTTGAATGTCTGCTACCACGTCACCGTATGTGTATTTTGCACTTAGAGGTCGGTGGAAACCGCGCCAAAATGGTGTTTAGGCCACAAACAGCAAAAACATATCGTGCCATTATTTATCTTAAGTACTCCTGTTATCTTCTAACTCGTTTTCGACAACAGCCCCTATGCTGCTCGTCTCTTCGTCACCGCTAATAGTTACAGTTGGTCGCCTCGGCAACGGAAGCAATTTAACATTTCTGAATAAAAATTTATCAATTCTTCTAAAAGGCTCTTCAAATAGTAGAAATAATGGAATAGCTAAGAGATTGGACAGGATGAAATCCGGTATAAAGTTAAATACCTGAAATTAGAAACGAATTGTTCATTAGACTATATTCAAACCTTGGCCGTAGCTAGGATTTTCTTTAGGGGGGGGGGGGGGCATTCAGAATTTCACTGGATATTACATAGTAGTTTTTATTTTTCCACCCAAAATCCGATTCTATCTAGTGTCAAGCCATTTCATTTCGGGGGGGGGGGGGGGGTTCAAACCCCCCTGGCTACGCCCTTGATTCAAACAATCAATTGTGAGCTATTTCATCTCATAGCAAACACGTATTCAGGATTTATTTTGGGGCAGGGCCAAGGCCGTAGCCAGAAATTTTATACGGGGGGGGGGGGTTCAAACCCCCCTGGCTACGCCCTTGATTCAAACAATCAATTGTGAGCTATTTCATCTCATCGCAAACACGTATTCAGGATTTATTTTGGGGCAGGGCCAAGGCCGTAGCCAGAAATTTTATACGGGGGGGGGGGGTCCATCTGACTTCAATGGAGGTGAGGTAACCTCAATTAATTTAAAACTCCATTCTATCTAGTGTACGCTGTAACCCTCTGGCTGCGGCCTGGGGTAGGACAAATTG
Organism: Psococerastis gibbosa; assembly: GCA_963971405.1. NCBI lineage: Eukaryota > Metazoa > Arthropoda > Insecta > Psocodea > Psocidae > Psococerastis > Psococerastis gibbosa. The sequence goes on along the minus strand of OZ020489.1, from coordinate 38,861,957 downwards.
CTTTATGAGAGGCAAAAGCTACTACTAGAAATCTTTCATAAATATTTTTTTTCCCGTAGCTGGCGATGCCCAAAAAATACGCTGAGTACAATGCCTAGTCACCTATTATCATTCAGTTATTGTTTTGATGAGAAAGGCATCCTTTAATTGAAATGTTCGCAACCGAGAGGGTGGGTTTTAACCCGTTACTGCTATGCCATTTTTGCTGAATTAGCGGAGCTCAGAGCCGGAAGAAATAAACAGCTTATCAGTTCGGCGAAACCGCGAAGAAAAATATTGGGCTCTTTTGTACAATGGAAAGACACGATTTTTTGCTTAGATAGAAGCATCGTACATGTATATAGTATTTTAAAATGGCGGAGAAGGACTAATCTTAGGTGTTTTACCCTTGAATACATCTATGTCTGATAGCAACAGAATACTGAATAGCTAAGTTAAAGTCATCAAAATCTATCGAATTTACTTAGCCGAACATGCTGTCCTATGGGCCCACATCGTGGCCTGGGACTGTGTCCAACCATACTACTACTAGCCGAACATGCTACTCTACTCGGTAGGAAAACAAATGACAATGATATGATAAAATTATGTTAAAATAACTTTACCCCAACTATACAAGTCTTTACAGCATATAGAGTTCTTAAAGGGGGTTGACATTTTAAATGTAAAATAACTTATAATATATATATTATCTACTGTACTATCCACTACCTATGTAAGTTCTTACCACATCGATATCAAATAAATTTGTATTCGTCCTTAACCAACCAATTCGGAATCTTTGGATGGTAACGTGCAGTAAAAAGGCACAGTACGAGAGTTTTGATAACGGCTGGAAAAATTTCCATGATAGAATCATATCCACAACACCTGAGAACAAAAAAATTCTTTGTAATTACAGCTAGAGGTCTTTAATTAGAGATAAGACATTCTAGCCCGCCAAAAAATATTGCACTGACTGACCTAGTCATCTTACATTCACCTCTACTACCGGACCATACCTCCAATATCAGTGGCGCATGCATAAACAATCCAGCCTAAGCCCACTGCCCAGCCGACCCTGTGAAAGGCTAAGAAGAAAGCTGATTGGAGCGGAGAGTAGTCGGGCACGTGGTTGAAGTAAGAAAGAGCCTGCATGGAGGCAGTCATAAGAACTGTTGACAAAATCCAGCCAACTGTAGTCCAGAACTGCAACAAAAGCAACGTTGTAGAAAGGGTAGGTAGTGATGTATTGTATATATATATGCACATATATATTAATAGGCGGACTAGGTGCGCGCCTAGGGCGATGACGAGGGGGGTGAGCGGCAAAGTACAGTACCTAGAGATTCTTTAATGCGTCCCTGGGAAGCAGGCGCGGATCTACGGGGGGGGGGGGCTATAGGAGCTATAGGAGCTATAGCCCCCCCCCCCCCCCATTAGGTTCCTCAAAATGCGTAAAACCCTACTATTTCAGTCCTATTTTTCACAAATTTTCTCCCTGGGGAGACCCCCGGGCCCAGCTTGTGCGCGATGGTATTAATTACCTAGTAGTAGTATGGTTTGACACAGTCCCAGGCCACGGTGTGGGCCCATAGGACTCCAGTGGACCTCCTGATTATAGTGGATTCCGAACCACTTGGGAAACACAGTGAAGTCACACGATTAGTTCGGAGGTGACCAGGACAAGTCCTACCATGTTTCCCTACCGGCACTGTGCACACGACCAATTTATCTACAGCTTTGAACCTGCTCTGGTCCGCTGGATTCAACTTGGTATGGCGGCCGGCATTAATTACCTATAAATTATAGAACCCTTATTGCTCAGAAAATGGGTAAAATTTCAGCCCTATTTTTCAAATTTTTTTCGTATTTAATCTTAGTCTTAGTCTCTGGTCTCATCCTAGATCCGCGCCTGCTGGTAAGCCCAACTGCGGCTTGGAAGATAGGCTAAAAAGTAGGAAAAGTGGACTGCAGGGCTTCTAGCTCTACAGCCTTCATAAGCTTTGACCTTCCCGACAACACTCCTCCAGTCATCACTGTTTCGTAGGACGCGTTCTACCATCTACAGACTCCCAACTAGTGAAGGTCAGTTTCCAGCTGAACCTTTCAGCGTTTTCGAGGACAAGGCTGTATTATATGCATGGGTTTACTTACGGGAGTCAGTTCACCCTTGATTTTCTTGGATCTAACTTGGCAAATGAGATAGCCAAGTCCCACTCCAGTAACCCACGGGGCCATACGGGTATGAAACGGATAGTATTCCATTGTCATGCGGTCATCGCTAGAACAAAACCAACGAGGATATAGAGAGAAAAAACTCCTGTATTAAACTGATTGTATGATACCAAAATTCAATTTTTCAGGTTGTACCTTCTTAGTCCCTACAAAGTCTATAGTACCGCAGCCGTTTATTGAGAAAAGACACTTAACTTGATAGTACGAGCTGTGGCACTTGGAATTTGCATTCTTTACTGCTAACTAAATGCTGCCGGACCTAATCAACCTGAGAAATGGCTTTTATAGTCCTCATGCTTCCCAAATAGCCTTATTCCTGGGCTCCAATCTGCAGTCCTACTTCAGAGACTCAAGAAAGAGAATTCGACTCCACTTGGTGGATCCAGGTCGCGACCTCCCGGTAAGTTCAGCAGACGCGAGGCCGGAAGGGAGTGGACCGGTGCCGCACCGGCGGTGCTTGGTTTCTATCAGTGTACACTTCAGTATGTACTTATGTCCCACTAAGAAAATTCATGTGACAAAACACTTCTTCTCTACATGCCTCTTCTATCGAAGGTTGGTTATCATAATGGCAATTACGACCTTGGAGACAGCTGCTTTGAAAGCACTATTGGCCTATAATTGCAGGCTTTACAAGCGTACCTCGGCGTTAAAACGAAATTGGCAGGAAGCTCGTATGCAAAGACAATGGCGAAATCAATGAAGCTGACAGCCAGTGTGAGAATAGTGAGGAAAATCCATGACGCCGTCGAAGACAGGAGTGCCAGTGGGTAGAGAATCAAAGGGGACAGCCAGAACATCTGCATGTCCGAAGACAGGTACCACGTTTGCTCCATACACTGGAAAGAAGAAACTTTACATGTAGGCCAAGCTTTTAATTTGAATCCTTGTACAGGTGGACTTTCTGATAGTGAATTCCGAACCACTTTGGGAAGCATTAAAAAATGTCACACGATTAAGTTCAGAGGTGACCAGGACTCGACACGCACTTATGTCTGACCGGTAGTCTTAGTGCGTTATCATGCTGCACCATGTTCCCCTACCACCGCTGTGCTGACTCTCAAGTGGGCTCTGTTTTGGTGGAGTCAACTTCATACGGCCTTTGGCGTCTATTGTGTATGTCATGCAGAGTCATTCGTCCTGTGTATATATTCCTCGGTAGTTTTGGCAAGACTAGTTCCCAGATTGGGGGCTTCTTAAGTCATCTTAAAATTTTTTGTCTCGACCGTTTGAGGGCTACTATGTTACATAACATAGTGAAATATAATAGTACCATGAAGCAATTTAAATTGTACTGGAAAAGATTTTACTGGATAAGATTTGCATTTTATTGGACTTTTAGGTCTGTTTTCAAATAAACAATTATTTATTTATTTATTTATTGATTGATTTATTTATGTCCCACTTGTGATTGTTCACTCACTATCTGCCTACAATATTATTAATTTGCTTTATTCTAGTAGTCAGAATGGCGTAGAGGTAACGACTCGGACTATCATCCAGAAGGTGACTGGTTCGAGTCCCACCCGAATGCCAAAATTTTCTAGTGGTACGATTATTTATCTTCTGACTACCATGCTTCGGAAGGCATGTAAAGCCGGCGGTCCCGGCAGTCTTCCCTGACTGTCGATAGGTTAAACAGGAGGCTGTTGATGCAACCTGAAAACTCCTGTACCACGGGTAGTACCACCCCGACACGAATTTACTTTTTTTTTTGCTTTATTCTATAAATTATTTGCCTCATTGGGGATTGAGAGTAAACCATACCAGTTCCAAAGGATTGACGTAATTCTGAACGTACAAAAGACCCGACCACCAGTAGTTCTTGCAGTTTTCCGACGAATTCGCGTGCAACCTGTTCCACATGGGGCCTTTTCCGACGTAGCTGAACACTGTCGCTTCAAGCAGAATCATCATTGCCAGAGGAGGCGTCAACCTAAGTCATAATAATAATAATAACAATTCTTTATTTCCAACAAATACAATAATTAGACAAAATACAATTAGGGCTCCCATGCCTTCATAGAGGCGTGCGGGATACACCCTACAAAGTACAGTTTAAACATTATTCATTTTATTACAATCATGATATAATACTTGTATTATAGTTACATTGCCATTAGTGTTTGTTTTATATACATATATCAATGTAACCTTTTATGCTCGTTTTTGGCCTCGCGAACTTATTGTAACTACTAATGAATTCGTTATTGTAGTAATATGATTTGTACAAAAATGATGCTGTTGTATGAGCCTTTGTAAATTTGGGTAATATGAGACACCCGTTGATCATGATATGGACCCATTGGGATAAATAAAAGAAATTAAAGAAAGACAAACCATTGTATTGGCCTGTTGTGCTGATAAAAGCAAAGATTTCACTGGAGATACCTCGATCTTAATTGGAGTTGGAGTTCATGCTGTGATGGTGAGTTCCTAAACATTTTGGGACTGTGTACAGTTTGAATCCCGCCAAGTCCATTTTTTTTCCATATTCTCCAATTTCGGTCATTGCCTTTATACAACAAAATAAGCTCAAAGACCTGTTCAGTTAGATAGTTGTGTAGCTGTGCTAACCTGTCTAGCCTATCAATAAGAGCATAAGTAGAGTATTTAGAGATGACTACAGCGGCTGAGACGCCACCACGGTTAGGTGTAGATCGTGGGTTCAAATCCCACCAAGTCCATTTTTTCAATATCCTCATATTTCGGTAACAATGCCACTTCCTACAGCCAAATTATAAAACCTAGCCAACCTCTAAGTTAAATAAATAAATCAATAAATAAATAAGGACTTTTTTTGTTCTATTACTAAGCCAACCTAGCGGAGTTAGGGCTATAAAGCCCTCTCTTACACTCAACTAGGAAGACCCGGGACCGCCTGCTTTACATGCCCTCCAAAGCATGGCCAGAAAATGTAGCCAGTGTGGGACTCGAACCAACAACCTTTCAGGTGAAAGTCAGAGTCCGTACCACTACTCTACATGTCCTGACTATCTCACTATTTCACTCCCATCAGCCGTAGCTAGGGTTAGTGCTGTTCGCCCACTGTAAATTGTATTGCGCCGCCATTTGTAGTTGAAGCAAGGTGAAGTTTTCCCTTCTAACTCGTTTCACTAGCCCACGACCGTTATATTTATCAGTTGAGTTCTGCTTTCTGGTTTGTTTTAATTTGACTTACCGGAAATAACGGTGCACACAACTGAGAGGAGCGTCATATGTGCCTTTCTTTGCCATTGTCAAGAAAAATGTCATGTACACCAACATTCCAGAGAAGAGGAAAAACGAATCAGCAGCGACAAAAGAACTGAATACTATAGCTTTGCTGTCGTCTTCATTATACTGAAACAGAAGGAGCATCTGGTAGTGAAGAACTACAATAGAAGGGGCAGCTGTTATGTACGTGTCGAACTTCTTTTTAAACGCACTGATACTACTGACGTATGAAAACGGTGCTGGATCTTCAAGTTTCTTTCCACAACCGAACAGCTCGGATCTGTACTTATCTAAACTGAGCATCATGACGCAGTTTCACTCAAAATGTTGCTTGTTCTAGTACCTTCTTCTTATAAATAAATAATAACTAAATAAATATTCCAAATTCAAATTAAGCAATCAAGTACAACAAGTAATTAAGAGCTGACAAGGAAAAAACTGAGCTTGATGGGAATCGAAACCAACGATATACTCCTGTTCGGTTAGATCGTTGTGTAGCTGTGCTAACCTGTCTAGCAATACGAATCATGTCAATAAGAGCATATGAACTTAAGTAGAGGATTTAGATGGACTGGGCTTGTGGTCCAGCGGTTAAGACGACGCCCCGGTTAGGCGTAGATCGTGGGTTCTAATCCCGACAAGTCCAATTTATTATATATCCTCTAATTTTGGTTATAAGATTATCATACTTTACCTCAATAACGTCGTTATTATTAATGACAGGTCCGTATGACGTATGTAAGTACGCGTGGCCCAGTATGACCCAACCCTGGGTTACTGTTCTCATACCAAATAAAGCAGTTATGTTATCTCCAGTGTCATTTTTGGGCGTAAGCAAATATTTTCCGTTGGTTATAAAAGAAAAAGCGCTCCAGAATTCATGAGGTTTGTCTAAAATATAACAGATTACATTAGTTTTTCAATAGTGTAGGCTATAAGTCGTAATAAGCTAATGGTTTATGGGGTATGGTATGTGAGTCAGTGACCAATATACGATACTACAGGAAGTCACTCCATGTTTCAGTGAAACTACAGGAAGTGAAATCCAACGAATAGTGCCGTGTTTTCCGTCGTGCATTGGAATAAGATAAAACACGACAGAGATCCACTTTTCAACACATGGTAGAAGTAATCCATTTCATTGCTTTACTATCTAAAGTATGCGTATGTGGTCAAAATTTGCAATTTAAAATTTCGACGGATTTACACGGAACCAAATAAAGTGTAAATAAGTGTAAATAAAGATATATTTAAGAAATATGTCTGTCTGCCCAGGTAACTCAGTTTGAGGCCAAACTACTTTTTACAATTTGATGAAATTCGGCACGTAATAGGTTCCCAAAAATATTGTCGGTTTTTTTTTTTCATTTTTTGGATTACTTCATTTTGGGAGGTTGTATACTAATAAAACCCCTAAAAAACTACTAAAAATGTTTTTTTTTTCAAAATGCCTTTGCAGGACGTAAAAAATTAAAAAGGCTTAATTTTCATGAAAAATGACTGAACATGAATTTTCTGATGAACGATTCTATTGATGCATTGCATGGTTTAGGTACAACACTGAAGACCGCAGGTTTGAATGAAACGTTTGTAAGCATGCTTTCCGATCAGTCGCTACCCGAAAGCTTGCATTCACCCAAGGCCGTAGCCAGGATTTTTTTTCGGGGGGGGGGGGGGTTTAGAAATTTCATTGGGTATTAGATAGTGATTTTTATTTTTCCTCTCAAAATCCGATTCAATCTAGTATCAAGTCATTTCATTTCGGGGGGGGGGGGGGGCTCGAACCCCCATGAACCCCCCTTGGCTACAGCCTTGTATTCCCCAGCTTCATCATCTGACTGCCGTAAAAACTTTTGTAATTATAATCCTATAATTTATTATGTAGTAAATCCTCCATTGACTCTACAATCTACTATCAACATAACATATATCGCAGATTTGGCACAATTACTTAAATTTCTCCAAGACTTCGGAATAATTCCTTACCGTTCTTCTTTTTGAATCGTTGGAAGGCATCATACAAAGTACTGGCAACCCCAACCAGAATGAAACACAGGAAGAAGGCTCTGAAAATAAGACAAATTAAATTATTTTATGTATTTTATTTTTATTTTATATTATAAAATTTATCAACTACTGCACGTATATTGGGAAAATATTAATTTCATGAGAAATTTGGTAACATAGGTACGATTTGGATGAAAAGTCAACTTTAACAGTCAAGATAAGCCGTTCTAAATGTTTTGTGAACCTTGGGCGTGGGGGTTAAAATAGAACAAACATATATAGCATCGAGAGCCATCTACCCCCCCCCCCCGTATCCGTCCATGGTTTACACGCAGTATTCCGTTGAACTAATTGTATTGTTTTAGTTATTATGTGCTCTGGTGCGGCCCGTACGAAGACCAACAAGGCCAAGGGCTAGATGGGGTCAGCTCGATGAAAATGACACCCTCTGCGCATGCGGCCAGCGCCAAGATTTAGAACATCTGTTCCTGTGCAGTCTTTGCCCCCACCGCTGCACACCTGAAGACCTGTGGGAGGCCAATGTGGCGGCTATGAATTTCGCCCAGTTTTTGACGCGCTTGGACACGAAAAAGTAAAGTAAAGTAAGTTATTATGTGTACATAATATATGCTCCCAGTGTTGGGGGTGCCGGCTGGAGGATAATACTCACATAGCAACCCACGTTCCTGCCGGAGGCACTTGCAGCCCTTTTACATTACAATTATTTTGATCCACTTTCACTTCAGCTTCAATCAAGGTAACGTCAGCAATGCCTTGTACAATTTTCTGGACATCATCAGCGGAACAGGATGAAGGGACACACACCCCAACAAACAGCGGCAACGTCTTTTCTTCAATTTGATAAGGGAAATTCTGTGGGGTAAGAAAAATGTTTGTTACTGAGTGGTCGCGTAGCCTGAACTTTCATTGTACATCGTACCTAAATTGTGCGAATCCAATAGAGAAATACGCCTTTACTTATATAGTGACTCAGAACAAGCCATTCTCACATACTACTGGATTCTATCAGCTTCATATCAGACGGCCGTCCGTGGGTTGGCCATGCCAGTACTGAAACGTGATTCGCGCCTTTAAGTCAACTGATTGGTCACATACATCGCCCAATATACTACAGTAGCAAAGCAGTGACTTAGAATCGGCAATTCTTACCTACTACTACAGTAGCAAAGCAGGGACTTAGAATAGGCAATTCTCACCTACTACTGTAGTACTTACTTCAGCTTGATAACAGACGGAAGTCACCCCGTTAGTTCACAAGATAGGACACACATAGCCCCCAATGCTTAAACGTAACTTACATTGGAGTAGTAAAGCAGTGACTTAGGTCAGGTAATTCTCCACTACTACTTTAATAGTACTTACTCCAGCTTGATAACTGACGGAAATTCGTTCGTCACCCGATAAGTCACTAGATAGTACACACATAGCGCCTAATATGTACTATACGTAGCCTCCAGTAGATTGGCAAATCAGTGACTTAGAACTGGCAGTTTTTACCTATTAGCGTAATACTTACGTCAGCTTGAAAATAGTAAGAATGAGCCAAAAAGCCCAAAGTTCGCCCATGTGGAAATTAAAGGAAATTAAATTACATTTTCTTTATTTCTTCTTCTTTCTTTCTTGATACCAGTCGGAGGTCCATGTGTCTGCCCGCTAGGTCACCAGATAGGACGCTCATAGCGCACATGCATACGTAAGCCACAGTGAGTAGTAGACTGCAGATAGCTTACATTAGAGTAGTTAGTTAAGTAGTGGCTTAGAGCAGGCTATTCTCTACTACTACTGTAATACTTACTTCGGTTCAATACCAGACGGAGGTCCGTGTTTCTCCCCGCTAGGTCACCAAATAGGACGCTCATAGCGCACATGCATACGAAACCTACAGTGAGCAGTAGACTGTCGACAGCTTGCATTAGAGCAGTTAGTTAAGCAGTGACTTAGAACATGCTATTCTCTACTACTACTGTAATACTTACTTCGGTTCAATACCAGACGGAGGTCTGTGTTTCTCCCCGCTAGGTCACCAAATAGAACGCTCATAGCGCACATGCATACGAAACCTACAGTGAGCAGTAGACTGTCGACAGCTTGCATTAGAGCAGTTAGCTAAGCAGTGACTTAGAACTACTACTGTAATACTTACTTCGGTTCGATACCAGACGGAGGTCCGTATGTCGGCCATGCAGTGCTGGCCCGCAATTCGCCCAGTTTGATCGCCCGACTCGACGCATTGCTCATAGTGCCCAAAATGAATGTAATTTCCCTCTAGCAAACCATATAGAGTTTTCACTTGCGAGTCGTAGACTGAAAGAAAATATCAGTGATATCAAATTTTCAATGTTGGCAAAACTACTTGAAATAACTGATTGGTTTGGGGGGGGGGGGCAGTCTTTACACTTACACTAGTTGCAATGTACAATAGAGTTTCATTCACTTATGTCCCTTAATTATTGTATTTTCCGTATTTTTTTTAACTTTCTTTTTGTAACATTTTACCTAGAAATTTTTGGGTCAATGGCGACCAAAAGATGAGGATATTTACTTGCTTACACTATACACTGTATGTAGGCCTACGTGAGTAAGTCACAAAAATAAGAAACGAAGGCATTCGTTAGTCTTACTTCTGTAATGTAGAACAGAAAAATGATAGATAATTCGCGCTCAAATGCATTGCGTGCCCTGTCATTATTGCTGTGTGGTAATGTGTTGGTTGGTCTGACCTATCTAGAATTTACGTCACCTTCAATGACGTCAGGTGGACGACCCCCCCCCCCCCCCCCCCGTGATATCCGAAATTTAACCATAGGGAAATTATTTACCATAAAATTAATCATTTTCTCTCTCTACTAATCGATAAATTGGAAAGCATGTTCTAGTAAACTCGGACCGGTTCTTTGTCAGGGTTCAGAAGGATCTCATTCATTGCTAGAAGGCTAGAGTGAATACTCTATAATGGTTTATTATTATTAATTATTATTAATTATATTCTATCACTTGCAGTGCCACTGCACCAAGATCGCTCGATAAGCGGAAGCTTGAGCGTGATAATGTTAATTAATAACAAATTGTTTTTGTCAATATGTGCACCTTGTCCGGGGTTACTGGTCAAGGAAGAAAGTGAAGTGAATAATTTTAGTTTTTATTATTATTATTAATAATAATTATAATAATAAAAACATCATAATTATATTAATATAAGAAGTAAAAATAAAATAAAATAAACTTTATAAAAAAATAATAAGAAATAAAATGAATATGCCTTGTTTAGCAGCACTGTATACAAGGGTGGGTCTAGGACAGATTTTTGGAGGGGGCCATTCCGGGAAAAGTTGGTGTAGCCTACCAAGCCAAATTACATTTTAGCGATTGTGCAATTAGTATGTTTGTTAGCGAAACAATGCACATTAATTTACAGTGCATTACTTAAAAACCCATGCGCCTGATGCAGACAGGTACCAATGGGGTCTCCCGGGGGAAAAACCCGAAAATATAAAGGCAAAATAGTGGGGGTTCACGCATTTTAACAGCAGCAATAGTGCAGCAATAATGCTTATTAAAATTGCTGGAAACAGGGGGGCCCCCGGTCTTCCCCGGGGGAAAAATTTGATGATATAAGTTTAAAATAGTGGCGTTTTACAATTTTTACAGGAGTAAAATTTATAATTTAAACATGGAAGCCATATTCATGTTACCATACTTAGGTTTTTGTTTAGAATGCCCTATTTTATAATATAGTGTAAGCTAATTTTTCACGGGGGGGGGGGCATGACCCCCCTTTGGACCCACCACTGACTGTATAAGCCCTTTGCCCCAATCAAGCGCTTGCTTGTGGATGCGGGATGGTGTTATATATTATGTATTGTATTTTGTAAATATATGCTCTTTGTCCAGGGAATAATGCGCAAGGAAAAGAAAAAAAGAAAAAGATTATTATTTCCAGACAATCTCCTTGCAAAATGAAGTGATCCTAAATACAATGTGACTGGAGTCGAATATTCCATCTTTCCTACTTATAGAACTCAATCCAACCTTTTAACTTACATTTCAGTGCCCAATACTCTTCCATATACCGGTCCAAAACAAAGATGGCGTCCTCCCTGCATGGTCCGTCTATCCTGTCTACAGCTTTGTAGATGTCTAAGACAGATATGTGTTCTATTTGCCCATACAGGTCGACGACATGCATCGAACAACTGCAGTAATACAGGCGTACCAACGCGAGTAGCACGACATACCACGTCCCCATCCCATCACCGACTGCTCTTATCTGCCAATAAGTTACCGATATCGTTGATAAAATGCTGATAAAGTGCGGCATTTGAATAGTTGCCATTTTTAATTATTTTTTTTTTGCAAATGGATTCCATAGAGAGAAGAATGGAGAACAAACAGCTGCAATGGTTTCGGCCACGTCCAAAGGATGGACGAGAACAGGAGGTTGGCGGAAGCAAGGCCACAGGGAAGAAGACCCATCGACAACCCTCAAGGAAAGGATTGAACAACTCGCCGGAGCAAGAAGGAAAGCAATGGCCGAGCTCAAGGAGTTAACGTCCGACCGGGGCGACTTCAGGAAATGGGTTCAGGGCTGCGCTGCGCACGCGGCATTAAGGGGGAAGAAGAAGAAGAAGAAGAAGAAGAAGAAGAAGAAGAAGAAGAAGATGATGAAGATGAAAAAGAAGAAGCCATTTTTGAATGAATAAATGAAAAACGACTTTCTTGAAAATAGACAAAAGGCAAACAATAAGATAATAGGCTGAAGTCTTTAACCCTATTTTTAACAGTAGTTACTATACATGGGAAACCCAGCCCGCCCTGTCCTATTTTGTAAATGGGGAGACTGGATGATGAATTACCTCACACGAAATTCATGGGATTTGGGAAAATAATAAGAAATAAATAAAAAGCGTGGAGCGGACTTCAAACATCTGAAAATGGCGCGAAATATGAGTTTTTTTTATTTTTATGCATGGTGAGAGCATGAGCGTGTAGCCAAGCTAAATATGACGTAAATTATGATTTTATACATTTCTTACAATAATTTCCTTTTGCACCATTTTGTTTGAATGGGGTAGGGCGCGCTGGAAAACTTGTTGTCTAGGGCGGAGAACTCCCAAGGTCGGCGCGTGATTGCCAGGATGGGTATATAGACGGAACTCGCCCCCTTCTCCCCCCCTGTCAATCAGGCGTTAATTCAGAGGATAATGTATAATGAGAAAAAATCTCAAAAAGGGCTCATAAGAGCAATCGTCAGAAAACCTATGGCTTGGCCATAATTTATAATAATAATAATAATAGTTTATTCCCGCTGTGGCACAGCTGTTTTTATACAAGATAAGATAAACAGAAAAGATAAAGAACATTGTGTCAGTATTGATTGAGGTTGTCTCAGCTTGTTCAATGTCCCTAGTAAGCAGTGTAGATTGACGTCAAGGACTTCGTGGTTGTTAGCAACCATTCTTGCGGTAATAATACCAATAATGTCCGAAAATTCTTGGAGTCGTTGGCAGGACGAGGTCCAATGGGCCATATAAAAGTGGAGCAGCGTCCATTAAAGCCCTTCAATATTTCTTTCCTTTCTGGGATTCCACCAGCTAGGGGAGTACTACCCGACCCCGATATTGATATGACATTTGGAACACTTTGTTTTTAATCCAAAAATTGAATAAGCGAAACTCCGAGTTTATTAGATTTTTATGCCAATGTTGAATCCATTAGAACAGAGCATGTTTCGAACTAGGGCAAACTTGTTAGTGTGCATGGCGTTGGCAGGGGAACATGGTGAGACATGATAACGCGCTGAGACAGTGAGACTATACCAGTGAGTCTACGTGAGTGTCAAGTTCTGGTCACCTCCGATTAAATCGTGTGACTTTACCACGTTCCCCAAGTGGTTCGGAATCCACTATAATCAGGAGGTCCACCCTGTCAGTCAACTCCCCTTTCCTCCGAGGTGAAGGTGTCTGCTCTTAGGGTGCCTCAAGTTAACAAACAGGCTCACTCCCCCGGCCAGACTGACAGGGTTAATTAAAACAGAAATGCTGAAAGCAGGCGTTAGAAACAACATTAGATTTTTCTGAGTGTTCAAAATATCATCCAATCATTGTTGGGTAGTATATGAAACAAAACAATATTTTTCCAACAAAATACAATATCACGTCCGCCCCAAAAATTTCGCTAATCGGGGGTGGCGTCATCAAATAAATAAATGTAGCAACTAATTAATTGTTTTCTACTCATATTAACCCCATTTTTTTAACTTTTTTTGGCTTTCCAATTTTTTCGAATTTTATATAATAATAATAATAGTACAATAGTTGCAATGTTGTCAGTACAGCGGCCCACAATAAGTGTTTGCATTTAACATGATAATATCAATATATTATTTCAATGTCGTATACAATCTTATCAACCATAGCACTCAGTTACACAATCTACGATTTTTTACTTATTGTTATACCAACTTGATTATAAAAACGTGAGGATGAAGCATCGGAAAAATTTGCATACAGCATAACCAAAATAGCGTACTGATAAAAAGTAGTCCATATTCATCCATAGCTTGTGTTAAAAAATACGTTATAGAACGATTGGGAACACATATGTATATACTATATATATATATGTATAAAATATAATATGTATATAATATGTACCTAACTACGTGGATTTTCATCAAAGTGATTTAAGATGTCTTCAAACGGGCCAAGAAAAATAATAAATTTGTCTCTCATTGAGCGCTCAGAAAATTCAGAGGAAGTGGGCTCATGTAAGGGGTAATTCCGTATATAGGAATTATACAGGGAATGGTCCACGCAAGGGAAGAAGGGGGGAGGGGGAAATGGAGCGAAAGTAAAGTCGGGCGTGTTTGAACATTGTTTAAGTACTTAACTTATGCACTTCTGTGTATTCTTGTCGCAGATTAGTAGTAGGTAGGTCCCAGAGGACCCCATTATGCTGCGGACAAGTTTTATTATATTTTTACGTTGGTTTCATTTAATTTTCCTGCCGTAAAGTTTCGTTTAGAAAGAATTATATTTCCTGTTGCCACAGTTGACTCGCGCTACTTTCTGTATTTAACTTCAACAGTCACTTTAAAAGATATTTAGTGGGGTTTCCCATGGTTGTTATACATAGGGGGCTTTTGGGAAAGTATGTATGGATTAAATTGTTAACTCAGTTCTTTGTAGAGTTCTATCGGAGAGGTAGAACATTAGTTTCCCGCGCCAAAAAAACATACATTTGAATTTCTGGCCATGTTTCTGGGTAAAGTTTCGATTAGAAAGGATTATATTTTCAGTTGCTACAGTTGACTCGCGTTTTTTTGTATTTAACTTTTTGCTTTCCAATTTATACGTAGTATAAGGAAAGCTTTGTGATGGTCGAAATTCTCGATTCCGAGATTTCAACGGATTTACACGTTTTGAGGTCCCAGGAACCCAAAAAAGTGGTTTTTACGAAATATCTGTCTGTCACTCTGTCTGCCTGTCTGTATGTCTGTCTTTTCATCGATTTCCGGGCAAATTACCCGGCCAATTTTGATGAAATTTTGCATGTAGGTTCACACAAATTATACCTCGAGAACAATTTTTTTTAATTTGGGCTAACTCAATTTGGGGGGGGGGGGTTATTCTCAAAAAACTCCAGAAAAACGTCAAAAAAAAATTATTTCTCAAAAACGGCTCCAACGATTTCTTTGAAATTCACATATTTTGTAGTCGTTATTAATGTTAACAAAATGCGGGGGGTCGCTTGCCCCTTGATAGTTTGCTTCTGGGGGTGAAAAAATTAAAATTACTCAATTTTCATGAATAATGACTAAAAAATAATTTTTCTGCGGAACCTTTCTATCGATGATTTCTACCTTCAGATATGTTTTAGGTGTTCAATAGGGTAACAAAAACGGACAAGTTGCATTCCCAAACAATATTTGCTTCTGTGCAAAAAATTATTCTTTGAGAAATGATGGAAAATTCACGCTCCAATACATTACGTGGCATGTGTCATTGTTACTACCGTTACAATGTATTGGTCTGTTCGTTCCAGAATATGACATTAGGTTTTAAGGTGTTTTTAATATATTTATATATATTTAACCATAGGGAAATTATTTTCTATGAAATTACACATGTCTATATCTGCTAATTTATAAATTGGAAAGCATTTTCGAGTAAACTCGGACCGGTTCTTTGGATTTAACTTCAACAGTCACTTTAAAATATATTTAGAGGGGGTCCCACGGTAGTTATACATAGGGTCTTTTGGGAAAGTGTGGATGGATTAAGCTGTTAACTTAGTTCTTTATAAATAAATATTGACTTCTCTGTTCTATTACTAAGCCAACCTAGCGGGCAATGTAACAGCAAAGGCTTTCACGGTCGGAGTTGATTGAAGAACCTGAAGTTGCTGCTGAGCCTCCAAGACCCAATCAACTCAGTCTACGCAGTTCCACTGAAGATGTCGACCGCAGATGTTGACGAAACGTTTGGAAGTTCGCTTTCATTTCAACCACGGCTCATCAGCCTGGTTCTTCAACATAGCGAAGTTCTAAAGCTAAATTGGAGAGGTGAGACGTTTGTTTCCCGCCAAAAATATTTATTTGAAATTTTTTGGCCATTGAAGAAGCGTAGCAGGTGGCCCCAAGGTTAAAAAAATATGTGTTTTATTCCTTTTGAATAGCATTTTGGTCTCATTAGAGTTCTATGTGTAAAGAGTTGTGAAGACATTTTCCAGAACTCGAACATTGGCCGCCGTCTCAATAGATAGCCTACATGAATTTCCATAAAACACTTTTTTGGGGTCCTATCAGCCTACTATGGCGATTATTCAGGACATGTAGAGTAGTGGAATGGACTCTGGCTTTCACCCGAAAGGTTGTTTGTTTGAGTTCTACACAAGTTACATTTTGTGAGGGCATGTAAAGCAGGCGGTTCCGGGCTTTCCTAGTTGAGTGTAAGAGAGGGCTTTGTAGCCCTAACACCGCTTGGTTGGCTTAGTAATAGAACAAAAAATTCTTATTTATTATTTCTAATCTTAATCTGGGATTAAAAACGTAAACAAGATAATTTTATAATAGAAAGTGCTTTCCAAAATGGTTTTGTTTATATTTTTAACCCCACGCATATGTTAATACTAAACGGCAAAAGCAGGCCCACCGATACCTCAAATGGTGCAGTTTTTTATTCCAAAACTAACTTAAATTAAAGAATGATTTTCATTCCAAAACTAACACAAATATGACTGAACCATGAAATCAAAAATTTAGACCATCTGCGCCCATTCCATCGACCGGCTATGGCTATTTACAGAAACGGTGACGTGGTAGCAGACATTAAAGACTTAGGCGGGGTTTCCCCCGACCTCGCATTGCAGAATTGACGGAAATGTTTATTTTCCTCTATGCCATAGTTAAAATTGATCAATGATCATACAGTAAAATCACAAACAAACTAAAATTATAAAATGGCGTCATGGGATATGTTAAGTACAAACATTTTAATAGATTTCTATAAAAAGAAAAATTCTAATTTCCGTCAATGTCATTTGCATTCTGCAATGCGAGGTCGGTGGAAACGCCACCTAAGTCTTGAATGTCTGCTACCACGTCACCGTTTTTGTAAATAGCCCTAGCCGGTCGGTGGAATGGGCGCCATACCAATGCTTTCCTTATACATAACATCAATATATTTAATAAAAGTCGTTGCAGCTGTATATCAATTATAATGTGCGTTGCTGGGTACTTTTGCAGTCGAAAACGAGACAATATGCTTCTATTTCATGTACAGCCAACACTGCGTAGATGGATTATTACAGAGAGTTGGCAAATGGATAATTTAGTTAATCAGAAAATTGCTGTAGGCAGTTGGCACTGCTGATGCTGGAATGCTTTCTTCTGCCTCAATCAACTCAGTTGCAGCCCGCAGGCAAGTAAGAAGAGTCAAAATAATGTCACGAGCGTCTTGAAATTGGGGGAGGGCTGTTGAAGATATTGCTGCCGGAACGGTTTTCTGCTGTTGGTGATAATAAATGGTCATTGACGCCTGTGGTTATGCGGATTAGGACTTTTATCAGGTGAGTGGAAGGGGGTTGGTAATGAAAATTACAATTTTTGAATGAACGATATTAAAAGCACGTTAATCAGCGGTAGATCATTCTTGGCAGTAAAATATTTTTATTTTTATTATTAGCTTTATTTCATGTCAGTATAATTCTGTCATTCATCGGTATAGCAGGAAAAACTAAGGACAGCATCGGAACACTACACAAAACCTCAAATTTCTAAATTCTTCATTAAAAGCACGAACAGAATTGCCTACTACGCGATTCGTGGCGAAGCCTCATGGAACTGGGGTGCCCTGTTAACATGGTACTGTGGATGAAGACAGGGAACTTTTTACTGGAGTTCGGGGGGGGGGGGGTGAGGCCCGTGAGGGTCAGCTGTAATAATTTGATCCGGAGACCCCATGTGTAGTAGCAGCGACGCTAACTATTAGAAACGAAACATTTTTCCATTCGGAAAGTTTATACATTGAGCGCTTAGTCAGCAGTAGAGAATTGAATCATTGACACACGAAACAGAAACGCTAACTACTGTGACAGAGACGAGGACTTATCCGCCAGCTTGAAAGTTCCTACCTGGGTGCTTAGTCAGCAGTAGAGATTCGAACCGTTGACACCACGGAACAGGAACAGCAACGCTAACTACTGTGCCAGAGACGAGGACTTATTCGCCAACTTGAGAGTTCCTACCTGGGTAATTAGTCAGCAGTAGAGATTCGAACCGTTGACACCACGGAACAGGAACAGCAACGCTAACTACTGTACCAGAGACGGGGAATTTTTTGCCAGCCTGAAAGTTCATACCTGGGGTAAACGAAGTACGATGGACGGAGAGAGGTGGCTGCTGACTGGAGGGGTGGGTGCTGAGGGGTGTAAGTCAGCAGTAGAGGGCCGTGCGCGGCGCTGAGCGCACTGGAAATCTCTGTCACCCGTCGAGCCAAACCTCGGAAAACGTGCTTATTTCTAACCGGCTAAGGTATTTAATTTAATGTTTTTGTAATTTATATACGTACGTATTTTATGACTATATTTAAATATATTGATCATGGATAAACCATCAAGATAACTTGGTACCTATTACTATTGAATATATAACACATATATAACAGAACAATATAACACAGTGTTATATATGCAATGCTATTACTATGCCTACTGTTTCACATTTTTACGTTAGCATACTCAGGCTATACTATAACATTAAAAAGTAATCGAATTACAAACAATAATTTAAAACACTGCACCAAACTGGTTTTCAGCATGGTACATGGACCTATAATGAGTGAAAGAACGTCTCAACTTGTCAAAACGTTACGAGAAACAAACTGGTACTATGTTCTGAAATAGTAAGCCTCATCCATTTCAAAAGAAGAAAATGGGAAAATACGTAGGTTTCTGTTCAAAAAGGATTAATATAAGCGAATTAGAGGATGCAGAAAAATCTGAAATTAGCGGGATTCAAACTCCGGCTAGGCATAGATCACGGGTTCGAATCCCACTAAGTCCAGATTTTTCTAAATTCTCTAATTTCAGTCTTAAACCTTATAGTCTTATTGTTCGCCAAATGTATTGTTGCAATAAAGTCGTCAATCATTCATAATGAGGAGATTACCTCTTCAACCAAGGTTAGTTTAAGTCAGCATTATATACCATATACAATTTTGAGAATGGTATATATAAAACAATTTTGAGTACCTAGTACTTTCCTGTCTACCAATTGTCATGCTCACATTTTTAATCCACGGTTAAGATTAAAAATTATCGCCTTAGCAGGCCTGCTGTAACATTTTAAATAGGAATTTGACATGGTATATACCTTCCAGATTTTTTTATTGCGCCATCCTATTACTTATTAATGAGGTGTCAAGCCCGAGTCTGAATTAAAATAGTTTCAAGTGTGCATAAGAATATTTCTCTAAACTTATAGGAGCATCTCCTCTTCAAAGATAACTTTTAATAATAATAATAATAATATTTTTATTTATTTCCTTCGTCCGTTACTCCAAGGACCAAGGACATAAAATAAACAGAAACTAAAAGGCATAAAATATTTCATAGAGTACCAAAAACCCCCTGAAGGGTTTGTCTGGGCTAGTTTGAATGCAATAATAATAAGAACCGGTCCGAGTTTACTCGAACATGCTTTCCAATTTATCAATTAGTAGATATAGGCAATCATGGTAATTAATTTTCCTATGGTTCAATTTCCGATACCTCGGGGGGGGGGGGGGAGTTTTCCACCTGACGCCACTGGAGGGGAGGTGAATTCTTGATAGGTCAGACCAACACATTTAACCACGCAGTAATAATGGCAGGGTACGCAATGCATTTGACGTGAATCTTCTATCATTTCTTCCAAAAACATTATTTTTTTGTACAAAACCAAATAGTTTTTTGGAAAAGCAACCTTTCCGGTTTCGTTAATCAATTTAGCACCTAAAATATGCCTGAAGGTAGAAATCATCGATAGAAATAGTTTCGCAGAATAATGATTTATTAGTCATTTTTAATTAAATTTAGATTTTCTTATTTTTTTACCCCCAGAAGCAAACTATCAAGGGGCAAGAAACAAGAAACCCCTGGCATTTTATCAATATTAATAACGACTACAATGTACGATATGTGAATTTAAAAGAAATCGTTGGAGCCGTTTTTGAGAAATAATTTTTTTAGACTTTTTTTTTAGTTTTTTGAGAATAAAACCCTCCCAAATTGAATTGGCTGAATATAAAAAAAAAAAAAATCCTGAGGTATGATTTTTGTAAACCTACATGCCAAATTTCATCAAAATCGACCGAGTAGTTTGCCCGGAAATCGATAAACAGACAGAACTACAGAGAGACAGACATAGCGACAGACAGACATTTCGTAAAAACCACTTTTTGTTTGGTTCCTGGGACCTGCAAACGTGTAAATCCGTTGAAATCTCGGAATCGAAAATTTCGACCATCACAAAGCTTTCCTTATACTAGCCTACGTATAAATTGGAAAGCAATAAAGTATTTATTGAAAAAAGTTGAGGTAATATGACGGACAGGTACGAAAGAACAATGCCGGCCCGAATTCCGTTCATTGTCCTCTTTTTGAACTTCTTAGGTACCGGTATATTATGTATATGAGTAAATTAATTGAAATGAAAATGATTGATTATTGACAAATCAAAAGGCGAACAATACGACCATAAAATCGTGTTTTCATGCTAACATACATGTTAGGCCTATCTTATCAGTTTCTGAGCAAAAATGACCACCAAACTTTGCTCTCCCTCTATTATTCGGATGTCCGTTCTATTTGTTCACAACATCATTGAGATTGAAAAATTTTGTAAACCCATATTCGTCAGTCCAGGGGGCAGAAAGATTAAACTCATAAACCATTAAAATGAAATCCACCGCAATCAATCACAGCCCCCTTATCCACCACCAGCAATACACAGTACCATACAGAAACGAATTTAAATATTTATATATTTTTCTATATTTTTTCCAATAGCTTTAGGCTTCACTGTAATTGAATGATAAATGTTATTATTAATTTGTAATATTCTATCATATTTTAATTTTAAAATCTTAATATATTCGGCCGTGCTAAAGAAAATGTATTATTTAGCAAAAGATTATAAGCACTTGCATTGCTTACTGTCTTAATAGTCATTAGAGGCAGGGGTCCCACAGTCATCGAACAATTAGAGTGGAGCCCATTGTCAGGGGAAGAAAAAGGCAAGGGAAAGGGTGTTGAAATAATTTTAAATTATAATGTTTGCTTTTTTATAATAAAAGAACCGGTCCGAGTTTACTCGAACATGCTTTCCAATTTATCAATTAGTAGGGAGAGAAAATGAATAATTTCATGGTAAATAATTTTCCTACGGTTACATTTCGGATATCTGGGGGGGGGGGTGTCCACCTGACGTCACTGGAGGTGAGGTAACCTCAATATATTTAAAACACATTACAACACAGTAATAATGGCAGGGCAGGCAATGCATTTCAGCGTGGAGTTTCTATCATTTTTTTAAAAAAAATTTTTTGCGCAAAAGCAAATAGGTTTTTGGGAAATTCAACTGTCCGGTTTCGTTACTCAACTTAACACCTAAAACATGCCTGAAGGTAGAAATCATCGATAGGAAAGTTTCGCAGAAATATTATTTTTTAGTCATTTTTCATTAAAATTAAGTTATTTTTATTTATTTACCCCCAGAAGCAAACTATGAAGGGGTAAGCGATCCCCCGCATTTTATCAACATTAAAAACGACTAGAATATATGTGAATTTAAAAGAAATCGTTGGAGCCGTTTTTGAGAAATAATTTTTTTTTTGACGTTTTTTTGGAGTTTTTTGAGAATGAAACCCCCCCCCCCCCCAAATTGAGTTAGCCCCAAATAAAAAACATGGTCTCGAGGTATGATTTTTGTGAACCTACATGCCGAATTTCATCAAAATCGACCGAGTAGTTTGCCCGGAAATCGATGCACAGACAGACAGACAGAAAACAGACAGACAGACAGACAGACAGACATTTCGTAAAAACCACTTTTTTGGGTTCCTGGGACCTGAAAACGTGTAAATCCGTTGAAATCTTGGAATCGAAAATTTCCACCATCACAAAGCTTTCCTTATACTACGTATAAATTGGAAAGCAATAATAATACAATTAAAATAATAATAATGAAAATAAATATTAATTTGATAATATTTTGTTTGTCTATGACATTGTTTGTCTGTGACATTGTTTAGGATGTTGTTTACTTACTTACTAAAAAGATGGAGAATACACAGCTATGAGTTCAAAATGTGAATTATTTTATCCATGAATTAATAACCGATCCTCGGCATAACCCAACAAAGGGTACTTTAAGGCAGTGATTTCTGAATATTTTGTAAGCAAATTACGACCTAGTCTTTGTAGAAAACAGTACAAATAATTCGTTGTTTCGCAGACGCAAAGATATGAAAATAGTCCATAAAATATGCAACTGCAGCCCGATCATGGCGATTTTAATACCGCGGTTAATATAATACTATGTCACGTGATGATATTAATTTAATTTCAAAATTTTTTTAATTGTGATGCTGGCAATACTGTACTGAAGAACTGAACTGACGCGACGCTGCTGTAGCAAATATAAATAGCAAATATAAACACATATTACCCTAGAAATAAACAAGTTTTCATTTTGAAGTAGGTAATGTATTAAGAATTATAAATAATTTGTCTAAATCTAAGGCAGAAAAAAAATTAAGAAACTCACCAAAAATATAGCAAAAGATCATTCAATTGTTTAAATACGCATAATTTGAATTTTCCGCGCTTAGCACTCTTGGGACGATTACCAACATCAAACATTAAAAAATCTGAAATTTGCTGTTCATTTATTTTAAACAATTGAATTAATACCATCACGTGACATGGTATTATATTAACCCGGGTATTAAAATCGCCATGATGGGGCTGCTGATATATTGTAATCTATATATGAAGAGGCTGTTTACAAACATGGGCAACTCCAAGATGTAGAATTTTTCAGGAGAGTGGATTTTCTGTTGAAAATTGCATTAAGTTTATAGGTAACCCTAGACTTCTCAGCGCTTCTGTGCGCAATCTGGCTGCTTTTGTCACTTTATTATACTCGTACAACGTGCAGGTGGACATTAAAATTTTCTGCAAGGTCGGATCAAAACCCCATTTTTTTTAAAAAATGGAGTTAGCCACCTTTGTAACCAAGCTCATATATAATTTTATACATTTTTAATATATAACAGACGAAAGCATGACTTAACCAAGTACACATACGAGTCTAGACCCTTATAACAATCCTGGATATGGCCCTGAGCTGGAACATATTATGTAGCCAATTAACGTGTTCCCTGATAGTATACGCGTCACTTGTTCCTGGAAAGCACCCGGCTGTAAATGATACACAACATTTTTCCACATGAGAGAAAATGCTAGAATTCCTAGAAGGGTAGGTTTCGAATGAAAACATTCAGCAAGCCATACTATGGCATTGGTTGACGAAATTGATTGCTTCAGCAACTTCTCTAAGTGAACAATTTGAACACCATGTCCATCTTGCCGTCATGGTGGTGAATCGAGTCAAAACCTACACTTTGTATTTGTTTGGTTCTAAGCCCCAAGGGCGCCCACAGGAATGCTGAGGGGGGATCCAGTCGAAATTAGGCTACTTTTAGTTAGTTTTACGCGTCACTAGTTCGTGGAAAGCGCCCGGCTGTAAATGATACACACCATTTTTCCACATGAGAGAAAATGCTAGAATTCCTAGAAGAGTAGGTTTCGAATGAAAACATTGACCAAGCCATACTATGGCATAGGTTGACGAAATTGATTGCTTCAGCAACTTCTCTAAGTGAAAAATTTGAACACCATGTCCATCTTGACGTCACGGTAGTGAATCGGGTCAAAAATTACACTTTGTATTTGTTTGGTTCGAAGCCCCAAGGGCGCCCACAGTAATGCTGAGGGGGGATCCTGTCGAAATTAGGCTACTTTTAGTTAGTTTTACGTGTCACTTGTTCCTGGAAAGCGCCCGGCTGTAAATGATACACAACATTTTCCACATGAGAGAAAATGCTAGAATTCCTAGAAGAGTAGGTTTCGAATGAAAACATTCAGCAAGCCTACTCCATGCCACGGCATAGCTTGACGCAACTGATTGCTTCTTTTTGGAACAATTTGAACACCATGTCGATTTTGCCCATCTTGCCGTAATGGTGGAAATCAAGTCAAAATTTACGCTTTGTATTTGTTTGGTTCTATGCCACAAGGGCACCCCCAGAAATGCTGAGAGGGGGGGGATCCATTCGTAATTAGGCTACTTATAGTTAGTTTTGGAACTTGACCTTCAGCAACTTCTCAAAGTGAACAATTTGAACACCATGTCCAACTGTCATGGTGGTGAATCGGGTCAAAACTTACATTTTGTATTTGTTTGGTTCTAAGCCACCTTAGGGCACCCCCAGGAATGCTGAGAGAGGGGGGGGGGTCCAGTCGAAATTAGGCTACTTTTAGTTAGTTTTTGTGCTGCCCTCGCACTCCTCAATTTTTCCCCATTTCACCAACATGACTCTATTCACCACCATTCACTGTACGCATTATTGTAGCTTATAATTTTCTCAACTCTGAATTCCAACAGCGCACCTCATTAAAACTTCAAACATTAAAAAAGACCCTAATTTATGCCGAACAAATATTACTTAACAATAGGTAGATTCTGAGAGTTTCCGGGGAAATCCGGTGTATAAGCTCAGAATGAATCGAAATCAGCGGTAACTACAATACAACAAATATCAAATACATGTTCCCAGTGGAAACGTATCAACTAGAAGGAGATCTGATCATTTTCGTATAAAAATGGCGTTCGCCCCCCCGCGCTCCCCTAATATAACAACCCTCTCTATTCTATTTTCCATTGACAGCGGAACCTTCAAACATTTCAAAATTTCAACATATCTCCCTTTAAAAATGATACAGCGGCTTGTAGAGTTGGGATTAAAAATTAAAGTCTTTTTACAATGCGAACTTCCCGACTTGGAAGCCAACAGAAAACCAATTAGGGTTAACTGAGTTTTTAAATTTATTCTCGGGCCATTATGAATACATTGGGGCTCTGAGTAAATTTTTTCCAGAGAGGCACAGTAGATAAAGCTTTAGTCACTATTAGCCTATCTTTTTCAATCAGCCAATGGAATAAATCGACTTACTGTTTATAATACGGTACCGTACCGCGGTGGTTCAGTTAGTAGAGGGTTAGACTGTGAACCGCAAGACTGAGGATCGCGACTACAGGACAAAAATTTATTTCCGCCGGGTTCGGGTCAACTCATCCCCAATGTTACCAATCGTTTTTGCTTTCCAATT
This sequence comes from Psococerastis gibbosa, assembly GCA_963971405.1. Classification (NCBI taxonomy): domain Eukaryota; kingdom Metazoa; phylum Arthropoda; class Insecta; order Psocodea; family Psocidae; genus Psococerastis; species Psococerastis gibbosa. The sequence goes on along the minus strand of OZ020489.1, from coordinate 38,836,562 downwards.
TATACGTAGTATATGGAAAGCATTGTGATGGTCCAAATTTTCGACTCCGAGATTTCAACGGATTTACACGATTTGACGTCCCAGGAACCAAGAAAAGTGGATTTTACGAAATGTCTGTCTGTCGCTCTGTCGCTCTGTCGCTCTGTCGCTCTGTCTGTCACTCTGTCGCTCTGTCTGTCACTCTGTCTGTCTGTTCCTAGATTTCCGGGCAAACTACTCTGCCGATTTTGATGAAATTTGGGATGTAGGTTGGAAAAAATCATACCTCAGGAAAAAAATTTTAGTTTGGGCTAACTCGATTCTGAGGGGTTTTATTTACTAAAAACTAAAAAAGAAACTTCTAAACAAATTATTTCTCAAAACGGCTCCAACGATTTCTCTTCAATTCACATATATTGTTGTCGTTATTAATGTTAACAAAATGCAGTGGGTCGCTTCTACCTTGATAGTTTGCTTCTGGGGGTAAAAAAATAAAAATAACTCGATTTGCATGAAAAATGACTCAAATATAATTTTTCTTTGGAACCTTTCTAATGATGATATCGACCTTCAGGTATGGTTTAGGTGTTAAATTGAGTAACAAAACCAAACAGGTTGCTTTCCCAAATAAATATTTTTTGAAGAAATTATGGAAAATTCACCCTCCAATTTATTGCATGCCCTATCATTATCACTATTGTTACAATGTCTTGGTCTGTTATGTGAAATCCCATCGATCAATTCAATCAATTCAGTGCTTTGGGATAGGGGATATCCAAGGATGTAGCCATAAGGGGTCTCCAGAGGGTCCGGATCCCCCCCCCCTCATCACGAAGTGTTTGAAGCGTACACTAGACAGAAAGTCATGCTTTCCCCTGTTTCATTGCATTGCGTCAATGGTAAGCTTGTCTCAGCTTGTCCATTATCGCTTGTAGTCGGTGTAGGTTGACATCGAGAACGTATACCAGTTTGCCAATGGCCAAAAATTCAAACGGAAACAATACAAATAATTCCCGAAATCCATGGGGTCGTTGGCAATGGACAAGGCACCTATGGGCCATCATAAGTATACATAAAAAGTCCTTCAAATATTACTAGCAATCGCTTTCTATAATATGTAGGGATGGACGTTGGCCCTAGCTATGTAGAACATAATCAGTGATTTTGAAATGTGGGCATACTGCCTACCGAATGATGGACATATCTTGAAGAGATCGTGTCTCTAATACCGAGGTTCTGAGGCGAATTGATACAGAAGCCGAGTTGCTGCTCACGGTTAAGATACGGAAACATAGTTTGACGAGGAACGAAAAAGATTTTTATGGTCGGTCGTTTCTACGGGAAAACCGTGTGCTTTCCTGCGGTCGGCTTCAAACCCGCTTCCAAAACTGTCAAGAAATCTCTAAGAACACTGTTCGAGAGACTGTGGCAGCCTGGCCTATAATGGGGAGACTACCGCTATCACTGAAAATATGGAGCGTGTATACAGCTCTACGACTCACGATATAATAAAAAATTCAAGGCAGGGTATAAAACACAAGACACAAAAACAATAAATAAAACTACACTGTACTACAAGCTAAACATATAGACCCTGGGTGGCTGGTGGCTCACCCTGCTAAGGCGCCCATTCCACCGACCGGCTAGGGCTATTTACAAAAACGGTGACGTGGTAGCAGACATTCAAGACTTAGGTGGCGTTTCCACCGACCTCGCATTGCAGAATGCAAATGACATTGACGGAAATTAGAATTTTTCTTTTTATAGAAATCTATTAAAATGTTTGTACTTAACATATCCCATGACGCCATTTTTTAATTTTAGTTTGTTTGTGATTTATTTTACTGTATGATCATTGATCAATTTTAACTATGACATAGGGTAAAATAAACATTTCCGTCAATTCAGCAATGCGAGGTCGGTGGAAACCCCGCCTAAGTCTTGAATGTCTGCTACCACGTCACTGTTTTTGTAAATAGCCCTAGCCGGTAGGTGGAATGGGAGCCTTACCAGGGTCGTTCCCAGCTTCACTCCACTATACTTACATATCACAATTTTATATCTATTCTAGTATGTGAGAGACTGTAACAAAACACAATAGAAAAGGCGTCGGCAAATCACGAACTTATGTGCAGGGACTTGTTTCAAGGAGTACAGCTGCCGGTTAGGCGCCCATTCCATTGACCGGCTAGGGCTATTTCCAAAACGGTGACGTGGTAGCAGACACTCAAGACTTAGGTAGCGTCTCCACCGACCTCGCATTGCAGATTGCAAGTGACATTGATGGAAATGTTTGTTTTTCTTTTTATAGAAATCTATTAAAATGTTTGTAATTAACATATCCCATGATGCCATTTTTTAATTTTAGTTTGTTTGTTTTGATTTTATTGTATGATCATTGAACAATTTTAACTATGGCATAGAGGAAAATAAACATTTCCGTCAATTCTGCAATGCGAGGTCGGTGGAGACGCTACCTAAGTCTTGAGTGTCTGCTACCACGTCACCGTTTTGGAAATAGCCCTAGCCGGTCAATGGAATGGGCACCTTATTACTATAAATTTTAACCTGAAGCTTAAACTAATAATAAGCCAAAGAATCCTATTCAATTCAATACTGAAAGCAGCAAGATTGAGCCATTGTCGATGAAGAGTACCGTGCAAAACAGATTTTCATCCATTCCCAAAATACCAAGAATAATGCAAAATCGTAATTCTTACCGAAATTAAGACCGGAACTGTCACTATAAAAAATAGCATAAAGAGCCTGTAATTTCGTTTGTTTTCAGATGTTAAAAATATACTTCCTGTCATCTTTTTGAACTTGATACGAATAAAAAAATAAAATTGACTAGTGTCCACAATATGGGTGTATAGCGGAGGGAGCAGGACGGACATCCGTTCGGACGTTCGGTTGTAATCAAGCCCCACTTCGTGCCCGGCGTTCCGAACGTTTTAACAGCATTTCAGCTATTACTATTCTTCTCTTATACCCCATAGTCCACTCCATTTCCCAGACAATTAAATTATTTGGTTTAAAAATAGGATTGCTGACTAAATCGTAAATCTTGGCTTTCTGTTAATTTTGTGAAATTTTTGAATTGTTACTTTTGAGAAGCATTTTTGATCTAAATAAAAATTGGCCAGTAGATTTCTCTCCTACACTGCCCTCTCTCCTCATTACGGATTTTCATCAGGGTCTGCAATTACCCATCCGCAGTCGTGTCTTTGTTTTTTGTTTTCAAAATTGGCCTTGGGTCCAGTCCAATTAAAATAAATAAGGACTTTTTGTTATATTACTAAGCCAACCTCTCTTACACTCAACTATGAAGGCCCGGGACCGCCTGCTTTACATGCCCTCCGAAGCATGGCAAATTTAGCCAGTGTGGGACTCGAACCAACAACCGTTCGAGTGGAATTCGGAGTCTTTACAACTACTCTACCGGTCCTGACTGTTATGACGACGACACGGATAGGCGTAGATCATGGGTTCGAATCCCGCCACTCAACTTTTTTCTGTATTCGCTAATTTCCGTTGTCAACCAAAAGTTAATTTAATTTCAGTGTTATATACTGTATATCATATAATACTGCAATGTACCTGTGTGTTTCTTAAAACAATAATAATAAAATAAAATGGCCGTCATCGGCCGGTACAATTTCCACTCATAAACTGTTGTCCAGTTGTAAAATTAGTTCTTCTTATAATAAGAAATCACAAGAAATATTGCGAGCACAACCGCAACACAAAATGATTCCCTGACATACAAGGTGCGCTGTTGTGCAATTATTATTATATATTATATATTATATATATATTATATAAGTCCAATTTTTGAAGGACTTTTTATGATCCTACTTATAGTGCCAAAATTAGAGGATATGGAAAAAACTGGGCTTGGCGGGGTTCGAACCCACAATCTACGCCTAACCGGGGCGTCGTCTTAACCGCTGGACCACAAGCCCCGACAAGTCCAGTAATCGCCAAATCCTCTACAGTTTTTTCCATATCTTCTAATTTCGGTTATATAACGAGGAGGTTAATAATAATAATAATAATAATAATAATAATAATAAACGTCTTATATTTACGGGGCGAGACTTAAGACTAGAAAGTCTTTTTCTGCCTAACCCACATCCAAAAACAATACAATTTACCAAATACATACGCTTAACGTAAACAATCTTATTCTAACAATGCATAAAAAGAACTTATTCTAAAGTGACGTGACGTAAAAAAAAAAAAACACAGTAAATATCTAGACAGTATTCTTATTCTAAACCTATTCTGTTCCTAGTAATTTTTTCAGCAACTGGCTTTTGAACCCACGAATCTTTGGCTGCGATCTAATTTCCTTATCTAGGGAGTTCCACTGGCGGCAGACATTTACCTCTTCAACCAAAGTTAATTTAATGTCAGTGTTATATATACCATATAATACTACATAAAATACCCATAGGTCCAATGCCAACGACCCCATGGATTTCGGACATTATTTATATTGTATCCGCATGAATTTTTGGCCAGTGGCAAACTGGTATAAGTGGTGAATCAGTAGAATCCGGGACGATAGGCCGTGGTCGTTCTAAAAGCGAGCTTCCAAACGTTTCGTCAACATCTGCGGTGACATCTTCAGTGGAACTGCGTAGACTTCTAAGATTGTATATCAGAGGCTCAGCAGCAACTTTTTTACGCTTTCAGAACGTCCACGGCCTATCATCTCGGATTCTACTGATTCATCATGTAACTTCGGCCGTGAAACCCTTTGTATTTATATTAAACTGGTATACGTTCTCGATGTCATCCTACAGAGGCTACAAGCTATAATGGACAAGCTGAGACTAACTTACTATTGACGCAGTGAAACTGGCGAAAGCATGACTTAACCAGGTACAGATACGAGTCCGCTGTTGTCTGATACACGAATGGGTTTCACAATTTCAAATCCAATTTCCCATCAAAATTTTCATTTTAAAAAACAGAAGAGCGAAAAGTCCATTAGTCTCCCAAGAAAGAAATTCAGTTAAAAGTATCCAGCCTACTAAGCTAAAAGTTGTAGTATATACTGAAAACATTTGCTTTGTCGCGACGCTACAAGTGACAAAGCTAATGAAAGCTTCCCGGCAGGGGGTTGGAATGGGTACAGAGTGTTTAATATTCACAGGCCCCATGTAGTTCTTTATTGGTCTGTTTCACCAGCCTTTGAGTGGCCCTATAGTTGCGCCTTTACAGGGGATTATTAGCTTCAAGAGACAGCTGGAGGGAAAACACTTTATATAGGTGCACACAAGCAAATTTCACAGGAACTATCAATCGTAGAGCTATGAAACATGTTTTCAGCGCCTGCTTTCAGCATTTCTGCTTTAAGCAACCCTATCAGCCTGGCGGGGGGAGTGAGTCTGTTTGTTATCTTGAGGCACCCTAAGAGCAGACTCCTTCACCTCGGAGGAAAGGGGAGTTGACTGACAGGGTGGACCTCCTGATTATTGTGGATTCCGAACCACTTGAGGAACATGGTAAAGTCACGCGGACTGGTATAGTCTCAGCGCGTTATCGTGTCCCACCATGTTCCCCTGGCAATGCTGGGCACATTACTAAGTTTACTGCAGTTTGAAATATGTTCTGTTCGCATGGAATCAACTTGGTAAGGCCGTTGGCTAGAGCTATGAAACACGTAACATCGTTCTACTACAACACGAGGCAAAGGGGAGACCTGGTAAGGCCAGCACCACGCACATCCAACTATCTAATGGGATGTGACGTACAGTAGCCTAGTTACCTTGTTTGATTCTTAAAATCCTCCGACCCTTTAAAAATTAAACCAACTCATATTTTTTTAATCGCCCTAAATTAAAGTGGAGTACCGCCAATTAAATGAACCTTTTTTTACACAGATATTCGCGATCGAAAATTCGAAAAGTATACACTGAAAAGTGGATAAATCTGTTAAAAATTGAGCTTTTAAAATGACATATAAACAATCCATTAGGCACGATTGAACAAGTTAAAAAGTGGGTTAGCCGTGTGTAATGTATAGAGTTGCATGTTAGGGCTTAACTCCCTCCCCTGTGTATGCCCCCCCCCCCCCCCGCGTTTGCCCCTCTCCCGCGTCCCTGGTCACATGGTTAATCCTGCAGACTAAATATTTAGCTACATTTAGGATTATATAGTTATTGCTCGAATAATCTATTATCGATCAGTACTATTTTGTCGAATTGGAATAAATATAATTAGACAGACAAGTTGCTGATGGATGCAGTGGCGGAGCGTGGGATAACTGCGAGTGTAATGCTAGCAAATATTTATTTCAGTCTAAAAAAAAAGAAAACACGCAAAATTTCATATAGCATGTTCCATTTTCTTAAATAGTATAAATTTGAAAACAAAAAGAAAACACGCATCATTTTATATAGGCCTAGTATGTTTTTCTTAAAAAGTAAACATTTGAAACAAAAAAGAGAACATTTGAATTCTAACGTGACGAGATTCTTAATTTTCTTAGACTGCGTTGAAAACATCATGCTCATACAATCTTATTTGCTCGCGGCTTCCTATAGATTTCAACGAAGCTTTTAATACATTGATTACATTCTATGATTCTAAGGATTTGTTGAGTGTAATGCGGTGTAATTGCCCGTCTTACATGCACGCTCCGCCACGGACGGGATGGATGCAAGTTGTTCCGCTCATACTGGGTGTACGGGCCACGGGGATGTCGGGGATGGCTTGTACCCTCGATGTTCGGAAGAAGATACCACACAGGTTGTATTTTAGAACTGGTCGGTTTGTATTTAAAAAGACATTGATTTATTATTTTATTATTATTTATTTATTTAATGAAAAAATATTTAATTCATTCGTTCAATTACTATTTAATGCTGTGTTTTATTTCTAATTTCTATTTTTTAATTTGAGTGATACTGTACGTTGATTCTTCTTCAGCTATGTAGCTGTCGTGGCTACTGCTGACCTGTGTAATGTAAAAAAAAAATTTCAATACACATATTATTATTATTATTATTATTATTATAACAACATTGTGAGCCGATTGGTGCCCCACTCCAGTGCTACCCCAATCATTAGCTGCTTCAGCCGAGGAGGCAGTGTCGGATTAAGGCCCACTGTATTTACTCATTAATTCATAATATATGAGCTACCTGAACATGCTAATAAATGAGTCGACTGAAATCAAAAGGAGCTCTCTCCAAAAAATTTAATTTTGAGTTTTTGGTGTCATTACTTTGATTGGCTGGTTGCGCATCTAGTCGACCTGAATTTTGATTTGAATCAAAAACAGTTCTGTCAGACTATGTTTCCGCTGGTCCACCATAATTAAGTGTCATTTTAGGATCAAAATCGGTTCTATTTTTTCTTAGAATCAATTTCCATTCTTTTTTTGCTCAAAATCGAGAAAGCTATGCATAGTTAGAATTATTTCTTTGGTAGGTTAATAAAACACGTCAAAATAAAAGTGTTAAGGATCAAATCATAACGCTAGACATTCAGTTGTGAAAACAACAGTTTTTTGCGATTCATGAAAAATGACTCGTGGTCGAGAGAACGGCATTGTATCTTTGGTGACTCAAATGTAAATTTGAAGCTACCTGAGAAATTTGAACTTGATAGGTTTCGAATTCCGAGATGCCATAGCTAGAAAACGCTAGAATATCGACTTGAAGTAGGCTGTTTTCGATTCCCGTTCTCGATCGAGTTGGCTACCTACTGTACGATTGATCTATTCTGCTGATATACGACGACCGCTGTCGCGATAGCTGGAGGCGTCTGACGCGCCCAAAGATAGCGCTGCTGATGGTGGCTGATTCACGAACTACATATTACTGTTATCAGGCCCATGTGGTGCCCTTTCCAATTAGATTCAGCATTGTATATGTACTGATTATTGCGGTGAGATTGTTCCAAAGCTGCAGGCAATTGTATACAACAGCAGCTGTCGTGGGAGACTTTACTACTGTTCACTGTAGCACAGTAGTACCAATTTATGGATTGGCCCATCTGCCCCCCTCCCTCTGGAGATTAAAAAACGTTTTGAAAATTAGGGTAAATTAAAAAAAGACTGTTTTTCACTTTTTACCAAATATTTCTTGATTTATTCAGAAGAAATAACTTTCAGTGAGAAACCTATTGACAAGTCGACTTCGATGGCCTGGTGGTAACGTGCTTGCACTTTGCGAGACGTTACACGCCATGCGATCGGAGTCGTGTCGTAACTCAACACGGGTACTAACCTACAGAGGCGACTGAAGAGGTCAATCGGATACATTCATTAAATTGTTTGTATGCGATTAATCTTTTTGTAAAAATAAAAATAAAAATAAAAAAATAAAAAATGTGCGTGTGTCTACAATTAGCCTGCAGAACCCTAGCCCAACAGCTGGTCCTATAAATTTCATGCATAATACGAGTAGAGAATTGTAATTTGTCAAATAAAAAAGAGGAGGTACGAGTGCTTAACTACTATTCTTATCAGGGGCGTAAAAGTGGGGAGGGGGCACGGTCCAACTTCCCCCCTCCCCAGCCACGAGCATTGTAAAACATGGTTCATACTTCATGGTCCCCTTTGCAGCAATATGAATATAAGCATTCCTTTTTTAGCTTTGTAAAATCTACAGCTATACTTTACAACTATTAAAATGCGTAAAACCCTACTGTTGTGCTCTTATATTTTCAATTTTTCCTTATCCTGCCTGATGACGTCATAAGGTGTACTTAGGTTTTCCCCCGCCATCATTTTAAAACGCCTCTAATACTTATCGATTAGTAGGCTACCCACCGAGATAGTTATTATGAGTACGGTAGTTCCATGGTAAATAATTGCCCTGGGACTAAATTTCGGTAGCCTCAACATTCCTTACCCCAAAGCGCGGAATTGTTCTGTAAGACGATTGCATAACCTAAAACGGGTGCACCTACAGTATATGCAATAATGCAACTCAGTAATAATGGCAGGGTATATGCAATGTATTGGGGGTAAGAACTATCCATAATTTCTATTTAAAAATTATTCAAAACCGTAATTACTTTGCTTAACTTAACCTGTTTGGTTTTGTTAGCACCTAAACCTGAAGTTAGAGAGCATCGATAGAAATGTCTTAATTTACTTTAACGGCGCCTTATCCCTCCCACGGGGTCGGCGTCACTGATCTTCAACTTCCAGTGTTCCGGTCTTGAGTATCATCCGGTCAGAGACCGAGGTTCCTGAGGTTTTCCCTCACTTTTGTCTCTAGTGATTATCGATAGAAAGGTACCGCAGAAAAATTATTTTTAGTCATTTTTTTATGAGAATTGAGTCTTTTTTATTTTTTGCCTCAGAACCAAACTATCAAGGGGCCACATACCGTGTATATACGAGTACATATGAGCGTATAAGAAAGTCTAAACTTGTTAGCGCCCTTAAAATAAATAAATAAACAAAATCCCAATCATTGAAAAGACGTGGCGAAGTGCATCCTGAAATTAAAAAAAAATATTTTAAACATCTCATCTCTTCTGTAAGGAACTGTTGGAAAACCAAAATTAAGCCGCGCTTATTTCAAACAGTTCTAACCAAACAAATCCACAACTATACGGTATAGCGAGGGTGCCACTTTAATTAATATAAAAAGTTTAGTTTCAAAATTGGAAATCTAGTTGCAACAGTTGCAGGGCTGTAGGGAATGAATGTCATTATAAATTGTAACAGCAAATTTCATTGACCAGAGTTGGACTGTTGTTCATCGCGTAGTTTTGTTGCTAAATTATCAATTATTTCCATATCAGAGTTGTATAGTACAATACAGTAGGTTAGGCGCGGTTTCCACCGACCTGCAAGTGCAAAATACACATACGGTGACGTGGTAGCAGACATTCAAGACTTAGGTGGCATATCCACCGATCTCGCTTTGCAGAATGCAAATGACATTGACGGAAATGTTTGTTTTCCTCTATGCCATAGTTAAAATTGATCAATGATCATACAGTAAAATCACAAACAAATAAACTAAAATAAAAAAATGGCGTCATGGGATATGTTAAGTACAAACATTTTAATAGATTTCTATAAAAAGAAAAATGCAAATTTCCGTCAATGTCATTTGCATTCTGCAATGCGAGTCTAAGTCTTGAATGTCTGCTACCACGTCACTGTTTTTTGGAAATAGCCCTAGCCGGTCAATGGAATGGGCGCCTTAAACTCATATACGCTGTAAAATGCAAATGTTCCCACGGGCCCACTAATATCTATTTATTGGAATAAATCGTGTCATTTCTATATTTGAAACAGCATATCTGTATAACCCATCCCAATTATTAATAGTGTATTGTGTAAGGTAAGTGTCATAATAGGGGTCTTCACAGTGTTCATGCTATCGAGTTATCGAGTTAGATGTGCCATTCAAGCAAGGCGCCCACTCCATTGACCGGCTAGGGCTATTTCCAACAACGGTGACGTGGTAGCAGACATTCAAGACTTAGGTAGCGTTTCCACCGACCTCGCATTGCAGATTGCAAATGACATTGACGGAAATGTTTGTTTTTCTTTTTATAGAAATCTATTAAAATGTTTGTAATTAACATATCCCATGAAGCCATTTTTTAATTTTAGTTTGTTTGTTTGTGATTTTACTGTATGATCATTGATCAATTTTAACTATGGCATAGAGGAAAATAAACATTTCCGTCAATTCTGCAATGCGAGGTCGGTGGAGACGCCACCTAAGTCTTGAATGTCTGCTACCACGTCACCGTTTTTGGAAATAGCCCTAGCCGGTCAATGGAATGGGCACCTTAACACACAATCGTGAGTGGACCTCAGAAGTGGGTTATCATGCTATGTCGACAGAGTAAACAACGTGGGAGTAGTCAGACGTTCGTGGCACGGGTTTAAAGAAAGTAGCAGAACTCTATTCTAGTGCCTTATTTGTTTACATTTTTTGCTCATTTTGGTTATTATAATTTTAAGTATTTACGGTAATTGCATGTGAAAATAGATTATACCAATAAATTTAAATACTACAAAATTTTAAAAGCGTATTTCAAATCAATCGACATAAACAAATATGGCGGCGGTCAAATCTGAGCTATAGCAAGGTAAATAACACGTTAGCCAACTTGGAAGTGGGTTTAGGATAGCACGCTGGTTAGCTGGTTATCGGTGTGTTAACTTAGCTTGATATAACACACGTAACTAGAAATAACTCGATAACACAAACATTGTGAAGACCCCTAATATATCAATACAGTGAGGATCAATCCTTTGTTGTGAACCACAGTTTGATACCGTACTATATATTTTGGTGGAAAATTTCCAATTAATAAGTTATTTCAGTTTTCTTTCACAATTTCAGCGTCCATGCACATTTCTAGTCTTGATGGTATCATAATAGCGAATACCCAAAGCCGTAGCTAGGATTTTAGTTTGGGGGGGGGGGTGTTAGAAATTCCATTGGATATTACAATTCATAACTTGGTAGTTTTTATTTTTCCTCCCAAAATCCGATTCTATCTAGTGTCAAGCCATTTCATTTCGGGGGGGGGGGGGGGTGTTGAACGCCCATAACCCCCCCCCCCTGGATCTGGCCTTGCGAGTACCTGTTTGAAGGCGTCTGTTTTGAGACAAAAGGCAGGCTTAATACAGTTGAAATAAATCAGGAAAGAGCGTTAACGTAAATTAGGGATGACGTCGTAACGATAGCAGTAGATCACTGGTTACTGTTCAGGGGGGAATGGATGGGCGGGCTAAGGTGTAACCACATCATCACGGCCAGAGCACCCCGGCTTCCCCTATTCCAAATTTCAGTGTAGGTACTGTATTACTGGAACTGTTGCATGATATTTCTTTTGCGGCAGTAGATCACTTGGGTGTAACCACATCATCATGACTAGAGTACCCCGGCTTCCCCTATTCATATTTCCTAATTTCAGTATAGGTATTACTGGTACTGTTGTATGACATTTCTTTTGCGGAAGTAGATCACTGGAGAATGAGTGGGTGGCCTTACGTGTAATCACGCCATTATAGCTGGAGTATCCCAGCTTCCCCTATTCCAAATTGCTATATGCTGTATCAGGGGTTCCCACACTGTGGTCCACAGACATATATCAGGTGGTCCACGGACCAAAGTAAGAGATAAGAAAATAAAACTGCTGAGTTATTGGAAATTTGAAGTAAAATACAGTAAGTCTTGGCACTGAACTATAGAATCCAACCGATACCAGTCCTAAGCATTTAATCAAATATCAGCATGCAATTTTAGGCACAAACCATCCTAGAATTGAACGATTTTCCTGTCGCAGCTATGGTGGTCCACGGAAAATCATAAAATAATCTAGTGGTCCACGGACAAAAAAGGTTGTGCTATATTACTGGTACTATAGTTTGATATATCTTTCTTTCTGTACTAAAGCACTGGTTACTACTCTGTGGGAACGAATGGACGGCCTATAGTAACTACATGATCAGGGCCAGGGTACCCACAGCTTCCCCTATTCCAAATTATAGTATAGGTACTGTATTACTAGTACTTTTTTATGACAATTGATATAGATCGCGGCTTACTATCCAGGGGGAATGGATGGGCGGCCTAAGTTGTAACCACATCACCACGGCCAGAGTACCCCAGCTTCCCCTATTCCAAATTTCAGTGTAGACACTTAATTAATGGTACTGCTGTATGCTATTTCTTTTGCGGCAGTAGATCACTGGTGAATGAATGGGTGGCCTTAGGTGTAATCATGTCACCACAGACAGAGTAACCCAGCTTCCCCTATTCCAAATGACTAAAAGCTATATTTCTAGTATTTTGTATGATAATTATATTCTCTACTATATGTTAAAGCACTGGTTACTGCTCAGGGGGGAATGGATGAGTAGTCTTAAGTGCCAGGGCCGTGCCGTCCATTGAGGCAATGAGGCAGCCGCTTCAGGCGCCACGCTGCGGGGGGCGCCAAATTGGACAAAAATGTATCCTAAATATACCTTCTAGATTTTCTTTTTATTGAAAACAAAAATTTTAAATATTGACATGAATGCAATATAAAAAAGAATAAAATTTAAAATAATTGTAAAACTCAGAACTAAACAAACTATTTCAAACTTTTTGGCGGCTTTTCAGTCGATACTCGATAGGTAAGTGTTTCTTGTTTACGCGTGTCGCGTGGTATCATGTTTGTTTACAAATGGCGCTTGGTTAATTTTTAAAGGCCCAAATTGGTGTTTTTTTATTTTCTTGCGAAAAATATCTTTGTGTTAAATTTAAATTTAGCTTCCTCCCCTAATACTCTGCCCTTCCCAATGCCCCAGTGACTGGTGAGTGCTTTCCGACCCCGTTGGGCTGACTTAAATACAAAGTACAAATCCTCTATACAGACGCCGTGGGTAGCTTTTGTGAACAATTACCTTACCTAGCTACATACTGTATAAAGTATAACTTATGGTAAGTAAATTTGAGCAGTAGGCTACATATAGTATATGTATTTATTTATGTATGTAGCTATGCTATTGCATATTTCAGTGAAGGAAGGGTAGCGCGTTTGCCTTGTACACTACAATAGCTAATTTATTTACTGTAAGTATTTAGGCATTCATTGCCATGGTTGCCGGTTTCCATTGGCTAGTATCTGTACTGTATGTGTGGGTGTGCATGCACTATGCACGTAGAGCTAAAGCCTAAACTAATGGATGGATTTTGATCAAACTTCACACATATATTAAGGGACACGAGCACAAAACAGAAGGATTGCAAATTTCACTGCCCCCAAAAATCAGGTTTTCAATTTTTTTTCCTAAAAAACGGCTCTAACGATTTTGATTAAATTTTAAGAGATGTTAGTCATAAAAATCAATAAAAATACCAAAGTCACTTCCTCCAGAAAATTTGTGTAATTCAGAAAATAATTTATTTCAGTGCAAGCATGTCAGAAAAACGTGGAAAATTGTCCGGATATCAGAACAAGCTAAAACGACAGAAGAGAGAAGAAGAAAATATAAAGTTGAGTAAAGCTATGAAGGCCTTCACCAGCAACAATAATTCAACCGAAGAATCGCCTGTGATATTGAATTGTCACGCATCCGAGCCGATAAATGATGATACACCATCGGGACCATCCAGTTCTAACGAAGTCTCTGAATTAAGTTCTGACCCAGCCTTATGGGGATTTTCAATTACTTCGGCAATTCGTCAAATATTGGTAGAAAGGGGCCCGCAACAAGTACGACAATTCCAATTTCCAGCCAACAGCTCAAAACGTAGATTTGTAGCATCAAATTATGAGATGGTTTTGCAAAATGGCGAAGTTGTACAAAGAAATTGGCTCATTTATTCTGTTTCAAACGACTCCGTGTTTTGTTTCTGTTGCAAACTTTTTGATCAGTCAGACGTCTCTCAATGGCCAAAAGCAGGCTTTTCCGATTGGCAGAATATTGGCAGAACCCTCAAGTCTCATGAAAAATCGAAATACCACAGGGATGCCTTTCGAAAATGGAAAGAATTTAACTCAAGATTGCGGATGAAAAGAACCATAGACGATGAGTACCAACGACTTACTGAAATGGAGATTCAGCACTGGAGAGGAGTCATTAAAAGAATAATTTCTTTAATTAGGGCGTTGGCAACGCAATGTTTAGCTCTGCGAGGATCAAATGAACATTTGTTTGCCGAAAATAACGGAAACTTTCTTAAATTTATAGAATTTCTTGCAGAGTTTGATCCTGTTATGGAGGAACACATTAGAAGAGTTCAAAGGGCATCAGACAAACCGTCTGTTACTTATTTAAGCAACCGTATACAAGATGAATTGATTCAATTAATGGGGCAAACTGTTTTAGAAAAAATTTTGGAATTAACAAATACAGCTAAGTATTTTTCAGTGATAGCAGATTGTACGCCTGATGTAAGCCATACTGAGCAACTGTCCTTAACAGTAAGAATTGTTACCCTCAACAAAAAAATTAAAAAGTATGAAATTCATGAATTTTTCGTTGGGTTTTTTGAGGCTACCAATTCGACTGGTGAAGCTTTGGCTGAGCTTATTCTGGCGCATTTAAAGAAATTGGGATTCACGTTGAAGTGGTTAAGAGGTCAGGGATACGACAATGGCGCCAACATGAAAGGAGTGAGAAAAGGTGTACAAAGTCGCATCCTTAAAAATTATCCTCGAGCTTTTTATGTGCCATGTGCAAATCATACTTTAAACCTTGTTGTAAATGATGCGGCTTCATGTACCTTGGAAACCACATCATTCTTTTCTACCGTACAAGAACTATATAACTTTTTATCCGCTTCTACAAAGCGTTGGGAGGCCTTAAAAAAACATGTCACTCAGTTGACTATCAAACCCTTGAGTGCTACTAGATGGTCTAGTAGAATCGATGCATTGAAACCACTGAGGTATCAACTAGGCGATGTGTATGACACATTGATAGATATCATGGAAGATGAAAGGACTGACGAAGAGGCTAAAGTAAGAGCTAGAGGGTTGGCTAGAAGCATTAATAATTACAAATTTATCTGTGGGTTAGTTCTGTGGTATAATATTTTATTTGAAGTGAATGTGGTTTCCAAGTTACTTCAATCAATTACAATAAATCTTTCGGACTGCGTAACACTTTTATCAGAGACAATTAACAGGATTCAAGCATTTAGAGAAGCAGGGCTGGAGCATATAAAAATTACAGCCAACGAAATCGCAGACGAAATGGAATGCAATAAGGAATTCCCTAAAGAAATGGAGGTAAGGGCCAGAAAAAAAAAGCGACAATTTGATGAAAAAGCAGAAGATGAACCTTTAAATGAAGAAAAAAAATTTGCTGTAAATTTTTTTTATTATATTTTAGACAAAACCATTACTTCATTGTGTGAGCGATTCCAACTTCTACAAAATCATAGTAAGAATTTCCAATTTTTATATGATATCTATAAAATTAGAGATATTGATGACGAAACTCTTGAAACTTTTTGTAAAGAACTTGGAAATATTTTAACAGCTGACAATGAATCTGATATAAATGGAATTGATTTACAAGATGAGTTGCGTGATGTGGCCCGTTTATTGCCTAAATCCATGAAGCCTTTAGACACTCTCAATTATTTAGTGGAAAACGAGTTGGAACCGTTGTACGCCAACCTAATTGTGGCCTTACGAATACTCCTCACCCTGCCCGTATCTGTTGCGAGTGGGGAGAGGAGCTTTTCAAAACTGAAAATAATTAAAAATTATTTAAGAAATTCTATTAGTCAACTGAAACTGTCCAACTTAGCTGTAATATCGATTGAGTCTGGCTTGGCCGCCACTCTCGACTATACTGATTTGATTGACGAATTTGCCAAATTGAAAGTAAGGAAAGTAAAATTGAAGTAGCCTAATATTGTTAAAATGTACCATTATGCCAGTAATTACTTTCCATTTTATGAGGAGTTTCATGAAGAACTAGGAAAATTCTTTTTTATAACTTCAATGCGTAATAAATAATAAATTTTTCTCGATGAAGATGGTTTTGTTTTTATTTGGGAAATATATTATGTACCTATGGTGCTATACATATATTATATATAGGGCCTATACACTATATACGTATATATAATATATGCATACAAGAGGGCGCCATTTTCGAACCTTGCTTCATGCTTGAAAAATCCACGGCACGGCACTGTTAAGTGCAACCATGTCATCACGGCCAGAGTACCCCAGCTTACCCTATTTCTAATGACTATATGCTATATTACTGCTACTTTATATTCTATATTTCTTGCTGTGTTAGCACTGGTTACTACTCAGCGGGGAATGAATGGACGGCCTTAATAAGTGTAAGCATGTCATCACGGCCAGAGAGCCCCATTTTCCCATATTACAAACTGCTGTATTGGTACTAATCTATAATTTAAGTTAAACCAGAATATCCTAAATAAATAAAAATATACTTCTCAGCCAATAATCTTCAGTGCAACTTTAAATGGCCCTTATTGGGTTGAAAGGGAAAACGCCACTGGCAAAGGCTTGAAATGATAAGGTGCTACTAAGGTGGCAGAGGGGGTTGACTCACAGGACAGAGGGATAAGAGAAGGAGATATAAGGGAAGTAGATATAAGGGAAGGAAGGATAAGTGATGGGGAAGTTGGGACAATGTGTAGACTACCCCGTTGGAATGTGTAATCAGTATACAGGATAATTACTCTTTATGCTTCACCTCTCTGTAGTCCCGATTCACCTCACCTTACGGTATTGGCCGACCGAAAACTTCAGTGCCCTACTCTAATTTGCTCTACTATGTCCCTGGAATGCGGCTACAGAGTCATAATGCAAATTTGCATGCCTTATTGGCTATGCCGTTGGTATTTATGTCGATCGTAGCTGAATGCTAAAATGCTTCTTTGAATATTAAAATTATTTCAGTTATACGGTTTATAAGTTACGGTGCTATGGTTGAAATGCTAGGTTGTGGGCTACTAGCAGGTGGTGGTTAGCGGAAAGATCAACAGATATTGTGGCTAGCTGCGAATTTAACGAGTAAGCAGTCCCTGACCAAGCGGAATGGTGGCAAGTCTGGTGGTGCCGGCTTGTGTAAAAGAAGCTACAATCAAGGGCGGATTTTAGGGGGGTCAGAGGACCCCCCCCCCCCCATAAAATTAACTTACACTAGATAACAATGGGTTTACAGTGGGAATTAAAAATAATTATGTTTTTTAATGTTATAATCCACGGAACCAGCCCCCCTAAATTGGAGGCAAAATCCGGCCTTGAATACATTAGCCCGAGAATGACTATGTGACGGGGCGAATAGTTACCACCACTAAATAAGTAACCACTTCTAGCCTCTAGGGCATTCTTTGGTCCCGAAGGGGGAGGAATTCAATGAAGAGTCAATGGCATAAGATAAGACAACGGGAAACCACTGCATTACATTCCCTAGAACAGTCATCAGGACAAAGTACATTTGATACGTTATTGAGTATTGGGGAGTCTGAAGTACGGTATCTACGTGTTTAAAAGTGCAATGATGATCGCCAATCTTCGATAGAAGAGGCATTCAAAGAAGAAGAAGGTTGAAATGCAATGGAAATGAAGTAATATATTTTCCCCAGAATTACAGTAGACCTAGTACAAAATCAAAAATAATGAAGAATAATTGGAAATACTCCATTACGCGCCCTTTTTAACAGTAACAGTAATGACATAGTAGGGGGGCAGGTGTTGAAAGATTTCATGCAAGCCCAAACCCCGCGGGTTTTTTTTAAATTTTGTATCAATAAAATAATAATACGATGGCGTCAATTTTCATGAAGCACCAAAAATTCCTGGCTGTTGGCTACCTAATGAAACAACCTACATTTCAATGCATCCACAAGAATTAATTTGATCATTAATTAAGAGGATGAAATTAAAGGACGTGGAAGATCATAAAATTGATGGGGTTGTAATATACTGAGCTGCCCTGCTATCTATGATATGGTCTCTTCTCGTTCCAGTGGTTTATATGTCCAATTATTTGTTCATTAAACACATGCCACGTACCGCAGTTTAATGACATTTTTACACTTTACAGCATTACTTTCTGCACCTGCCAACGGCCATACCTTGTTGAATCCATGAGAGCAAAGCATGTTTCTAACTGCGGCAAACTTGGTAGTGTGCACAGCGTTGGCAGGGGAACATGGTGGGACATGATAACGCCCTG
Organism: Psococerastis gibbosa; assembly: GCA_963971405.1. Classification (NCBI taxonomy): domain Eukaryota; kingdom Metazoa; phylum Arthropoda; class Insecta; order Psocodea; family Psocidae; genus Psococerastis; species Psococerastis gibbosa. The sequence continues at coordinate 38,817,916 of OZ020489.1, read as the reverse complement.
AGACTATACCAGTCAGTCCTACGTGCGTGCCGAGTTCTGGTCACCTCCGATGTAATCGTGTTCATCGATTTCCGGGCAAACTACTGTGTCGATTTTGATGAAATTTAGCATGTAGGTTTACAAAACCATTTTTTTTATTTTGGGCTAACTCAATTTGGGGGGTTTTATTCTCAAAAAACTCCAAAAAAACGCCTACAAAAATAATTTCTCAAAAACGGCTCCAACTATTTCTTTTCAATGCACATATATTGTAGTCGTTATTAAAAAATAAAAATAACTAAATTTTAATGAAAAATTATTAAAAACTAATTTTTCTGCGAAACCATTCTATCGATGATTTCTACCTTCAGGCATGTTTTATGTGTCAAATTGAGTAACGAAACCGGACAGGTTGCTTTCCCAAACAACTTATTTGGTTTTGTGTAAAACAAATTATTTTGGAAAAAATTCACGCTCAAATGCATTGCGTGCCCTGCCATTATTGCTGTGTGGTAATGTGTTGGTCTGACCTATCTAGAATTTACCTCACCTCCAGTGACGTCAGGTGGGCAATCCGCCCCCCCCCCCCTCGAGATATCAGAAATTTAACTGTAGGAAAATTAGTTATCATGAAATTACTCATTTTCTCTATCTACTAATTTTGATAAATTGGAAAGCATGTTCGAGTAAACTCGGACCGGTTCTTACTATTTTGAATAGCTTTTGGTGAAGGCTACCCGGAGAACCATTGATCGACGCTCTGTATGCAATTCATTAGGGAGGAACAACCAAGTCCAAGTCCAGTCTATATATCCATTGATAAGCAATATTGACTTCAGATGCATTCAAAACCAATTGCACAGTAACTTCTTCTTCTTCAAATGCCCTTTATATCGAAGACTGGCGATCATCATGACAATCGTAGACACGTGGATACCGTACTTCAGAGTAGAGTACTGTAAAGTGTCGAATGCTAATTTAGTCATGATTACTCCTACTACTAAGGAATTGTAATGCAGTGTTTTCCCGTTTTCTTATGCCGTTGACTCTTCATTGAGCTCGTCCACCTTTGGGGCCAGTTTCCCAACCCTAAGACAAAAGAGTGCCCTGGTAGTGGTTGCTTATTTATTGGCGCAACTATTCGCCCCGTCACATAGTCTTCCTCGAGCTACTGTGACTTCTTCTAGACAAGCCTGCACCACTAGACTTGCCACCACATCCTCCGATTATGTCACTGCATGTTCGGGGACTGCTTTTTCGTTACAGGCGCAGCTATTTACCATATGGCGGCCATTTCGCTAACAGCCACCTGCGACCCAGCTTGTAGCCTGCAGTTTAGCCCTAGCAAAGTAACGGACATCTTCAATTTACTATACAGAATATTGTTGGTAACACATATTTTTATACTATGCATCACATTGTAAGAGTGGGCCGAATGGGTTAGTTGTTAGAGAAAGGCCCAAAATTTCTTTCCTTCTTTCATAGACGTATGATTCAAACCAAAAAATATTATTTTTCCAAAAATTATTTCACGACAACGAATTGCTTAAAATCCACTTCCTTTCCTCAATCTATCAGAAAGTTTTCTCTAAGTATAAAAAACATGACAAAATTTTCTCCAGAAACATCAAACTTACATATAAGCTTACAGGAAATATCCAATGTTGACACGGTACAGCATAGCTTGGTCTCCGCTACAACAGTAATCCGGCAGCAAACGATAAAAAAAAATCCAATATATTTGCTTCAAAGTTTTCCAGAGACTTGCCAGCAAAGGAGATCAAAGTTAAAATATCAGTTTATTGAAGAGGTAGATGAAGAAAAATGTGAATCTTTTTTTTTAAATAAAAGGGAGTCGTTCCATGTGACTGACTAGTTCCATCATCTTGGGATTGTGGGGTGTAATGCGCCGTGCAATCGCATTCGCTAAGTCTTTTCCTGCAGGCCCTACGTGACTTTTATGAGTTTGATATGAGAAAGTTGATCGGTTCTTCAAATCAGCGATTTTCTAAAAACGGCGTATTTCCGCGAAATTGTGGGAAGCAACCACTTGGAGAAATATTGTTTTAATTAAGGGACATTGCTAGGACTGAGCTGCAAGGCTACTAGCGGGGTACTGGCGGATAGCGAAAAGAGCTGGTGGCTAGCTGCGAATGAAACAAATAACGAATAAAGGGTGTGGTGGCAAGTCTGCTGGTGCAGGCTTATCTAGAAAAAGCCACAGTAGCCCGATGGATGACTACGATCGGGGCCAATAGTTGCCACCACTCAATGCGCAAACACTACTAGGGCACTCTTTTTTCCTGGGGTTGGGCCCCGAAGGCGGAGGAACTCACCGAAGTGTCAACGGCATTATGATGCAGAAGGCAACGGGAAACCATTGCATTACAATTTCCTTATACAGTACGAAGTACATTCGATACTCTACATACTTGACTGACTTCCTTTTGGGGATTTTTGCGTGGTCCAGGGGTGAACAATATCTACCTTCCACATCCTCTTAAAACACTGTACTATGCAAGCTTAATTAGGGAGGTCTGGGGGGGGGGGGGGGTTTAGACTTCCCAGATACTTCTACTTCTCAACCCCCCCCCCCCCAGGATTCAAGAGGAAATAAAACAAATTGATTGAAAAAACGAAACTTTTTTTTGCAGAGAATGACAATATATTTTTTTTAAATCATTTAGCGCGAAAATTCCACTAGTTTAATGTACAATATTATTTTGGCAATTTTGGAATTTCGGACTGTTCTTTTGTCAATGTTTATGTTTGAATCTGCACTGCAATCATGGATGTTGATATGTTTGGGGGTTGTAAGCCTGCACTCCCCTCCCCCCAATATTTTGAGAACTAGGGGCACAGAAGACATGGGGTCCTAAGATCCCCCTCCCCAGGTAGTTCAGTGATTTACACCAATGGTACCATGAAATAGTATTAAAATAGGCTGCCTATTTTATATGAAGTTATTTAATATGCTTGGGGTCCAGCGGTTAAGACGACGCCCTGGTTAGGCGTAGATCGTGGGTTCGAATCCCGCCAAGCCCGGTTTTTTCCATATCCTCCAATTACGGTTAAATGAAGTTCTTTTATTTTTCCTGTCTTGTGTTATTTTGATAACGCTGATAATCAAGATATTCCTCCATTACACAGTCATAACCTGAGCAATATAAATTATTAACTGTAAAGAATGGGAGGATATACTATAGGTAGGTTTTCAAACTGGGTGGAATGAAGACTGACTGAGATAAATGAAAGCGCTATAGTTGTTATCTGGGAAGTAAACGACGCGGAAATAACAAATACATAGCTCCTCATTCCCTTATCTTAGGCCCGTCTTTGGATTGCAGCTCTAACTTAATCGTCAGTTTTCAGAAAGAAACAGTCTTTAGCCGAAATTTTTGATTTATAATATGGGTTAAATGCAACTAATTTTGCTTTCCAATTTATATACGAAGGATAAGGAAAGATTTGAATTGAATTAAATTGAAAACGACTTTATTGAAGAAAAAACAAAAGGCGAACAATAAGACTAAGTCTTTTCTACATGATAAACCTAAAAAACAAAAATATTGGATTATTGATAAATGATTAAAATTAAATAGAGAAGAAACAAGAGAGGAAGAGAGGAAAAAAAGGACCTAATATATACGGGAGGGGGGGGGGGGTGAAAAAAAATGTCGACTCCGAGATTTCAACGGATTTACACGATTTGAGGTCCAAGGAACCAAAAAAGTGGTTTTTACCTGCTGAGTTAATGAAATAAAAAATTAAAAGTACATATGTTATGAAATTTTGGGGTGCCAATTTTCTGCGTAGTACAGCCTCTTAAGGAATTAATATAAATAATATTCATGGGGTCGTTGGTATTGGACAAGCAGGGGCGGATTTGGCTTTGTGTGGATGTAGGCACTGCCCTTGTCGCAGACGATAATAATTATTCCATGTGTAGTGTTCAATATTTAATCTACTATTTTTTATTTAAAAAAGTAATGCGCGTCAAAATTTCAAAAAAATTATTGCTTAATATCTGATGATTATTAAATAGTATGCACACACAAAATCGTTAACGTACGCACGGGATATAGGCATTTGCCTCAGTTTTCTATTGGTAAATCCGCCACTGTGGACAAGGGACCAATGGACATATAGGTATGTTATTAGACTCTAAAAACGTCCTTTAGGACTTTATTATTGATATAACGATGCCCTGGAAGGGTTCGAGCCGCGCTTTTTCAATTTTTTCATGATACTCTTCTCCGGAGGTGACAATTCACTGTGAAAACTTTGAGAAGCCAAACAATAGAACCTTACATCTTATTACTTCAGCCAACGCCTCTCATTGGCTGCATTTGCCTCCCAGTAAAACCGCGACTCGAAGTATTCGCGTGATTTCGTGTAGCGCAGGGCAGTGGGCCAGATTGTCTGCATTGCCTTCCTCCAGCGAGCAACCCGCAACAATAGAAACTTACTTCTTACATCAGCCAGCGACCGTTCTTGGCTTCATTTGACGCCGTGTCTCCGTCGAAGTATTAGCGTCATTGGGCCAGATTGTCTGCAATGCCATCCTCCAGCGAGCAACCCGCAACAATAGAACCTTACTTCTTATTTCTTACATCAGCCAACGCCCGTTCTTGGCTGCATTTGACGCCGTGCCTCCCTCGAAGTATTCGCGTCATTGATTTCGTGTAGGGCAGGGCAGTGGGCCAGACTGTCTCCAGTGCCATCCCCAGCGAGCAACCCGCAACAATAGAACCTTACTTCTTACATCAGCCAACGACCGTTCTTGGCTGCATTTGACGCCGTGCCTCCGTCGACGTATTCGCGTCATTGATTTCGTGTAGGGCAGGGCAGTGGGCCAGACTGTCTGGAATGCATTCCCCAGCGAGCAACCCGCAAAAATAGAACCTTACTTCTTACATCAGCCAACGACCGTTCTTGGCTGCATTTGACGCCGTGCCTCCGTCGAAGTATTCGCGTCAGTGGGCCAGATCGTCTGCATTGCCTTCCTCCAGCGAGCAACCCGCAACAATAGAACCTCACTTCTTACATCAGCCGTTCTTGGCTGCATTTGACACCGTGCCTCCCTCGAAGTATTCGCATCATTGATTTCGTGCAGGGCAGGGCAGTGGGCCAGACTGTCTGCAATGCATTCCCCAGCGAGCAACCCGCAACAATAGAACCTTACTTCTTACATCAGCCAATGCCCGTTCTTGGCTGCATTTGACGCCGTGCCTCCGTCGAAGTATTCGCGTCAGTGGGCCAGATCGTCTGCATTGCCTTCCTCCAGCGAGCAACCCTCAACAATAGAACCTCACTTCTTACTTTTTACTTCAGCCAACATCCTTGACTGCATTTGACGCTGTGCCTCCCAGTACAACCGTGACTCAAAGTATTCGTCATTACAGTTGATTTTGTGGAGACCAGGGCAGTAGGCCAAATGGTCTGCAGGGCCTTCCACCAGTGAGCAACCCGTAACAACAGACCCATAGCTCCAATGGCAAGTTTAATTATTCATTAAAGTGAAGAGTAGTTGAAAACTAATTTTACCTGTACTAGCCAATGCCAACAGAAAAAAACACTCTTGACACTTGGCCCATTATTCTTATTAATTGAAATTTTTTCTCTCTGTTGAATGAAAAATAAAGGCTCCAGCCCAGAAATTACATGGGACAAAAACTGGGTCAGCGACACTGCGAAAGGGGGATAATTGCATGAGCAAGCCAAAGTGAATTAAAAGGACATTAAGCTTGGCCACTGCTGACATAAGCATAGAACCATAGTTTTAAATTAATTAGGAATCATTGAGCAATTTTCAGGCTAATTGCAATGCAATTATCATTTGTTTTGAAAAATTATTTGCGGCTGCTTTTAATGTGTTCTATGCAAATTAAATTATTTTTTAATTTTATACTTGAAAAAACTTATAGCACTCTGTCTTTACTTTCTGGTGTTCTGTTTTTGATGTTTTCTAGTAGAAGGTTTTTTTTTAATTTTGCGAAATTATCCTTTTGATGCTCTTTTATTATTGACCTGTTGAACCTGTTGAACTTCTGTAACTAACATTTATTTATTACGCTTCAACTTTAATAAGTTATTATTAAATGTTTTATGGTAGTTACTTGTACCACTATGTCGATAGGTGCCGACCCTTCCTAATTTTGAAATATTTGTTGATATTGTCAGGATAGTACCGTATGCTTTATACTTACCTATTAAAATAATGGTTGCATCTATACACACAAAAAAACCAACAAGGGTGCCAAAGAAAAGCAAGTGATTGCAGATGTAGAGGCCAATACATATACGTAGAGCTGAAGAGGGCGATGGGAGCGGAGGCATCGATGCCACAATAATTTGCACTCCTCCACTAGGCCCCTCTTCAGGTCTCCAGAACCTCTCCAGGCTCTAAGGACACCTAGGTCATTAATTTAAAAGCTGTGTACTTCCATGATAACAGCTTTCTCATCTGAAGCATTTAAATATGGCATAGGTACGAGTATGTTTGGCGTATTCCTGGGGTTCTAGAAAACATGTAAATACCCCAAATGGGTATTTATGCGCACGCAGGCATCGATGACATATACCAGTTTGAAAATGGTCAAATTTGCATAAGAAACAATATAAATAATGTCCTAAATCCATGAGGTCGTTGGCATTGGGCAAGGCAGCAGTGGGCCACTTTAAGTAGGCCTACCTGTAGGTTTAAAAAAAGGTTCTTGAGGATATTATAGGCAAGCCTATATAAAAAAAATAGTCTCGAGGTACGATTTTTTTGAACCTATATGCAAAATTTCATCAAAATCGGCTGAGTAGTTTGCCAGGAAATCGATGAACAGACAGACAGACAGATACACAGACATACAGACAGACATACAGACAGAGCGACAAGCAGACATTTCGTAAAAACCTATACCTAAAAAACCTATACTACGTATAAATTGAAAAGCAAAAAAAATAGCTAATATAAAGACAGTAATCCATCGAAAATATATTATTACACAGGTACCCCCATGGGTGCAGTATCGCAGAGAACTTGGATAATTTAAATTTCCATAAGCATTATTATCGGTCTAAAATCAATGAAAATTTTCATCCCCCCCCCCCTTCCCATTCAAAATTGCCTCGGTGCTATGACGGGCTGGGGGGGGGGGGGCGAAGGGGAGGAAGACGTCAGCAATCATCGAGAAATTAGCAATAATGTTGAAATTTATTGGACGGGGAATAGACGGATGCATTCGAGTGTTTGCCTACTAATTTAAGTCTCTTCAACTTCCTACTGCTAATTGATTGCAAACTTGTTGACTCTGTGGACCAAATTATCGGTCAATTTCAAATTTTACGCGGGAGAGGCAGCACTCATTTTATGAGTTGAGTTTTTAGTTATTAGCATATTTCCTGAGCTATCGTAATTTTACAAGTTGTAAGTTTCTGCATATTTTTTTACTCTCTTTTCTTCGTCCAGTATTAGGTATCTGTACAAGGAGCATATATTAACTAAGGCGGGGTTTCCATCGACATCTCATTGCAGAATGCAAATGACATTGACGGAAATTTGAATTTTTCTTTTTATAGAAATCTATTAAAATGTTGGTACTTAACATATCCCATGATGCCATTTTTTAATTTTTGTTTGTTTGTGATTTTACTCTATGATCAAAGATCAATTTTAACTATGGCATAGAGTAAAACAAAAATTTCCGTCAATGTCATTTGCATTCTGCAATGAGAGGTCGGTGGAAACCCCGCCTTTATTAATGATATCTGCTACCACGTCAACGTATGTGCATTCTGCAATGAGAGGTCGGTGGAAACCCCGCCTAAAACAATAGGCCAATAATACGTTTACTAACATTTCCTCCATTTGACATTTGACTAATGACACCTACATTTACATATACATATACATAGCTTATGGTAAGGAGTGATCTATTTTATGCTATTACCTTTGGTTTCCACAATGCCAATAGCTCACCTGCAGTGCCGGATTACCTCATGGGCACTTGGGGCACAGGCCCACGTTCCCCACTATAATGCCAAAAATTCCGGCCCCCACTAACGAGATTTTTTTTAATAAATTTTTTTTTTAAGTTGAAAACAATTTTCAAACTAAGTTTTGAAAGGCGGGAAATTTAATGTTTTTTTTTTGCTGCAATGTTGGCAGACAGAGTTTGCACCCACGGCCCCCACAGCGCACGGCACTGCTCAACTGTTTTATCCGAGCCCTACACCTCCATATGATTTGCTTGCGGAAGCAGGGGACCAATAGAAGATCCGCCATATTTTGGCCTCACATCCCAAATGAAACTCAATAGTTATCTTATGGTATCTAACCCAAGATTTTAAAAACTAAAAAAATGTGTCTTTTTTAAATATATAGGCTGTCTAACTTCACTATTATGATAAATATGCTTTCCCAAAGTAGCCGAAAATTATGTGGATTAAAAATAAACAATAGCATCAAATAATTTCAATCATCCAAAACAGTGACTGTACTGTATGAAGTTTCAAATGTAGCAAATGCAAAATTAAATTATAGGCAATAGTAACAGGACCACAAAAAGGCATTTTCTCTTAGTTTTTAAATAAAATACAGAATACCCGCTGCTGTGAGCCCAAAAATGGCGGGAATCAAATGACCATGCGACACTAGCGCCAATGGTTCCTCTAGTGTATTATGTAAGTTCTTTGGTTTTATCAGTCTTCATAAGAAAGGTCGTAACCAACGTGTATATAGTAGCAATACATAATAATAATAAGTTTTACTTAAAAGCAGAACGACTCCATTTAGGAATTAAAATGTACAAGTTTGAAAATTAGCAGCCCTTAAAACCCACGCATAGGTAGTTTTAGTACGGGGAATTCCATGTTTAGAGAGAGGAATGGGAAACTTGTCCCAGATGTGTACTTAAGAAAAACCGCGCTAACCGGATATTGCGACAACTCGTGCAACTGTTTATTTCCGGTCCATATATTCCTTAGGTTAACTTTGTTAATCTCACAGTGGTGGGGCACACATAGAGGTCACGCCTGAACCTATCCCTTTTACGAGTTCCCGTATATAGTAAAGTTGTTCCCTTGATGGTTTGCAAAGTTATATTTTGGGAATGATTATACACATGGAACTGTTTTTCATTATATAAGCTGCTTGGAGAATTATTGGCGCAAAATTTAAATGTATCTACAGTAAACGGAGTATAGTCTAATATGAATTCTATTATATATTATTATATTATATTAAAGCGCATTTGTGACTCGAACCCACAACCCTTATTTGGTTGAGAGTCAGACTCGTTACTACTAAACCGCATCCATGCTTTGTTTCAGGCCTGGATAATGGTGGTGATTTCTGTCGTTCTACTGGTCCTAGATGTGACAGGACTGCTGACAGCCTCCGACAGCCTTCCGCCTCTCTTGTGTCCTCCAGAGTGCATTTGCCTATCCCAATCACAGGTAAGAGCACTTAACTGATTTCCTGATGCTGACTTGTGAACTGACGACAGGAAAAATACGTGTGTAGTTGATATACATGTTTTTCTGCTGGAATTTCAAGCTATGTCTATGGAGCATAGTGCATACACGTGGATATTTGAGGGAATTATGTTTTTCCCAATTGGAAATGAATAAAATGTAAGCAGGTACACCCAGAGACCTGACGCGATTTTTAATTTATGTTTTTTTTGTTGTTGTTGTTCCTTTCGTATTTTTTGAAGCCGGTCTCTTCTGAGGAGTGGGTTGGAATCTCAAAGACGCTTACTTAAAATTTACTAATAAAAATAATATCTTTGACCTACTCCACTTATGACCGAGCTGTTTCGGTGATGGACACCATTTTCAGACTAGTCCATCTGTCTAAATATAAATACAGTTAGTAGAATTAGTTCAACGTCTGTCTGTCTGTATGTCTGTCTGTCTGTGCGTCTATTTCCGGGCAAACTACTCAGTGGATTTGGGTGAAATTCGGCCTGTAGGTTCACAAAAATCATACCTCGGGACGATTTCTTTTATTTGGGGCCAACTCAATTTCGGGGGGTTTTATTCTCAAAAAATTCCAAAAAACCGTCTAAAAACATTATTATTTCCCAAAAACGGCTCCAACGATTTCTTTTCAATTCACATATATTGTAGTTGTAATTAATGTTGATAAAATGTGGGGGGTCGCTTGCCCCTTGATAGTTTGCTTCTGGGGGTAAAAAAAATAAAAATAACTAAATTTTAATGAAAAATTAATAAAATATAATTTTTCTGCGAAACCTTTCTATCGATGATTTCTACCTTCAGGCATGTTTTAGCTGTTAAATTGAGTAACGAAACCGGACAGGTTGCTTTCCCAGAAAAGTATTTGGTTTTGTACAAAAAAATGTTTTTTTGAAAAAATTATAGAAAATTCGCCCTCAAATGCATTGCGTGCCCTGCCAGTATTGCTGTGTGGTAATGTGTGACTTTACCTCACCTCTAGTGACGTCAGGTGGGCAACCCTCCCCCCCAGATATCGGAAATGTAGCCATAGGAAAATTATTTACCATAAATTACTCATTTTCTCTATCTACTAATTTTGTTAAATTGGAAAGCATGTTCGAGTAAACTCGGACCGGTTCTTTATAATGTATCACATCTACGAAGTGTCTGGTGAAATTCATACATGGATTCTTATAATTTTCCTCTGAATTGATGAGGAAGACAACTTGAAAATTGAAAAGTAAAATACAAGTTTGAATTTATGTTTATATTAATTTATGCGACCTATATATTTATAATTAAATGTCAATAATATGAAGTTCTGACCCGTATGATTTCCCCCTTACGATGTCAATATCGTATGACTTACCTCTGAAATACAATATAGAATGGCAACAGAAACAAATTGTACAAACATACAATTGTAAAAATTTTATTTAAACCCCGGAAACTTTACAGCAAACGATAACCAGCAAAAATTTAATTGCCAACAACGGTATACCGTACTCTTATTCTCTGCAAATAAAATTTCATTAAGCACTGAGTGGTTCGTAACTCTAGACCTATTGTATATTACAATATATCCTTTTAAAGTAATGTACGCATTTATTATTTTTTTTTATGGCAATGAAGATGGACGCTGTCTTTCCTATTGCCGCTCATTGCTCAACAGAGAGCTTTTCTCCTCCCCATGAGCAAAAAACCAATTATGTGAAATGTTTATTTTTGAAAATTTTCTTCCCATGTGGGTTTCTTTTCCAATTTCCCGCAAGTATTCGCATGAGCTGGAGTGTTTGGTAAAAGATACCGTTGGTAAATGTGAGGACTGCAGAATAAACAGGTTTACTCTGCTGGAAGAATTAGCTGACGATCTGAGGGAGCAGAATCCTGTGGGGGTTGAAATTTGGTCATATTATATACACAGCATATGTTTCTAGGGCTATTATTTGAAAGAACCTTAAAATTGGTAATATTGAAAAGAATTCAAATATGAAATTAAAATGATGAGGAGTTAAGTGACTAGGTTTATCAGAATTAAATATACCTAATATTTGAGGAGGCTGTTTACAAACATGGCCAACTCCAAGCTGTAGAATTTTTCATGAGAGTGGATTTTCTGTTGAAAATTTAAAAGTTTATAGCTAACCCTAGACTTCTCAGTGCTTCTGTGCGCAATCTGGCTGCATTTGTCACTATATTTTACAACGTGCAGGTGGACATTAAAATATACTGCAAGGTCGGATCAAAACCCCATTTTGTAAAAAAAATGGAGTTGGCCACGTTTGTAACCAAGCTCCTCATTTAATTAAATTATTTAAATAATTGAATAAAACAACACCTGCCTTTTGCAACATCCAAGGGTTTTTTGAACAGACTTAGTATGGTATAATAACTAAAATGGCTATTGTATATTTCTATGTTGATACTTGCATTATGTTATCATTTATTTATTTATAATTATGTATTATTTAAAAATTTTGACGCTACTGTATTGGAAACTGGGGCAATATAGAATTATCTTATCTTATCTTACCTAATGCAGTACATGGACTCATACCTCATTCCCATACTTGAGTAAGTCAAGCTAACACCTTTTTACATTTCGTGGTTAATTCATTGACAACAGACTGTACTCAATGCCTAGTTTTGAATTTTGTTTCGTAGGTATATTTTTATAGGCATAGTTTTCGTGACCTTATTGAGTTTGCAGCCATGAGCACCTATGCTGTTTTCATTATTATTAAGATAAAATATTGTTGAATTGTTTTGAGGAAATTCAAATAAAAGTAAATTGAAAAAAATAACGGTAGAAATCCATTAAAGGGGAGGGGGGCGGGTAATAATGTTGTAAAAAGGAAGCAGGCTCATTTTAAATTAATAATTAATGTATTAAGTAGCGTACAGCAGATTTGACTCAGAAACAGCATTATAATCAAGTACCTATCCATGAGAAACGTAGGCTTTCAACATTAATATTAATGCAAGATGGCTGATTATAACAGCATTTTGTCACAGTGATGAAGTTTAATATTGTATTCCATGCTTTATTTGGAGAGATTTGTTTTAGCAGTCGTTATATTGTATTACTATACATTTCAGAATATATACTGTAGGTGCCAAAGTAAGCATTAGCGTTTTAGCAATAGGGGAAGATAGGCCTTTTTGAGAATAATTTTTACGAAAATTAAAACAATTAGTCAATCCCTAGTCACTCCCTAAGGCTGAGTACTAACGTACCAATGCTGAGCATGCTGCCCAACATATTTATTTACTGTTTTAAGGTTTTAAGTCACACTTTGCCTACTATACTATCACACTAGCGTTTTCCACGTTTTGTCCGGCAACGCCTGTACATTGCATCCCTAGTTAGACTACATTAATAAATGATTAAAAAATGATTTTTCTATCATTGAACTAACATTGAGGAATTTGGGCAATGTACTCAATCAAAATGGCTCGAGAACTCCTGCTTAGCAAGACCTCTTAAGAGGAATTATGTCACGTAGAAAATTGCCACCCCAAAATTAAATACTTTTCATTTTTTATTTAATTAACTCAGCAAGGTAATAAAAATTTGGCTCATGTAAGTTGTAAAAGACTACTTCGTGCATCATATAATCGGGTATTTTTACTTTTCGGTTTTGTAGTTTTTCCAAAAATCCCAGAATACGTGAAATTGTAGTCCTGTCTTGTCTGTTCTGGTATTTATGGAAGAACTAAGGTACCAAAAATTTAATATTATTATTATATGATGCATAAAGTAGTTTTCTACAACTTCCATGAGCCAAATCTTTAATGACTTGCTTTGTTAATTAAATAAAAAAATAAAAAGTCAATAAAAACAACAAATTTTGGGATGCTCATTTTCTACGTAGCATGTCCTCTTAAGTTTGACCAGAAAAGTACCAACATTTTTTCAGGCGTTTTCCGTTTACTGAAATTAGAGGATATAGAAAAAAAACTGGACTTGGCGGGATTTGAACCCACGATCTACGCCAAACCGGGGCGCCGTCTTAACGTTCGAATCCCGCAAAGTTTTTTTCTATATCCTCTAATTTTGGTTACAACTTGAACCAAAGTTAGTTAAATGTCAAGTGTTGCATACATCATATAAAACTGCAATATGTATGCTGTATGTACCTATAATACAATTATGGTCATACATTTCGAAATCAGTTTAATTATGGTACATTTAGAAACCACCCCAGCATTTTTTATTCTATATTTGTTTCAGGTCCTGTGCAACACGGGTGGTCTCACTGAAATACCACTGAAAATGTTGCCAAACTCGGTCGAGCATTTGACGCTAACGAAGAACACCTTCAACGTCATCAAAAGCGACGCCTTCTCCGGACTGCGAAGTTTACGAAAACTCTCCCTAGACGGCAACAACATCACCCATATCAAACCATTTGCATTTCGTGGTTTACCCAAACTACGCGAACTTTCCATCCAAAACACGCCTCTCACCACAGTGTCCCAGTATACATTCGCAGGTCTTCAAAACATTTCATCGATCCTCTTAGCCAATAACAAGATCACCCGAGTCGAAGGTTACTCGTTCGTGGGAACCGCAAATGTTCGACTTATTCTACTCCACAATAACCCTATTCATCGTGTTGATAGCCGAGCTTTTTCAGGCTTACGTAATGTTGATCATCTAATACTTCCTAGTGGTATACGAGTTTTAGAACCTGAAGCTTTCTCTGAATTAGACTACGTAGGAATACTTAAGCTTGCGTACATGGATTTGAAAAGTCTCAAGGAGCATACATTCCGTGGCTTGAGCCATGTTCAAGTTTTAGCGATAACTGACTCTGATTTGGGCATCATTGCACCTAACGTTTTTGATGGTATGTCTTTCATTACGACATTGCATTTTATTAATAATAAAATAGACGCTATTCAAGAATTTGTTTTGAAAAAGATTAATCATGTTAAAATTCTTCGATTACACGGAAACCATCTTTTGCAGGCGCCTGCAAGGAACTCAATAGTTATAGAAAATGTGGAGACTGTTAGCGTGATTAAGAATCATTTTCCGTGCGACTGTCATCTTCATACGCTTTTAAGCAGTCCTCTGGTAAATAACACTGCTGATTTTTGTGCTACCAATTATTGTATTTCACCCCTTGAAGTTAATGGTAAGCCTTTGAGCTACATAGATTTGGAAAGTCTTGGACAATGCAATGAAGAGACTTCTAGGGGAAGTTTGGACGCTCCACAAGGTGACTCTTACTTCAGTTGTACTGGGTCAAATCGGCCTCCAATTCTTCTTGCTTTCTTTGTTCTTCACTACCTATGTAGCTGAACCTTTTATCATTGATTCCGAATGGTTGTGAGGGTATTTTAATAGCATAAAATCGTAAATTTTACAATGCTTGATTCTGCCTGTTTTTTATGTTATAACAGGATAATTAGGACCGTTTTGGGGAAGATTGTGTTGCCTGCTTCATTAATAAATTTGAATCTTAATGTCGTTATTAATGTATGCTCATAGGAATACTGATGATGATGGCCTCTAACATCTGACCAGCAGCCCGATCATGGCGATTTGGTATTATTATAATACCGGATTTAATCTAATACCATGTCAAGTGATGGTATTAATTCAATTGTTTAAAATAAATGAACAGTAAATGTAAATGCATTTTTTTAATTTTTGATGCTGGTAATTGTCGCAAGAGTGTCGTAGCAAATATAAATATAAATAGCAAAATTAATGTAAACACATATTATCACCCTAGAAATAAACATTAAAATAAACAAGTTTTAATTGTGAAATATATTAATAAGAATTATCAAGTTCCTACACACCAACCATATAAACCCACCATCAAATGTTTCAGGCAACCTCCATTTTGAGCGCTGCCAAGTAGTCTTTCTCTAAACAACGAAAACCTCAAAAACCCCAAAACGCTGCGCAAATTGGTTGTGTTTTTCGGTTTAAAAATAAATTGTGAGCGATTTCGTACCTGACAACTTTACTAGACCTAAGAAGTTTGGCAACTTCTGGGCCTAATAATACAATTGAAAAGATTTCGTACCACACAATTCATTTAAAGACCAAGGAACTTGGTCAAGTAATGGATCTGACAACATTAATTAGCCAAAAAACTTGGCCAACTTCTGTATCAGACAACCTTAATTGGCTAAACTTTTTGCACCCTTGCAATTGGTAGGAACTTGGCTTGTTTTTACACGAAGTGTTTTGGTTGGGATAAATAATTACCGGTAGTCTAAATCTAAGGGAGAAAAAATTAAGAAACTCACCAAAAATATAGCCGAAGATCATTCAATTGTTTAAACAGACACAATTTGAATTTTCCACTCCTAGCACTCTTGCGATAATTACCAACATCAAAAATTAATGCTGAAATTTACTATTCATTTATTTTAAACAATTGAATTAATGCCATCACGTGTCATGGTATTATATTAACCCCGGTATTATAATAATACCAAATCGCCAAGATCTGCTGCTGGATCACCCCTCAACCCTCCACTTTCCTTTCAAAATGTTCCTTTACTAAGTCAATATTAATCGAGTATACTAATTAATAGAGGAAATTTTAAGGTACCATACAAATAAAAATTGACTGGATTAGTGGTATTCCAAGTCTGAGTGCAATGTATCTTCTTAACGCAGACTTTTAGACTGGGAAACAATATGTTTTACTTCCGGGATGGATTTCTATTTGTACAAGTACAGTATGTTATAGGAACGAGTACCTACATTTAAGGTAATGTGCAAAATGATAGTTAAACTGTATTGTTTTGTACAATATATTATATTGTAATATCACGTCAAAACATCAACATTTTGTTTTAAAGAAAGAGTGAAATCAAGTCTTCTATATCTAAGATCTGCATATGAACGCTGAAAAGTTTTGGCTTGAACTGTTAAACCTCGCCAAACAGCTGAAAAAAATGACTTTATCGCTGTGGATATGATAAGTTAATATTTCTAAGAAGGTAATAAATAATTAAATTGTATGTCTTTAGCCTATTGTCCAATTAAAGTAAATGACATGTAAAAGAATTTGTTTGTACATAAATAAAGGTCTTTTTCATTGTCAATATACAGATATTTTCTTAGCCAATGAGAATCCGTTAAGAGGATGTATATATATGCTACGTAGAATATTGGCACCACAAAATTGAATACTTTTCATTTTTTATTTCATTAACTCAACAAGATATTAAAAATTTGGCTCATTTAAGTTGCAGAAGACTGCTGTGCATCATATACCTAATCGGGTATTTTTACTTTTCGGTTTTGTAGTTTTACCAAAACTTACGCGAAATTTGAGTTTTTCTGGTTTTTATGAAAGAACTAAGGCACCAAAACATTAAAATTTCCTATTATTATGATGCATGGAGATGTCTTCTACAACTTACATGAGCCATGAGCTTTGTTAATTAAATAAAAAATAAAAAGTCAATAAAAACAACAAATTTTGGGGTGCTCATTTTCTATACGTGGCAGTTTGAATAATGTCTCTCTAACAGCCAGTTCTCAATTCTGTTGTAGTTACTCGTGTAATGCATTAAATTAACTTGGTCGCAGGACATTATGTCCAAAACATGATGATCGAGAAAAACTGGACATAGAGCAAAACAATACACCTTTTGATATTTCCCCCCTAATTTTCTTCAATAAAATCCCCCTTGTCGCAGTAATATTGATTCGTGGCGTCGACGTTACCCGTTGCTCTGCAATTGAACTTTTCCCCTCTGCCACATACAGTATATACCAACAATATGGAAACGATATCATGGTAAACAAGAAAAAAGAGAAAAAGGTGAAAGCGGGCGTGAAAATGTTTTCAAGAATGTAAGTAAGCCATCATAGCAAATTGAGGAATACACGAAAGATGTAAAGTGTGGGGGTGCGACAGATAGGGGGTGTTTCTTATCCGCTACCCCTTTATCACTTTTCGCTTCCGCTGTGTCAGAAAGCTTTCCACACCATCTTACCGCCATAGTTTTTGCTAAATTTGATAACATCAAATGTGACACACGGTAAACTCGAGGTGACGTTTATATATTTTCTTCAGATGGAAGTAGTTGTACTGCACTGCTGGCTGCTGCTCTGATGGGAAAGAAATGGTCGGTCTTATGCAAAAGTGAACCAAACGACATCGAAGTGATTTCTAGTAAATCGACTTTGAAGTGTGGGGCTCTCTTCACTTAATTCTATTCAACCAGAGTGTAATTGCCGGTTGACAACAACGTCTTGCTACCTGCGACTTGGAACACTCAGGCAGGGCATTTAGCATGTTTTTCTCTATCAGACTATGTACTAAGTTAAAAATTTCACATTTTTTGTCACATTGGTTCCTTGGTTCACATTGACATAAGACTGACCGAATATAAGGCTCGTCTCAGTCTTCTAGGAAGTTTTCAGGGGGTTTTCGTCGATTTTGAACTTCTAATGAGTCCTGTTGCTTCGTAAAATATCTATCCCTATACTAACACGAGTGAGTTTCTTAGATAAAGTTAATTTTTTAACGCTTATTTGGGTTTTACTAATTCTAGTTATATAGTAGTTATAATTAGTTTTGCTAAAACACTAAGTTTTTGTTTTTTCATTAAATGAAATACCACGAAGTGACTAGTAATTTAATTTTTTCTAAGTAAAGCAAGTGTAGAATCAAGTCTAGAAGACGAGAGAAATAGTTTTGGGTAACAACTCAAGTTTTACGTTTGATGTATCGTAAAATATATTTTCCAGACAAGAGCCTGCCATGTCACTCAGTCTATCTATGCAATAAAATATGTATTTAGGATAATATCTGTTTGTTCTTTAAATAACTAATGCACAGATAATAAGGAAACAAAATTTTCATAACAAAGGCTCACGACTGAATTTTCTCAATTTTCCAACAAAGAACCTATTCAGCGGCGACCCGTATTCTCCCCAAGGAATCGAAGCATCATCTGCATAATTACGTTATATATTTCTCTTTTAAACTGTTACTAGAGATATCTTTCTCAGTGGAGGGTAATCCATTAAAATATTTATGCAATATTATGGACATTCATGTTTGAGAAAAACCCACTTTAGTTTATTAATTTCCGTAACAGCTCCTGGCGAAATGAAATATTATTCTTTTGACGTTTCTACAGCTATGAAAATGGCTCTATTTTATTTTGAAAATGATTGTCGTTACTGGCCTACAGATCATCTTTTCTTTCTCATAAAATTCTATTTATTTTTATCATAACAATGATTATATAATGTATAGACTACAATACTACATAAATAATTAGATTACTCGTGATTTCGTGGTGTTTCACTTTAATAAACAAAAAATAACAAAGGCTAAGAGTTTTAGAAAAACTTGTTATAACAACCCGAATTAGTAAAACCCAAATAATCGTTAAGAAATTAACTTTGTCTAAGAAACCCACTTGTGTTAGTATAATACCCTGAGCGCTTTCGGCAAGAACTGCCATCTACAGAGGGACACCCACTTTCTTAGACAAAGTTAAGTTCTTAACGATTATTTGGGTTTTACTAATTTGGGTTGTTATAACAAGTTTTTCTAAAACTCTTAGTTTTTGTTATTTTTTGTTTATTACAATACTACATTTTTTTTAAGATTAATCGCATACAAACAATTTAATGAATGTATCCGATTGACCTCTTCCAAACACGAAGCCAGGATTTTATTTCGGGAGGGGCTAACTAACTGGGGGTTGGCGGGGGGTATGGAATACCCCCAGTAAAACGGCGGGTCAAGTCTACGGAAGTATCTTGCACTATCGAATCTACTGTATAATATACACTGGATCGAGCGAGAACAAATACAAATAAACTAAAAAATCCTTTTTCCCCCTTTTTTTACATTTCGGGAGGGGCTTCAGCCCCCAAAGCCCCCTCCCTGGCTACGTGCCTGACCTCTTCAGTCGCCTCTGTAGGTAAGTACCCGTGTTGAGTTACGACACGGACACAATATATTATTGAATTAAATAATATTAAATTGAATTTGCTATGCAGCTGAATTATTTGATGGCTGTTTTCTTTTGTTATGGTATATTTGATCATATAGTAATAATTTAAACCATTAATACTACTCCTTGGCGCTACGGCCCGTTAGAGCCTTGACCTGTTCTGCCACATCGCGCCTGCCTGCGCGGTCCTGCGCTCTTCTTCGCCAGTCATCGACGCCAAGAGTTGCCAGATCCACCTCTACGTCGTCCAGCCATCGCATCCGTGGTCGTTCCACTCGTCTTCTCCCTTGGGGCACCTTGTGTAAGGCTTCTCTTGTAGCATTCGTTCCACGTGCCCTAGCCACTTGATGCGGGCTCTTATGATTTCATAGCCATGATGACTGTACTTGGGAATTGCAAAGTATTTTTTGTTTATTAAAATGAAATACCACGAAGTCACGAGTAATCTCATTATTTATGTAATTGCAAAGTAGTGGTTTCCCGGTGCCTTCTGCATCCTTATGCCGTTGACTCAACACTGAATTCCTCCTCCTGGACAAAAGAGTGCACTAGTAGTAGTTGCTTATTTAGGCGCCCATTCCACCGACCGGCTAGGGCTATTTACAAAAACAGTGACGTGGTAGTAGACATTCATGACTTAGGCAGGGTTTCCACTGACCTCGCATTGCAGAATTGACGGAAATGTTTATTTTCCTCTATGCCATAGTTAAAATTGATCAATGATCATACAGTAAAATCACAAACAAATAAACTAAAATTAAAAAAATGGCGTCATGGAATATGTTAAGTACAAACATTTTAATAGATTTCTATAAAAAGAAAAATTCTAATTTTCGTCAATGTCATTTGCATTCTGCAATGCGAGGCCGGTGGAAACGCCACCTAAGTCTTGAATGTCTGCTACCACGTCACCGTTTTTGTAAATAGCCCTAGCCGGTCGGTGGAATGGGCGCCTTAGCGGCGGCAACTATGTGACATTGTGACAAGCCTGCATTACCAGATTTGCCACCACTTCCTCCGATTATGTCGCTGCTTGGTCAGGGACTGCTTATTCGTTTCATTTGCAGCTATTAACAATATCGGGTGGTCTTTTCGCTATCCGCAACCTGCAGCTCAGTCCTAGAAAACGACTACGGAACTTATTGCTTTCCAATTTATACGTAGTATAAGGAAAGCTTGGTGACGGTCGAAATTTTCGATTCCGAGAATTCAACGGATTTACACGTTTTGAGGTCCCAGGAACCAAAAAAAGTGGTTTCTACGAAATGTCTGTCTGTCTGTCTGTTCATCGATTTCCGGGCAAACTACTCGGTCGATTTTAATGAACTTGGCCATGTAGGTTTACAAAAATCATACCTCGAGAATATTTTTTTTTTATTTTGGGTTAACTCAATTTGGGGGGGTTTTAATCTCAAAATACTAAGAAAAAAACGTCTAAAAAAATTATTTCTCAAAAACGGCAACGATTTCTTTTAAATTCACATATACTGTAGTCGTTATTAATGTTAACAAAATGCGGGGGGTCGCTTGCCCCTTGTTAGTTTGCTTCTGGGAGTAAATAAATAAAAATAAATAAATTTTCATGAAAAATGACAAAAAAATAATTGTTCTGCAGAACCTTTCTATCGATGATTTCTACCTTCAGGTATGTTTTAGGTGTTCAATAGGGTAACAAAAACGGACAGGTTGCATTCCCAAAAAAAATTTCTTCAGTGAAAAAAATTATTTTTTAAAGAAATTATGGAAAATTCACGGTCCAAAACATTACGTGCCACGTGTCATTGTTACTACTGTTACAATGTATAGGTCTGTTCGTTCCAGAATATGCAATTAAATTTTAAGGGGTTTTCAATATATTGAGGTGGACCCCCCCCCCCCCCCCCCCCCCCTCGAGGAAACTGAAATTTAACCATAGGGAAATTACTTCCGATGAAATTACACATGTCTATATCTACTAATTTATAAATTGGAAGGCATGTTCGAGTAAACTCGGACCGGTTCTATTTATATAAACTTGCGGTTGCGGCATTGCTCCTGGACCCTGATGTACAATATATTGCACATTTTGTAGGTCTTTTTAGGTTCATTTTAAGAAAAAAAGGACAAACAAAAAATGATTCTAATTACAATATAAAACTTCCCTGAAAATTTCAGATTTTCCGTAGGGTAGTTTGCGAGCAGGTCTGAAAGGGTTATAATGTAGAAGTCAACATGTAAAATATTAGTAGTAAGAGGACGTAATAGAAATACGAGTTACGTAGATAGGCTAGGTACTGGAAGTTTTCCGGGGCTTCACTTGAACGAGCACGACCGAACTTTTCTGACACTGTTATAAGCTGAATTTATGGAAAGTGAAAAAATTAATCGCTATCTTTAGAAACTTTCAACAATCCACTATGGTTAAAGAGCATGGAGCCATGAAGTGAGAAATTGTTCAACATTGGCAAATATATACAATGGCACAATTAAATCAGCCATGCAATCAGGACATGTAGAGTAGTGGTACAGAGGCGGACACAGCGACCGGCACTGAGGGCAATTGCCCCCCCCCCCTCCCTTTGGCCAGGATTTATATTCTTTGCCTCTGAAATCTAAGTGTTACTGCACTCAAAATGCGCGAAACCTCACTATTTCAGCCCTATTTTTCAAAACAAAATTCACCCCCGGGCCCCCCTTGTACGCCACTACATTGATTCTTTGTAGTATATAAGCTTTATTGCTCTCAAAATGCACAAAACCTCACTATTTCAGCCCTATTTAAAGAAAAAAATTCTCCCGGGGAGACCCCCGAGCCCCCCTTGTCCACAATTATATTGATTCTTTGTAATATATAAGCCTTATTGCTCTCGAAATGCGTAAAACCCCAATATTCCAGCCCTCTGGCTCCTGAGCAACTTTTATGAAAGTGGGTGGAGAGGCGCCAAATCATACACCCTTGAAAACCTATCGTTACGCCACTGAAAAGTGGCTCCCCCTTTTATGAGGTCTGGCACCGCCTCTGTAGTGTTACAGATTCCGACTTTCATCCCCAAGGTTATTGGTACGAGTCCCACACTTGCTACATTTTCTGGCCATGTAAAATAGGTAGTCATAGGTCTTCCTAGTTGGGTGTTTGAGAGAGCTTTATAGCCCTAACTCCGCTAGGTTGGCTAAGTAATAGATAAAAAATGTCAATATTTATTTATTTATGTTGGAAACGCTTCTTTTGCTGTTTAACCCATCCCAAGGTTGCCAGATATCCCCTACGTTTCACTGCTATCGGGAATACTGAGCTTATGGGTTGACTCCATCTATTCAATTTCATTACATAGGCTACACCCCATAACATAATCATATTAAGGAAAAATGTACAATACATTTTTTTGCTTTCCAATTTATACGTAGGCTAGTATAAGGAAAGCTTTGTGATGGTCAAAATTTCCGGTTTCAAGATTTCAACGGATTTACAAGTTTTGAGGCCCCAGGAACTAAAAAAGTGGTTTTTACGAAATGTCTGTCTGTCTGATCGTCAATTTCCGGGCAAACTACTCGGTCGATTTTGATGAAATTGGCCATGTAGGTTCACAAAAATTATACCTCGAGATTAATTTTTTTATTTTGGGCTAACTCAATTTGGGGGGTTTTACTTTCAAAAAAACTCCGAAAAAACGTCTAAAAAAATTAATTCTCAAAAACGGCTCCAACGATTTCTTTTAAATTCACATATATTGTAGCCACTATTAATGTTGACAAAATGCGGGGGGTCGCTTGCCCCTTGATAGTTTGCTTCTGGGGGTAAAAAAATAAAAATTACTAGATTTTAATGAAAAATGACTAAAAAATACTTTTTCTGTGTAACCTTTCATTGATGATTTCCTTCAGGCATGTTTTAGATGATAAATTGAGTAACGAAACCAGACAGTTTGCTTTCCCTAAAAACTATTTGGTTTTGTACAAAAAATTATTTTTTGAAAAAATTATAGAAAATTCACGCTCAAATGAATTGCGTGCCCTGCCATTATTACTGTGTCGTAATGTGTTGGTGGTCTAACCTATCTAGAATTTACCTCACCTCCAGTGACGTCAGGTGGACCCCCCCCCCGCCCACTCGAGATTTCCGAAATTTAGCCATTGGAAATTTATTTACCATGAAATTACTCATTTTCTCCATCTACCGTACTAATTGATAAATTGGAAAGCATGTTGGAGTAAACTCGGACCGGTTCTTATTGAAGTGGACCCCTGTAGGTTTTGTTAGAGGTTCATACCCTATACAGTAGTGACAAAAGAGCCCACAGAGTGTTCTTGGACATATTTAGGACGTTTTGGTCTGCAACATGGCCAGCTGTCGCATTTCTTCAATGACCCTACCGGTAAATATAAGCTGCCCGTTGGTATTGGTTGATGGGCAAAGACCAACGAACAAAAATTATCAGGGCTGAGGCTCGAATATCAACAGACCCGGTTTTAGCCCAGTCATGTACTAACAGTACTAACACTACTAACTGAACATGGCTCCTATTTATACAAGAGAATCAAAGGGACGGAAACGCCGATAGAAATTTTGGTGAGGGGGTAGCGCGAGGGGAGCAGGAGGAAGGACATTGGATGGGTACGACATTGGGCCGAAACAATTATTTTAAAAAGAGATACCGACCACCTGTGTTCCCATTACGTTTAACGTTATGCTTTTGTACGGTTCATTCGACTTTTTGACACTTTCCAGCCTTCCAGGCTCTAGTTGGGATTCTGAGTAGTGCAGAGGCTAAAGAACTGGGCTGTGACCCAAATTTTGGTGTTGGGAATATATTGAATTGAATAGGTAGTCGTTTTACACTCTACTAGAACTAAAACAAGCAGCTGCAACGGGTTGGACAAGTCCAAAGAATGGAAGATAATAAAAATACCCGGAGGTTGGCGGAAGCAAGGCCACAAGGTAGAAGACACATCGACAGACCGAGGACAACAACAAAGAATAGAATTGACCGATTGATCGCCGGAGCAAGAAGAAAAAAGTGAAAAATAAATAAATAAATAAATAAGGACTTTTTTTGTTCCATTACTAAGCCAACCTAGCGGAGTTAGGGCTATAAAGCCCTCTCTTACACTAAACTAGGAAGGCCCAGGACAGCCTGCTTTACATGCCCTCCGAAGCATGGCCAGAAAATGTAGGGAGTGTAGGACTCGAACCAAAAACCTTTCGGCTGAAAGTCAGAGTCTGTACCACTACTCTACATGTCCTGAAAAATAATGATTGAGCTCAAGACGTTAGCATCCGCCCGGTAGAGTAGAAGAAATGGCTCCGGGGCAAACCCCTTACGCTGTGCACGCGTCATTATAATAAGAAGGCAGAGAACGAAGGCGCTTGAGACTCAAATAAAAAGAAAGAAATCGGCAACTCGCGCGTTTCAAATCGTTCGTGCCTACTGGGCCATAGATTGGAGTAGCTTCAGAGCTATTCGCACCATCGCTGTCTTGATAAATCTCGATAAAGAATACGGCACGGCACCTTGCATAGGTAGAACGCAGGGCCATCCAGTAACACTCACCGATATTTCCAACCGAAATAGTGGGGATAGGGATAAGCCAACCAATCAAAAAATTGACGTAATTGCTTTCCAATTTATACGTAGTATCAGGAAAGCTTTGTCACGGTCGAAATTTTCGATTTCGAGATTTCAACGGACTTACACGTTTTAAGGTCCCAGGAACCCAAAAAAGTGTTTTTTACGAAATGTCTGTCAGTCTGTCTGTCTGTCTGTGCGTCGATTTCCGGGCAAACTACTCGGTCGATTTTGATGAAATTCGGCATGTAGGTTCACAAAAATCATACCTCAGACCAATTTTTTTTTATTTGGGGCTAACTTAATTTGGGGGGGTTTTATTCTCAAAAATCTCCAAAAAAACGTCTCAAAACATTATTTCTCAAAAACGGCTCCAACGATTTCTTTAAAATTCACATATATTTTTGTCGTTATTAATGTTAACGAAATGCGGGGGGTCGCTTGCCCCTTGATAGGTTGCTTCTGGGGGTAAAAAAATAAAAATAACTAAATTTTAATGAAAAATGACTAAAAAATAATTTTTCTGCGCAACCTTTCTATCGATGATTTCTACCTTCAGGCATGCTTTAGGTGTTAAATTGAGTAACGAAACCGGACAGGTTGCTTTCCCAGAAAAGCATTTGGTTTTGTAAAAAAAAAAAATGTTTTTTTGAAAAAATGATTCACGATCAAATGCATTGCGTGCCCTGCCAGTATTACTGTGTGGTAATGTATCTGAACTATCTAGAATTTACCTCACCTCCAGTGACGTCAGGTGGACAACCCCCCCCCCCCTCCCCGAGATATCGGAAATTTAACCATAGGAAAATTTTTTACCATGAAATTACTCATTTTCTCTATAGATCTACTAATTTTGATAAATTGGAAAGCATGTTCGAGTAAACTCGGACCAGTTCTTTTTCTATGGATATCCATGTATAGTTTGGATTTCTACTCGAAAAAATGAAATATAATAAACTAGAATTATATTTAGGAGAGATGGCACTTCGTGCACGTCAATAACATTTTTTGAATCCAGCTACGTTTTTCTCCATGGCTCGTCATAGGGGACGTGGCGTATGGCCACAGAAATTAAAAAATACATTTTGGTGGGGACGAATGACCTCTGTCTCCCTTATAGAACTCTAAAATAAATGATCTGTTGGGTTAATTGTAAGAGTGGGCAGAAAGACCCAAGATTTGTCAAATTTGAAAACGACGACAATTTTCTTTCTTTTTTTCATTTACTCTCTGTCTCTTTCTTTCTATATATCTTTCCATCTTTCCTTTGTTCAATCTTTATATGCCTCTTTCTTTTTTTCTTTCTTTCTTTCTTTCATCTCACCTTTCCTATATCAAATCTGAAAATTAGGACAATTTTCTTTCACTTCTTAATTTATTCTCTATTTCTTTCCTTCAATTTGTCTATCCTTCCTTCGTTCAATCTTTGATAACTCAGCGCTAAACGAAACCACGTCTTACAACTTAGCCTAATCTTCTATTTCTACCACATAGCTGTGCATAGCTCTATACAAAGGTAGACCGTTCCTACAGGTATCATCAGCCATACTTTACGAGGCAGCATATACTAGATAGAATGGAGTTTTAAATATATTGCGGTTACCTCACCACCGGTGATGACAGATCGACCCCCCCCCCCTCCCCCCAAAAAAAAATCACTGAAATCGTAAATCGGCTGAAGGACTCTCTGCAGAAGCGTCAATGACCTACTTTATTAAATAAGCGAGAAACCCTATACAGACTGAACTTATAGAGTCAGCGAACACCCAACAGCTATAATCAGCTGAAATCTCTATTCAGCAGCCAAACTCTGGAGCCATCTTCAGAGTTGTATCTTCAGCAGCTGGGGAAAGATACCTGATTATTTTGTAAATAGAGAAAATCGATTTGAGGCCGTGGACACACTACGGGGATGGGATAATTTAATTACACGGTGTCGATATACTCCGTGACTTGTTGACACGGTTTTCCCATTTACCTCTACGTCCCCTAAGAAATACTAACACCACCCCCCCCCCCCCTTTACTATCTAACTGACCTGTGAAGTAATTTTTTATAGTACTGCGTCCATCGAAGCAGGTAGGAATGGCCGTGCCCAGGGGGGTGGTTCATGGGGTCCTTTAAGTACCTATAATTTTAAGCGCACAATCATGTAGACTGGTATAGTCCACGCAAAATGAGAAAAGTATGGACATGAAATGTTTTGATCCTGTGGAACACTGTAAAAATATTCTTTGCACAATTTCTGTTATGCCTTGCATCCAATGCAACAAGTTAACACAAAATGGCGCAAGGAATATTTTTACAGTGTTGGACAGGATCAAAACATTCCATGTCCATACTTTTCTCATTTTGCGTGGACTATACCAAATGATATAACGTACTGTCCACGCAATTAGAGAAACGTATGGACTAGGATCATGGATCATTTTTTTTTTTACTATTACCTTTAAAAAAATCACGCCACTGGGCAAACACCCGAGTGTGACCTATATATATATCAGTTAATAACACAATAAAATATATAAGTAAAATTTAGCTAGCTAGGCTATAATAAAATTATACTCATGTTAAATTTTACTTTTTCGCACATATAACTGTACAAGCGGAGCTTGGGCCCGCTTCGCGGCCCCGCCCCCCTTGCGCCTGCCGCGGGCGGCAGCTCGCCCCTGCGGGGCCTCGCATTAACGTGGTTCCATTTGGCATTACGCAGCTCGCCCCTTCGGGGCTCGCATGACTTATGTGAATGACCCCAAACCCAAACGAAGCAGTTAACAACTTTGAAAATTGGTTAATTTATACTGCTTCTAATGAGACATTAACAAATCATTTTGGTGGAAGAGGTCAGGCTGTGGAATCCTGTTACTCTATGCTTGTAATTTCAAAGGTACACTTTAGACCTGTTTTCCGCCAAAACGCTGATGGCTATGGCTTACCAAATCACTTGAGCCCGAACGAAGAGGCGGATAGTTAAACTGAATATATCTGAGGAAAGAGTAGGACAGGTGGAAGAGAACTAAAGTAGTTTAAAGTTTTCAAAATGATATCAAGACCTCCGAAAACGCGGCCGAAAAAGCCTATTTTCGCTGAAAATCGAAAAATTTGGGCGCACCCCGTCACGTTTCCACCCCCCAAAGCCGAACCTCTTGCTTGATCACGACAAATTTGGCATGACCTAAAAGAAGAAGAGCGGACAAAGACACTGATATAATTTAAATTAACATAGGCCATCTACATCTGCCCAAAATATTGCTTTAAACCCGCCCATGCAATTGAAATGGGATTGCTGGAAATTAATTTTTTCGCCTGATTTTTTAACAATTTTGTGTTCCACTCGTGTTTAAGGGGTGAAGGGGTGATTTTGAAATTATGTATTTATACTCGTTTTAAAGCTTAATTCATACTGCTTCTAATGAGACATTAAAAATTAATTTCGGTTGAAATTTTTTTACTCTATGGATGTATTTGGAAATGTACCCTTTAAACCGGTATTTCGTCAAAACAGGGACTGCTTACCAACTCACCTGAGCCCAAACGAAGAGGCGTAAAAAGGTAAAAATAAAAGTTAATAATTTAATTCAAAGTCTCTGCAGGTTCATGTCTCATTATTGCGTAGTAATTATGGTTCGCGAATTGATTAGGCCACGCCCCCGCGACGCGACGCCATGACTCCTTTATCAATAAGCGCACACCCCAACTTCTTCGCCTGCCGAAGCCTAACCTCTCATCGCTCAACAATAAATTGAACATGGGTTAAAAGAGGAAGAATAGACGAAGACATAGTTATAAATTAAATTACGATAGGCCTTCTACATCTGCCCGAAAAATTGCTTAACACCCGCCCATGCAATTATAAATAGAAATGCTGGAAATGAATTTTTTCGCCTGATTTTCTAACAATTTTGTGTTCCACTCGTGTTTAAGGGGTGAAGGGGTGGTATTGAAATTATGTATGTGTACTCGTTTTAAAGCTTATTTCATACTGCTTCTAATGAGACATTAAAAAATAATTTCGGTTGAAAACAGCTGGCTGTGGAATTTTTTTACTCTATGGATGTATTTGGAAATGTACCCTTTAAACCGGTATTTCGTCAAAACAGGGACTGCTTACCAACTCACCTGAGCCCAAACGAAGAGGCGTATAGTAAACCTGAATACATGTCTGAAAAGACTAAGAAAGGTGGAAAAGGACTAAAGAAGTTTCAAGTTTTCGAATTGATATTAACACCCCCAAAAACGCGGTCGAAAAAGGCCTATTTTCGCTGAAAATCGGAAAATTTGGGCGCACCCCCTCACGTTTCCACCCCCCAAAGTCGAACCACTTGCCCAATCACATCATGTATAGCATGGCCTGAAAGAGGAAGAATGGACGAAGACAGTGATGTAATTTAAGTTAAGGTAGGCCCAAATGTCAGGCTAAAACATTGCGTTGAACCCTCCAATGCTTTCTTATGGGATTTTTCGAACCGATTATCGCTCCTGTACCTGATCAGGTTCAATTTTTAAGGTTCGGCCCTACACGAAAACCATGTCCCGATTTTTCTCTAAATTTTGAGTGTATCCGCAAGTTTCTGGTGCCAGTGGGTCCCGAGTTATGGCGAGTCAAAAAAGTGTCCACATACATACATACTCACGCGGGAAAGTGGTTTGATTTTTATAAAGATAGATACTGTCATAAATCAACGTTACAAAATTGAAGTGTCGAAAACATCACTAGGGTATGCTCTTAATTCTAAATTGTTAATTCATAATCTGTGCGATACTGAATAAAAATTAATTGGATCACCCTTACTCACAGTGCATTTTCCCTATACAGATGTATTAGCGACTTCGGTGGCAAGGTGGTACAGCGGTATAGCGTGCTTGTACTTGTGCGAGTATCTACACACCCTGTGGTCGGAGACACGTCGTAACTCGACACAATTACCTATTAGGTGACTTAGCCAGGCGATGGAAGAGGTTATAGGATGCATTCATTAAATTGTTTGATGCGATTTAACCTTTTTTTTTAAAGGAAGGAAAAACAAATATGAGAAGGCCCTTATGGCTGTTTAAAGAAAGAAAGAAAGAAAAGAAAGAAAATTGTCTTTATTCTCCATGGGCTATGGGCGAATTTTGGGCATTTCGGTCGACTGTTACAATGAAATTATTAAACCATTGCACTTTTCTTTAATTTTTCAGTGTCAATTTAACCGGATTTGTTGACAATGTTTTCCCACTTAACCCGAACTCCCCTAAGAATATTTACCTCTCTTTGCCCCAAGGACGGATACAGGGGTCGGGGGGGGGGGGGGGGTTAGCTGCCCCCCCCCCAAATTTGGTAAATCTATTGTAAATTAAGTTATTACGCTCTAATTTAGTCGATCCTACATAAGTTTTTCCTATTTTGACCCTCAGCTACCCCCCAAAATGGGCTGGATCCGTCCCTGCTTTGCCCCCTAACTGACTGTTTTTAAGTCCTCTTATGCAGCGTACAGTTAGATTGGTAGCGACTAATACTTATATTGGGGGGGCTTAAAACCCCGTAAAACATTTGCTATTTAATTTTTCAGTGTCAATTTACTCCAAAATACAACAATGTTACCCCGTCTATCCCGACCTCCCTTAAGAAATACAACTCCCCCCCCCCCTCTCCGTTACACCCGAACTGACCTGTTGAAGTCCTTTTTATTTCCAGCGTACAGAATGGTAACTTACTTATAACATGTGAGGAGGGTTCTAAATTCCGATGTTTTTTTTACTATCGATATATTTCGTGACTTGTTGATACGGTTGGCCCATTTACCCCCGAGGTCCCATAAAAAACACGTCCCGCCACTTTCCCCCTAATGATCTGTTGAAGTCCTTGTTGTTGTTGTTGTTTCTAACGCCTGCTTTCAGCATTTTTGCTTTAAGCAACCCTGTCAGCCTGGCGGGGGGAGTGAGTCTGTTTGTTAACTTAAGGCACCCATAGGGCAGACTCTATCACCTCGGGGAAAGGGGAGTTGACATGCAGGGTGGACCTCCTGATGACCTCCTGAGTGGATTCCGAACCACTTGGGGAACATGGTAAAGTCACACGATTAGATCGGAGGTGACCAGGACTCGACTTATTCAGCCTAAGCGCGTTATCATGTCCCACCAGGTTCCCCTGCCAACGCTGTGCACACTACCAAGTTGCCGCAGTTTGAAACTTGCTCTGCTCTAATGGAATCAACATGGTAAGGCCGTTGGCGGTTTCCGCTTTGGTGAATTGTTGTATGTTCGAAATTAACCATAACTTGGTATTCTACATGACTCGTAACTGTACTTGGTTAAGTCATGTTTCCACCTGTTC
Organism: Psococerastis gibbosa; assembly: GCA_963971405.1. Classification (NCBI taxonomy): domain Eukaryota; kingdom Metazoa; phylum Arthropoda; class Insecta; order Psocodea; family Psocidae; genus Psococerastis; species Psococerastis gibbosa. The sequence continues at coordinate 38,786,662 of OZ020489.1, read as the reverse complement.
TCAACTGTGTTCAACTCATTTCGGCAGGGTGGGCAGCCTCCCTACAGTGGGTACCTAGCCATGTGGGACTATATGGCAATGAAAAAGCTGATGCGAAAGCTAAGGAAGGAGCTGAAATTGACCAACCAAACGTGCCACTAACCCTGAACCGAGCCAAGAGCCAAATAAATGCAGCAATCTGCAGTGCCACGAAGAACACCCTCAAGACCCTAAGCAGTGGCAAAAAGTGGGAGAATCTTGCTACAGTGGGACCCATCTGTAGGAACCTTGAGAGAGCTGAAGCTGTTGCTAGATTCCGCCTCAATACCGGCCATGACTACCTTCAGGCACACATACCTACACCGCATTGGCCTTGCCGCCGATGACACATGTCCACTATGTCACGGTGGAAGAATGGACGAAGACCACCTGAGGGACTGCACGGCTCTCACCTACCCGAACGATGACTTGGTGAACCGCTATTGGGAAGCTCGGCGACGAATGGTTGAACTACCACGTTCGGGCGTTGGATAAAGTAAAGTAAGTCTTTTCTCAGTTGAGCAGTCCCATTTGTACATACTATATTCTGCACTAGTACACTTTGTACCAAATAAATAAATAAAATAAATAATTACCTTTTCCTATTACTAAGCCAACCTAGTGGGCTATAAAGTCCTCTCTTACACTCAACTAAGAAGGCCCGGGATCGCATGGCCTGAAAATGTAGGACGTGTGAGGCTCGAAAACCAGCAACCTTTACACCGCTGTCCTGAACCAGCAGTCTACAGTTGTAGTTTAATTTATCTTTTTTCCAAGTTT